>NW_019168037.1:6640807-7240807 GCF_002303985.1 Durio zibethinus | reverse complement strand
TTATTATATTATAATTAAATTGAAATCTGGTAACTTGTGATTTTTGTGTGTGATTTCGTGACATATAAAAATTTATTTTTATAACTTTTAATTGATGCATATCCTAAATTTTTAAAAACTCATGGCGATACATATCCTAAGTTTTCAAAAGTTCACGAATAAGTATATTTGTAAACTTTTAAAGAGGGAATGACTAAAGGGTAATTTGATAGAGGTTAATTAAATAATTTCTTATAGAAAAATATGACTGCATCGAGAAAGCTCCCAATAGAAAAGTGAAAAAATTATACTCCATTACAAATTGAAAATACACACACATATGTGTGTGTATATATATATATATATAATGATATTTGTTTATATCAACGTAAGCGTTACACTCTTTTTTAATTTTTATATCAAAATTAAATTAATTTAGAATATATAATCCAATAATAATAAAAAATATAACACTTAAAGTAAGATAAATAAATCTCAATTCATATATATATATATTATGATTATAACAATTATGTCGAGTTTCTTTAAGTTTCATATTATAGTTTTTAGTAATACATATTTTTTTTATTTTTGGCATTAGAACAATAATTAATCAAATTTATGAAAAAAGTTTAAGACAATAATATCAAAATTTAAAATCAAAGCATTTTTCTTAATTTTTGTATTAAGTCAAATTTAAATATTTAATTTCAGATAAGAGAGTACATATAGAAAACATTAAAAATCCAATAAAAAAAATAATCATTTTAGAAATGAGATTATATTCTTTGTTATTCACGAAAGTAAATAAATATAATTTTTATTTCAAAAAAATATAGAAGGAATCATATAATATGTTGTGTTAAGTTAGAAGAATTGGATATAGCAACCAAATTGTTGTTTTACAAAAAATCAACTAAGAAAATTACATAATAATCATATGAAAATAATGATATTGTAGTTGCAGTATTATTTCTTTATAAAATAGGATAAAATTCAACATATAAATAGTTTCTCATTTTTTGAACTTCTTTTTCTCTTTTTACATATAATTTAAAAACAATTATTTCACTACTTTTTCTTCTGAATACAAAAACATTAACCATAATGTTTTAGTAATAATTTTGGCTAAAATAACAAAAAAAAAACATAAATTTTTTAATTTTTTAAAATAAATCTTTATATTTTGATTATACTCAATAGATTTTTAATATTTAATTCTTATTCAAATAAATATTTTTCCAAACAAAAAATTAACTTTTGTTACAATTAAGCTAATTAGATTTTTCTATCCACTTAAAAGCTGATGTAACTTGATAATGGAGACGAAAATTGAAAATAAATAATTAAATTTTATTTTAAAAGTGGCTTGATGGTATGGATAAAACTAAAAGTCAAAAAAATTCTTAAAAAAAATACTTTTCAAGAAATGTTTTTATTTTCAATTTTCAATCTTAGGTTATGTCATCGAGCCGCTTCAGTTCCTTGTAAATAAAAAAAATCCAACTGCGTTGCTTATAAAAAAGTCCATTTAAAAAAAAAATCTATATGAGTATAAATTAAAAATTAATGATTTAGTTAATAATTATGTACTCTTTTAATAAAATGTTAGATTTTTAATTTCAATAATGAAAAATTAGTTTTTGACAATTTTGAATAAAAAAGTTGTTAACAAATTATTTAGAAATAATAAAAGCATAAAGATTTACTAAAGGAGAAAAAAAATCAAAGATTTATTTAATATTTTAGTCTAATGTTTGATATGGGATTTTCACTTTAAAAATTATAAAGATTTACGTTTAATGATTAGATCATCATAAAAATCGTATAGTAATTTTATATGATGATGATCATAGATCGTTAAGAATGATTAGGCCTAAAGGAATCAATGCTATTGGGTCATCGAGTTGGGCTTTGACTTAATCTTAAAGTGCAGCTGCTCTGTCTTTAGAGGGGGTTCAAACACCTGATATTTTATAATACAAATAAAAAATTCGCGAAAAATGATTGAAGTGACAGCTTTTAAAATTTATATATAATTCAAAGAATTTATCACCTATTTTTATATTATTATAATTATTGAACAAACACGTGATAATTTTATAATTTCATTTGTAAAGTTCAAAATTTTATCATTTTTTTTTAATTTATGAATGATTTTCAATTTTAGATTTCTTTACCAAGTTGGTCACGACGTTCACATTTGATCTTTAATTGTTAGCTTCGAATCATAAACATGGATGAGCGAAGAAAATAAAAAAAATCGTTAAAAAATATTAGGAAATATTAAATATATATTTTTATTTTAATGATTAAATTTTAATAAATAAAAATATATTTATTTTTTTAATTAATAATAAGAAACTAAAAAAAAAAATCAAAGAATTAAAAATCCAACGTCCTTTGTCTATAACAGCAAAAAACGGCAAAGTACTTCCTGCAGTTTAGATCTTGCCACGTCATTTTAATTCATGATAATGATCTGACGTGGCAGTATCCAAAAATCTGTCTCAATGTCTCCTCCAATGGCATCATTCAAAGCTCCCCATGTTTTTTTTTTCGGTTATCTTTCCAAAAAATTGGTATTCCTGTTTCTCTTCCCTTGAAAGCTGCGCAAAACAAAACAACGGAAACCAGAAGCATACAAAGACGTTGACCCACCATGGATCTGGTGCTTTTCTCTTGACCCTTTCCATTCCAATCCATTCAATTCAGTTCAATTCCCCCTAATTCTTTGTGAGTTTTAATCTTTACGTTCATTTTTTTTTCTCATATAGATCTTCACAAAGTTTGAGGCTTATTAGTAATTTGATTGTTTTAGAATGGATAGTAATTATTTACCTATACCCAAAGGCTCATATGTAGAATTACAAATACAAAAGGAACCCCAGGATTTTAGATCGTAGCAAAGATTGCTTCTTTCTGACGATGGAAACTGGGTAAATGATCCCAAGATTCTTCATGATGTTGATGATCTTAACGATGATATTGATGCTGATGTTGATATTGGTAGTGATATTGATGATTATACCCTTGTTTTAAGTGAACCCAATAAAGGGTCTGGTGTTTGTGGCGCTGTTTTTAACTTAACTACCTCTATTATTGGTGCTGGAATCATGGCTTTACCTGCTACTATGAAGGTTCTTGGGATTGTTTTAGGGGTTGTTTTGATAATCCTGATAGGAATTTTGTCAGAAATTAGTGTCGAAATGTTGGTTAGGTTTGCAGTTTCATGTAAGGCTAGATCGTATGGGGAAGTTGTGCAGGTTATAATGGGCAGAACTGCTAGGGCTTTGTCTGAGATTTGTATAATTGTCAATAATGCAGGTGTTTTGGTAGTGTACTTGATTATTATGGGTGATGTTATGTCGGGTTCGGTTCGCCATCTTGGGGTTTTTGATCAGTGGTTGGGACATGGTTTTTGGGATCATAGGAAGTTGTTGATTTTGGTTGTTATGGTGGTTTTTCTTGCTCCACTTTGCGCCTTAGATAGAATTGATTCGTTGAGTATGACTTCAGCAGCTTCAGTTGCTCTTGCTGTTGTTTTTGTTGTGGTTTGCTTTGCTGTTGCTTTTATCAAGCTTATTGAAGGGAAGATTGAGGCTCCAAGGATGAGCCCGGATTTTGGGTTGAAAATGGCAATTTTGGATTTACTAGTGGTTATCCCAATTATGTCCAATGCATATGTTTGTTTCAACCTATACATAATGAGCATGAAGGGCGATCTCCTCAAAAGATGAACAGGGTGGGAAGGATCACGACTGTTCTTTGTGTCGTGGTCTATGCCTCAACAGCTGTATCAGGGTATCTGCTTTTTGGGAAGGATACTGAAGCTGATGTTTTGACCAATTTTGACAAGGATCTTGGAATTCGTTTTAGCACTGCCTTGAATTATATTGTCCGGGTTGGCTACATTCTTCATTTGGTTCTTGTTTTCCCAGTAATCCATTTTTCCCTACGGCAAACTGTGGATACCTTGGTGTTTGAGGGATCAGCTCCTCTCACAGAGAGTAGGAAAAGGTCTTTGGCATTAAGAGTAATATTGCTAGTGCTTATTTATTTTGGATCTACCATGATCCCAAATATATGGACAGCTTTCAAATTTACAGGAGCAACAACAGCTGTTTCATTAGGTTTTACATTCCCAGCTCTCATTGCATTGAGAATAAGTCAGCAAGAAGAGGGGTTGAGCTTGAGCAGAGTAGAAAAAATCTTGTCCTGGTTAATGCTAATATTGGCAGTCATAGTTAGCATTGCAGGGCTAATTGGAAATATTTATACCATCCAAAGTAAATCTGAATGATTCCCTTCTTAAAGAGTTTTGAGCCTGGTTTCCCAAGGTATCATTTTGATAATTTTTGCTTGAAGTCGTGATGACGTATAATCTGTTTCTATGTTGCTCAGATTTTCTTAATAGATAATGAAATGGTTTTGAATGGTGGTTACTGTGATGCACTTTTTCACGGTGCCATTATGCTAGGAAGTCCACAAAAGGCTTGAAAGGTTCTGATGGGTCTGATTATGCTTTGATACAATGCCTTTTTGTACCCTTCAGAGGAACTGTGACAGGTTACCTGGCATATGAAGAATACTTGGGAGGATACTTGAAAGGACCCATATCTCTGTAAGTTGATTGAAATTTTACAAATTGAACCATGCTACAGATATGCTTAGTTACACGTTTCTTCTTGCACAAAAGAATTGAGTATAACTATCTGATGTAAGAAAAATACTACATTCAATTAATTTCTGTCAGTCTCCTTTTTGGTTAGGAGGAAACATTGTTTTGCTTCTGGAGAAAGCTCTGGTACACAACTGTTCTAATTGCTACGATATTTGTGCTGCTGTGTGGTTGCTTCTATTCAAATATAAAGAATAAAATATTCCTTGATGAAATTTGAATGATACTTATTAGTTGGCATGAATTTCTTTCAGCTTCAACCTAATGCAAATCCCATATTACGATAAAGCAATCTTGATAGCCAATTAAATCTTGAATTCATAAGAGAAAGAATGGATTGAGGTTGTGGGATGTCGTAGGTATAATATCTTCTTGTGTGTAATACTTGATTATGAATGTAACTTCAAAATGAAAAATCCTGATGAGTTTTGAAGCATTTTCTTTCTTAAGAGAGGAAAAACTGAAAAAAAAAAGGGAAAATAGAAAAGGGTTTGTTGTGATTTGTTTGGGGAAAGCTCGTCTTGTGCTGGTGAAATACTGCATTCTTAATTATGCATCAAGAACAGTCATGTGAATGTTATTCACTTATTTCTATTTCAAAACTATATAAGAGCGGTATTTGGATTATGTGGAGCTAAATATACTACTCATTTCCTTTTGATTTACACTTATAATCCAAATCACAGTTACAGCGGAATACGATCAAACCAATCAACTTAGAAAATAAAGTAGTCAAAACAAAGGCAACAAACAATCAAGAAACTCAAAAAAAAAAAAAAAAAACTAATAGATAATATTGACAATATACTAGGTTCAAGAATCAATTTCCCACCTCCACGGATATAATAAAAAGGAAATTTACTATCAAAGATTCAAGATTAGAATGGTTAAGTTTGGAACCTAACAATCGTAACGAATCTATTTTATTTATCGTATAATCCAAATGTCGAATTATATTTTATTCATTATAAAGAATTTCTTCAAGTCATGGTTTTGAATTTTATTATTAAGTTCAAATAAAATGGAGAGGCAAATAAAGTAACAAAATGTTAATTGATTTATGCCACAGTTGACACAGAAATAGAGGGAGGACTCCACGTTGCTAATGTTCTTAAGAATTTTATTATTATAATTTGTAAGATAAGAGCCAAGGAGAATCAAGAGTTCAGGTGTTTTACTGTTCAACTTAAGAACTTGACCATTTTTATGTTGCGTTTGCAGATTAGATAAATATAAACTAGTAATTACCACCTAATAATATAATTTCAAGTCAAATACTTTCCAAAGCAACAATAATTAGTTGATAGTATAACCAATAAACTTCTAGATTCAAATATTTATCTCTTGCAGATGATTTTTAAGGAATTTTTTTGATAAATATGAGCAACTTTTTGAAGAGAATTATACATCAATATATAAAATTAAAGTAGCAAAATTTTTAAACTTTTGATTCTCTAAAACCAATATCAATCAATAAGGTCATATAAATATGCAACTTCACAAGCATGTATGTGTTTTAGTTTAGGTGATTACCTTGGATGTTGAAATTCATTTAGTTGAATTTAGTGACCTTCCAAATAGTTTCTCAAACCAAGAAGCTACCAAAGTGTTTAGCTTCTAATGGTGATCTACATGAACTCTTGTAAAAAAATCTTCTCTAAAGTTTGATAAAACGCAAAGTCACACTTTAGCTAGTAAGTGTCTACAAGATCTCTTGTATTCTCTCAAGTTTTGCTTAGATTCTCCTAGTTTATTTTTGTCTTGAATGAATAGCACAAAAATTGTACAAGAGGGGGGTGGCTTGATGTTCCTATTTTAGGGGAAGAATTTAGTCACATTGAGTTTAATATATGGAATGCAAATTTTCACAATTAACCTTGTACTACTCAAATGTATGGAAAAACTCTTTCTTTTATTTTATTTCTTTATTTTTGATCATAGCAAACTCAAAAAATCTAACTTAATTCGTTCTAATTTTAATCTTTCACAATCATCTTATTTGTGTAACCCATTAGGTTATTTAGCATGTTGGTAATAAATACAAACATTATGAGCCTTAGTATTTAGGTGTGGATGAAATAAACTTTTTGACTTCATTATTAATTCTCCAATTGGCCAATCTTATGTTTATAGATCATGATCAATGCTAGCTTCATTGCCATGACTCCTAATTGCTAAATAAAGGTTAATATGGCTTAACAACCTATTCATGAATGATCTTAGTGTATAATTAATATCCTTTCATCACATAGTATCTTGGTTTGAACATTGAGTATGGTTTAGTATCTATATAATCTTGTTCAATCATGTTAAGTTTTATCTTTAACATTAACTCACAAATAAGCTTTATAACAATTCTAAAGTCTTACTTCACTTTGGCCAAAGATTTTTAAGTTAATTCAATCAAGACTAGTTGAGATATTATCTTGATCACACAAGGTGATGAATCTCCTCTTGATTACTTTATGCATCTTCATATGTCTCATGTTATACCCAACAATACTTGACTGGAGCATTATTGGTTAGAACTATAAGTAAAGTCAAAGTATAACATTTATCATATAAGATCATAAGTAATATCAAGTCAAAGGATTCTTATACAATCATCACAAGAGAATGTACCTATAGATACTATGTGAACTGTCATATAACATTTTCGCATTGGGTTATGTTCAGTGAACTTGTTCTTGTAACAAGCACTTACATGTTAGCTTAAGTTTATCCAAACTTTATCCTATGAGATCGGTTGTTTGCTTTATAAGTAAGAGTATAACCATGTGCTAGTCTCAATAATTTTTGTCAATGTTCTCTTATTGATAAAGCATCAACTAGGAATTATTTTGAAACATATGACTTTTATGCAATGATGATCTTATAATTATAATCTCATTATAATTCCCTTGTAAAGCTTTATTTATATTCCGAGAACTTGATCATATAAGTATCAACATTGAAATATATGTATACAACCTCAATGATAAAGAGATAAGACTTTTGTAATATATTAAATATCAAAATACTACAAATATGATAATATTTTAGCTAAAATATGATTCGACTTAAAAGGCAAATACTAACAATCTCTTACTTGTATTAAAGCTGATCATCATGTATTTAATATCATATTTGACTACATGCTTATCATGTTTCCGCTAGGACAAAGCTTTAGTAAGAGGATCGACAATGTTATCCTCAGTGGTACTCGTTCAACTTTAACATCATATCTAGAAATAAAATCTCTAATGAAATGGTATCGCCTTAATACATGTTTAAATCTTTGATGAGACCTTGGCTTTTTGGCTTGAGTGATAGCTCTATTATTGTCACAATAAATTATTATCAGATCAGCAATGCTAGGAACAACACTTAGTTCAATTATGAACTTTTTATTCCAAATGAACTTTTTTATAGCCTTAAATGTAGATATGTATTCGGCTTCAATTATAGAGTCTATAGTTGTATTATGTTTAAAACTTTTCCAATTCACTGCTTCACCATTTAGAGTGAAAACATATGTACTTTAAGACTTGCTATCATCTTTATCGAATTGAAAGCTTGCATCATAATAGCCCTTAACTAGGAGTTTGGCTCCACCATAGATAAGAAACGCATTCTTAGTTCTTATCAAGTACTTAAAAATTAATTTCACGACTTTTTAGTAACATTCACTTAGATTTGCTCAATATCTACTTGTTATGCTTAAAGCATACAAGATATTAGGTTTTGTGCATAGCATTGCATACATAATAGATCCAATTATAGAAGTATATGCAACCTTATTCAAGCCATCTTTCTTAATTTGTTCTTAAAACATATGTCTTTGAAAAGATTTATGCCATGCGACACTGACAAGAACTTTTTTTTGGATTTTTTATGTTAAATCTTTTTAGTACTTTGTCTATGTATTTGGATTGTTAAAGACCAAGTAAACTCTTTGATCTATCTTTTATAGATCTTTATGCCTAACACATATGTTACTTTTCCTAAATCTTTCATGAAGAACTTCTTTTATAACAAAATCTTGGTAGATTGTAACATATGTATATTATTTTCTATAAGTAATATGTCATCCACATATAGTAATATGAAAATGATTGCACTCCCACTTGTTTTTTTGTATGCACGAAATTCATCTATGTTTTTGATGAATTCAAATTTTATAATTGCTTCACCAAAATGTAAATTTCAACTCTTTGATACTTACTTAAGTCTATAAATAGACCTTTAAAGCTTACACACAATGTCGACATTTTTCGTGGATTCAAAACCTTTGGGTTGTATCATGTACACATCTTCTTGCAAATTCTCATTAAGGAATGTTGTTTTGACATCCATTTACCATATCTCATGTCATGGTATGTGACAATAGCAAGCAAAATCCTAATGGATTTTAACATGGCTACTAGTGAAAAATTTTCATTAAAATCAACTCATTGTTTTTTATTATAACCTTTTGCAACTAGCTTGTCTTTGTACGTTTGTACATTGCCATCCATGTTGGTTTTTTTCTTGAAAATCCACTTGCACCCTATGGGTTTTATCCTTTTGAGTGGTTTTACCAAAGTTCATACTAGTTTTGCATACATGGATTCCATTTTAGAGTTTATGGCTTTATGCCATTTTTCAGAATCAATGTCCAACATTGCTTCTTGATAGGTAATAGGATTATCATCTATGATCAACTTATCCTTATCCATGAGAAATCCATATCTCTCAAGAGCTTAGTGAGTTTTACTTAACCTACAGAGTTTTTATGTACTTTGAGCTTTTGGTTGTGCATTTTATACCTTAGCCATTGGCTCAAGTTTCATTATTATGTTAATTGTGCTTCTTGAACTTCTTCAAGTTCTACTTTAATCCCACTGTTCTTTTCAAGGATAAACTCTTTTTTCAAGAAAATAACATATCTAAAAACAAACACCTTTTGTTCCTAAGAGTTGTAGAAATAATATTCAATAGTTTTCTCTTGATATCTCACAAATTTACACAAAACTAATCTAACTCTAAAGCTTGTTGGCTTGTGCATACTTCACATAAATATCACATCCCAAAATCCTTATATTCAAAAAGTTAGGCCTTTTACCTTTTAACTTTTCATTTGGTGTCTTGTCAACAGATTTAGATACAATTATTTTTAGAAGATAAGCAATTGTTTCAAGCATATAACCCTATAAGGATATAGGAATATTTGAATTATTTATCATAAATCGAACCATGTCCAATAAGATTTTATTTCTCCTCTTAAAAACTTTATTGTGTTGTGGTGTTCCAGGTGGAGTCCATTGTGAGATAATTTCATTTTTTTTTAAATAATCTAAAAAATCATGGCTTAAGTATTCATAAATTCGATCAGATCTAAGTGTCATGATACTTTTACTAGTTTTCTTTTCAACATACATTTTAAATTCTTCAAACTTTTCAAAAGATTTAGACTCTTGTTGCATTAAATACACAACCATATCTTGTATGATCATCATTGAATGTAATAAAATAGGAGTATCTTCTTCTAGCATTTGTGTTCATTAGGCCATATACATTCGAAGAACTACATTAGCTTTTCTTATTTTCTAGTAAAAAGTGATTTGGTCATCTTTTCAAGCAAACATAATTCACAAGTTCTATATGATTCATAGTCAAAAGGATCAAAGTATCTTTATTTACATAACTTTGTGATTTTTGTTTTTTTGATATGACCAAGCCTACAATGCCACAAGTAAAATTGATTCTATTTATCTATTTTAGCTTTCTTGACATTTATATTAAGAACATCATTATTTAATCTAAAAACATATAAGCCATTATCATACATTTCCATGTCATAAAACACATCATTAATAAAAAGAACAATAATTGCTTTTAATATTAAATGAGCATCCATTATATATACTTAAATAAGAAATTGAAATAATGTTTCAAGTTATGATAGGAATATAATAACAATCCTTTAGTTATAATAACAATTCTTTAGTTCTAAAATTAAACCAGAAACAAAGGTAAATAATAAGTCCCTACGGTATAGGCAACAACATTTGCACAATTTCTAACATGTAATGACATTTCTCCTTTCTTTAGACATCTACTTTTTTTTAGTCTCTGTATGTCATTACATTAGTGAAAATCACATCAGGTATCCAATACCTAAGAAAATATATCAAAAAGAGATAGATTGATCTCAATCATAAACATACCTGAAGTAGAAGTCTCTTTAGACTTATTCTTCTTCAAGTTTGCCAAATAGACCTTGTAATTCTTTTTTTAATGACCTTCTTTACCACAATAGTGACTTACACCCTAGTTCTTTTAATATTGCTAACATGCTTGATAGCTTTACTTGCATTTTTTTTTTATCAACCTTCTTACTTTTCTTCTTTTTGGTTGACTTTTCTTAGCCTTAGATGAAAAAACTATAAGAGCTTCAGGTTTTTGATTTTTAATGGATTTTTTGATAATATCTAGCATATTCATCAATTATAATAATGTTACTTCAATATGATGTATATTGAAGTTTATCACAAATTGTGAAAAGTTACTAGAAAGAAATGACAAGATCATATCAACACTTAGCTCATGATTCATCACAAATCTAAAATTTCCAAGTTTCTCAATCCAATTGATCTTTTTGAGACAATGCACTTTGACTGAAGTGCTATTAGACATCACTGTTTAAAAAAATTCCTTCAAAGGTCTCAAACCTCTCAGTCCACCCTTGTTTGTCAAACACTTATTTAAGATACAAAATGATTGTTGGAGCATCCATATTTTTATGTTGCCTTTGCAACTTAAGGGTCATGTTAGCCACTATGATACATGCGAGTTGATCAGCATCGTCTTTATAGGTTTCATAAACTTGCCATACTGCATCATCAGCATTAGCATTCGGTTCTGATGGAACTAGCTCATTAAGAACATAAAGTATTTTCTCTTACCTTAGGACAAGGTTTAGACTATAGTACAATCATTGAAGTTAAGCCTTGTGAGCTTTTTAGCATCAAATATGCTACAAAGCGACAAGTTGTTACTCATTTTTGTAACCTATAAAATATGAACAAATATTAGTCATATTGTTCAATACCAATATAGATAATGTCCAAATCTATATATTGGTTGTTCTCATTATTTTAATCAAATCAATAGCCTTTACTATTAATTTGAAAGAATCATATTTTTCTAGTGGGCTAGGATCCCATTTTGTTTGTCATAACCTGAAAGTTTGTTTCAACAAGCCATGATAAGTAAATTATGTAGATAACTTACTTATCAATCATATCCCTATGTGACTACTAGATCAATTAGGTGACAACTCATTGTTTAATAACATCTTATGTGATTCATCAATCATTGCCTTTATCATTATATAGTCAAGTTTTTCACATACAGACAGTATAATAATAGTTAAGTAAAACTTGTTAACCATAAGACAACTTTATTTCACATAATGAAAGCCTTGAGTTTAGTCTTAACAAGCTCTACTAGTAGAAATTTTAGTTATTTTTTAGTTGTTTATATTAATGGAAGACATCAAGACTTAATATTTTTCATGATGGATTTTTTATTCATCTTAGGTTTTACCAAGCATGCATAAGAATTTATCATATATCCAAAATATGTAATCTTATCATGCATCTCACAATTATACATGGTATTTATCACATATAAATTTTAGCATGTATAACAAATCAACATAGCATAACATGGTATTTATCTCAAAAGTAGAATGTAAGTACAACAATCATCATGTTTGTTTCAAATTCATGATGTTGCACATTTTTTCTTTGAATCAATATCAATATCATATATCAATCTTCAATTCAACTCAATGTGATGCAAGGTATAGACATATTTAGCTAGCATGACCGAATATGTCTAACTATTATATTACGAATATATAATTTGCAATTATAATTTTCTAAACAATTAAAGAATTATAATTTTACTTGAATTTTAATGTAACATGTTCAACATCACTGTAAACCATTTATGAATCCAATCAATTAAAATTAAGTCAAATTACATGCATTGAGAATTTTCTAGTCCAACTAGATGTTGCAGTGAAATAATTTCTTATTAATTAGAAGTTCTAAACAATTTAAAAAGTCCAATTTAATGTGCATTTTTATATAAAATCTTATTTCTCAAACTCAAACTATTTAAAAATATAAATTCAACAAAAAATAGCACCAATCTAGGGCTTGATTGAAAACACATCCAAAAAGGAAAGCAAGTTGTGGCTAGGGTATTTTTTTTTTTTGGAAACTAGATAATTTCAGTCACTTTTTTGCTATGCTGCCCCTACTAGCCACCATCCATAAGTTCTAAACTTTTTCTCATGTTTTTTTATGCCTTACGTCATAATTTTTCAATCATAAGTAATAATTACTTTAACTTTTAAAAAAACAATCCATTAAACTTGGTGACCAAAAAAGCAAATCTTGAAATTTTGGTGAATAAGTTTCCTAAGATTTCCAATATTAATTACCAAGTAAATTTTCATTAAATTCTTGGTGAACAAGTTTTTAAAATATCTTAACTTTTAAAAAAAGTAGTTGCATCAAGAAAACAGCCTAAGAATCTGCTAGTGGCCGTTGGGCATGTACAATATGCATATGATGCATGGTTGCCCTAATATGATTATCAACTTTTGAATGATCAAATCAACTCCAAAAATTATGAACTTTTTACACAATAATCATCAATATGTCTATTTTCATGTGTTCAAATTTTGTAGCTAAATAATATCCTTAGATTGAGAAAAAATTTTCATAATATTACTACAATAGAAATTTTCTTATATGGACAGATTGCATACAAAAAATTCATTAAGCATGCAAACGATATCCAAAAATCATAAAATTCATACCCAATTATCCTAAGACATCATGCTTAGATAATCTAAAAGAATCCAATAAAAAAATATATAGAAAAAAAATTAAATTTTCAACCTTTATATCACAATAATAGATTAAATAAAACAATTTTAATATTGTAAACAAACAAACAAACAAACTTCTAAGTTGTATAATCTATATTGACAAGGCTCTGATGCCACTTGAAGGAAAATTATACATCAATATACAAAGTTAAAGCAATGAAATTTTTAAAGTTTTAATTCTCTAAAGCTAAGATCGATTAACAAGATCATACAAACGTACAACTTTACAAGCATGCATAGGTTTTGGCTTAGGTGGTTACCTTAGATGTTAAAATTCCTTTGGTTGAATTTAGTGACCTTTCAAATAGTTTGCCAAGCTAAAAAACTGCCTAAGTGTTTAGCCTTTAATGATGATTCACATGGAATCTTGTGAAAGAACTGTTGGTTTTATAGAGACAAAGAAAAATAATAAACTCATAAGAAGGAACAATAAGAATATGAAGTTGAAATGTTTTTTTTTTCATTCAATACAACTTTCTTAAATACAAAAGGATTCTAATTGAAAACTAAAATGACTGCTAGTTACAAAGCATGATCTTCCTATTCATAAGCCATAATAAAAAACCACTAACTTCCTAAAATTTTGGTCATACATGGCATATTAAATTTAACCATTTCTTATGCACATCTCATTTTTCATCACACGTTAATAGCCTATGTATGCATTATGTAGCTAATGAGGTATTCTTGCAACACTCCTCCTTGCTTTACTAGCTACAAAGACCTAATTTAGCTTTAAATCTAGCTTTAGATAAGGCTTTGGTTAACACATCTACAATTTAATCCTTAGTTTTACAATAAAGCAAACTGACTTCACCTTTTTTTGTACTTTTTTTTAAGAAATATAACTTGATCTTAATGTGTTTAGTCCTACAATGAAAAATAGGATTATTTGAAATTGAAATTACAGCTTAGTTGTCTATATGAATTTATGTTAGCTCATTCTCTTCCATGTGTAAGTCTATAAGTATCTTTTTGAGCCAAAGTGCTTGATTCATAGCTGTAGTGGCTACAATATACTCAGCTTCAGCTATGCTCTAAGCTATCACTTATTACTTTTTTGAGCACCATAAGAACATTTTTGATCTAAAGTTGAAAAAAAAACTTGTTGTGCTTCTCATGTCATCAATAGAACCTGCCCAATCACTATTAGAATAATCATGGTGTTTAAAATTTTGATAGAAGAAATATTTGATACCATAATTTACTATGCCCTTAATATATCTAACATTTTAACAGTTTGAAAGTGCACCTTACTGGCATAATTCATGAATCATGAGAGCAGGCTCATTATAAATATAATGTCTAGTCTGGTGGTAGTAAGATGCATCAAACAACCAATAAAACTTTTGTACTAACCTTCATCAATTTTTTAATCCATTATCCTTGCTAAATTTCTCCTTTTGATTCATTAGAGTATTTGTGCATTTGTAGTCTTCCACATGAAATTTCTTAAGAATTTTTCCTATATATTTCTTTTGGCATATAAAGACTCCATCTTGATTTTGCTTTGCTTTTATTCCTAAAAAAAAAGACATCAAACCAAGGTCAGTCATCTTAAACACTTTGAACATTTCAGTCTTAAACTCTTTTATTAGCTCCTCATCATTTCTTGTCACAAGCATGTCATCAACATAAATAGAAACTATGATCAGATTAACATTAGTTTCTTTTACATACAACGTAACCTCACTTAGGCTTTTAACAAAACCAAGACCTAGTAGGTGTTCATCTATTCTATTGTACCAAGCCTTAAGAGCTTGTTTAAGGCCATATATGACTTTCTTTAACAAGTAAACCTTCTCTTATCTCATGACTTGAAAACTTTTTGGCTACTTCATAAAGATCTTTTTATGTAAATACCTATTTAAAAATGTATTTTTTATATTCGGCTAGTAAACTTTCTATCCCTTATGTGCTACCACGGCAAGTAGCATTCTGATTGTATCAAGTCGTGCTTTTATTCTAAACACTTGAGCATTCCCTTTCACAACTAATTTGGCTTTATATTTTTTTACAGAACCATTTACATTAAGTTTGGTTTTCTAAACCCATTTGATACCTATAAGTTTTTTGTGTTGAAGTACGTCTACTAGCTCTTAAGTGTCATTTTTTTCAATATTCTAAGCTCCACCTTCATTACTTCAATCCAATTACCATCATTTTCTGCCTTTTTATACTCTGAAGACTTAAAAACAACAATGTTGCACCTTTTTATAAATATTAGACAATAACCTTTTACCTCTAACTGGTTTTCATTTATGTCATCCTCATAATTTAGCTAAAACTTTGAGTGTTGCTCTTTTTTTGACTCATTTCAGTTCTATTGTCTATCTTCCATAAACATGACATCTCTATTCATAAGAATTTTTCCATTTTATGGTTAAAAAATTTTGTAAGCCTTGGATAAGCTACTATACCCAATAAAAACTCTTGGTCTTGTCTTCTTATCTAGTTTGTCTCTTTTTACCTGTGGCATATAAAAAAAGCATAGGTAACGAAAGGTTTTTAAATGTTGCATTCTGATTTATGACCAAACCATACTTTAAATGGAGTTCTCTTCTATGAAACTTTGGTTGGTAGTCTATTTAGTAGAAAGACTATTGTGTTTGTAGCTTTTGCCCATAATTTCTTTAGTAACTTTTTTTCATATAGCATACACCTTCATTATAGTTTTGTTTTTCCTTTCACTTACTCTATTCTACTGTAGAGTATAGGGTGCTGGTAGTTGGTACCCATCTTCTTCACAAAATTTGTTAAATTTGTCAGAAGTGTATTCCTTCCCATTATTTGATCTTATTACCTGTATTCTGCAATGAATTTGATTTTCCACCTATACTTTAAATTTCTAAAATACACCAGCAACCTCAGATTTGAATTTAAGAAAATAAATCCAACAAAGTTTGGAATAATCATCAATAAATACAATATAGTACTTACTGCCATTTAAAGATGATGTTTTTTAAGGCCTCCAACATCTTAGTGAACCAGTTGAAGATTGTTTGTTGCTTTCCATGTAGTTTGAGAAAAAAGACTTTTGACTTGTTTACCATACTGACAAGCCACACAATCTACCATCTTCTTTTCCAACAATGGCACTCATTTCACCAAATCGTGTTTTTGTATATAAAGAAGTCCGGCATGATGGAAATGTTTAAGCCTTTTATGCCATAATTTTGCATTGCTTGTGTTAGATGAAAAGGCTATCTGGCTCTCATCCATTAGATTTAGAGCAAAGCTTTTTCTTTTCATTTTTATCTTAAATGTATCTTTGCTTTCTGCATCTTTAATCTTGCACCATTGGTCTTCAAATAATATTTTGAAACCCTTTTTAGGTAGTTGTCCAACACGAAGCTGGTTTTAATCAATGTCAGGCATATATAAAACATCAGTAATGTATTTCAAACCTGTTAGGCTTTTTATAACCACTGTTCTTTTGCCCTTAATTACGATGTATTCACCGTTTCCAATCTTCACTTTAGAAATTTCAATTTTATTAAGTTCTTTAAAAAGTTTATGATCATTTGTTATGTGGTTTGCACAACACTATCAATAAGTCAAGAGTTACTAGAACTATTATTTATTGCAAAGCATGTCGGAACAAATAACTACTCCCATTAATATTGTTCAGCAGTAACATTTGCTTCTTTTCCATGCTTTTATGACTTGTAAATCCTTTTCATGTGCCCAATCTAACCACATTTTTTGTATTGAAAATCTAGCATCCACCAGTACTTTTTCTACAGATGATTAATCTTCTTACAGTTTTCATCTTTGTTTTTGTTGTTGCTTGCATTATTACCAATCTTCTTATTATTCTACTTTTTATTTTTCCTCCATTCTCTGTCTCTTTCGAAATTTTGTGCCTTTGCTTGAAAGACACCCTTCATAGAATTCTCTTGTCTTATCATCATTCTTTACTGATGTGCTTGCAATGCATTTACCAACTCTGTTAAAAAAATGCTTAACAGATCATTTGACTCTTTTAAAGAAGAGATTTTAGCTTCATATTTCTCATGTAATGTAACAAAAAATTTTTGCACAATTCTCTCATAAAAAAAATCATTGCCAAATAGTTTCACATTGTTTACAATGCTGAGCAGCTTGTCAGAGTACTCTTTGATGGATTCTGACTTTTTAATTCTTTGCATTTCAAATTCTCTAATCAAATGCAACACCTGATGTTCTTTGTCTTTCCATTGCTTTGGTATTCCTTCTTGAGATACTCTCAAATCTCTTTTGCTAATTGTAAGTTCATGAGACTGGTGAATATTGTGCTTGAAACTACAAAGTACAAGCAACTTTTTCTTTTTGACTTTCTAGTCCTTTTTTCTTTACGATTCTTAAGCTGAGCAAATGTTGGATTAGCAGGTAGTTCAGGAACTTCATAGTCATCCTTGACTACTTTCCACAAATCTAAAGCATCCAAATGAATTGCCATTCTAATAGCCCAAGCTTGATAGTTGTCACCATCAAAGATTGATGGTTCAACTAAAAATATCTTGTCTGACTCCATTTGATTAAGGGTTTTATGTGTTGCTGTGTTCATGTAGAGGATTTTTTTTGTATTTTTTTTGGTTCACTCAACTAATAGTTCCCCTAAAAAGCTTAATTTTGATACCAATTTTGTTGGTTTTATAGAGATAAAGAAAAATAATAAACTCATAAGAAGGAACAATGAGAATATGAAGCTGAATGTTGTGTTTTTTTTTTTTTTTTCATTCAATGCAACTTCTTTAAATACAAAATGATTTTAACTGAAAACTAGAATGATTGCTAGTTACAAGGCATGATCTTTCTATTCACAAGCCATAAACAAAAATCACTAACACACAACTAACTTCCTAAAATTTTGGTCAGACATGGCAAATTTAATTTGACCACTTATTATGCACATCTCATTCTTCATCACACGGTAGCCCGTGTCTGCATTATGTAGCTGATGAGGCATTCTTGCAACAAGAACCTTCTCTAAAGTTTGGTAAAACTCAAAACCATATTCTAACTAGTATGTGTTTGTAAGATCTCTTATATTCTCTCTAGTATTGCTTAGACTCTCTTAGTTTATTTTTGCCTTGAGTGAATAGTACAAAAATTGTACAAGAAAAGGGTGGCTTAATGTTCATTTTTTAGGGGAAGCATTCGGTCACATTAGGTCATATCGTATGCAACAATTAAGCCTATGTTAGCCAAATGTACTAAACAAAAGAAAAACTCTTTCTCTTGTTTTATTTCTTCTATTTTTGGTCATACCGTAATCAAATTAAATCCATCTTAATTTGTTTCAATTTTAATCTTTCACAATTGTCCTATTTTGTGTGACCCATTAGGTTTTTAGCATGTTAGCAATAAACACAAGCATTATGAGCCTTGGTATTTGGCTAAGGATGATACAAACCTATTGTCTTCATCACCAATTCTCCAATTAGCCAATCTTATGTTTGTAGATAATGATCAATGCTAGTTTTATTGCCATGACTCCTAATTGTTAAAAAAAAGTCCATATAGCTTGACAACCTATCCGTGAATGGTTTTAATGTATAATTAATATCTTTTCATTACATAGTATCTCGATTTGAGTATTGAGTATGGTTTAGTGTCTACTTAATCATGTTTAACCATGTTGAGTCTTGTCCTTGACAATAATTCACAAATAAGCTTTAGAACAATTCTAAACTCTTATTTTACTTTGGTCAAAGATTTCTCAACTTAATTTAATCAAGACTAGTTGAGATACTCTTTTGATCACACAAGGTGATGAATCCTATCTTGATTACTCCATGTATCTTTAGATACCTCATGTTATATCCAACAATACTTGATTGGAGCATTCTTGATTAGAACCATAAGTAAAATAAAGTCAAAGTATAACATTTATCATATAGGATCATAAGTAATCTCAAGCCAAAAGATCACTTATACAATCATCACATGAGAATGTAGTTATAGACAATATGTAAATTACTATATAACATTCTCATATTGGGTCATGTTCAATAAACTTCTTCTTGTAACAAGTACCCATATGTTAGCTCAAATTTATCTAACCTTCAATCTATGAGATTGGTTGCTTGCTTCATAAGCAAGAGAATAACCATATGCTAGTCTCAACAGTTTTTGTCAATATTCTCTTATTGATAAAGCATCGACTAGGAACTATTTTGGAACATATAACTTTTATGCAATGATGATCTCATAAGTACAATCTCATTGTAATTCCCTTGCAAAACTTTATTTATATTCTGAAGACTTTATTATCTAAGTATTAATATTGAAATATATATATATATATATATATATATATAAGCTCAATGATAAAAAAAATAAGATTTTATAAGATATCAAATATCAAAGTACTACAAATAGGATAATATCTTAAGTAAAATATAATTCGGTTTGAAGGCCAAATACCAACACTTTTCTTGAATTTTTAATAGAAATCATGATACTAGAATAGAAAAGGAATGAAAATAGATGGTTTATACATATAATACAAGATTCATGCAACTGACATCAAACATCTCAAGATTAGGAAGAAGATAATTTTCTAAAATTTTCTCCTAGTAATTGCCAATAAGATATTATAAATTGTTAATTACCTATTAATACTTAGTGATGGAGGACAACACCTAATACAATAAGATAACAATTAAATTCATGTCAGATCCGCTTCCCACTTTTCTTTAGGGCTAAAGTAATTCTTACTCATTCAGCATGAAAAGCCTGTACTTAATGCAGTAATAACTCAAGCTTACCAGCCAATATTGGCATTTTTTGGTAGCTTCCTTCCTTACAAAGAAGTGCTAAAAATAACCCAATGGTTGCACCCACTAGAACTCAAAGCCAACCCTCGAGTCCAATCACTTCAATTGCAAAGGGTAAAGTAAACAGAATTATGAGAAATTATACTGTAGATAAGGGAAAGTTGAGAAGAAATCCTCACAAATTGGATGGGGCATGGTCAATGTAGAAAGAGGGTTGCTTTGCTCTAACCAATTTTTCATTCATATTTTTTTAATATAAAGGAAATCATAGTTTAGAGATAATTAAAAAAAATTACAAATGTTAAAATTTAAATTATAAACTTATTAAATATTATTTTTTAAGAATGATAGTATAGAAATTGAAAGAAATGAATTCGCTTTTAATCCATATTTTGCAAAAGGGTACCTATCTCAAAGTTTGAAATTTAAATGAGTACAGATGCTCCAACTACATACAAAGAACTAAGAAGTGGCTTTCTGGCCGCAAACTACTCTTTTCCCATTCCATGATTGATGGCAATGCATTTTTGGAGTTTTTGACAAGGTATTCTTAGGTCACACTGTTTGGCCTAATTTGCCCATTTTTGGAGGGAACATGGAAAATGGCCATCCAAACCCCACCTCCACCTTTTCTTTTTCTTTTAAACACTCTCAAGATTCAACTAACAACAACAAGAATTCAATTAAAAAAAAAAAAAAACCCACAAAGAAAAGGTCTTTAAGTCTCCCCTCTTAGCTACTTCTGTACTTCATAGTCCTCCCTCTCTTTTTACCATTTCCATGCACTCCTCTATTTATATCCCCTTGAATCTCTGGTCCTTGACATTCATATCTCACTCGTATCATAGACCATGGATTGGTTTTCTTGGCTCTCAACAACTGGCCTTGAGCCATCCCTTGTGTATGAGTATGGCCTCGCTTTTTCCCACAATGAGCTTGAAGAAGAAGATTTAGCTTACTTCAACCATGAATTTCTCCAAAGCATGGGCATATCAATAGCTAAACACAGGTTGGAAATTCTCAAGCTTGCTAGGAAGGAGAAAGGAGGAATTCCAAAACCAGTGTCAAGGGTTCTGTTGGCAATCAAGAGAACAAAAAGGAGCTTAGCTAAGTATATCAGGACATTGGTTCGCAGGGAAGAGGCAGCTCTTGTTGTCGTCAATCCAAGGAGTAGGTCAGGATATGCTCATAAATGGAAAGGTGCAATGTTGAAGAGAAACAAGAAGCTGATGATGGCTACGCAAGGGAGACTGCTGCTCACAAATGGGACTCCTCTAGTGGTTTCAGGGCCTGCTAGAGTTGAGAGCTTTTCAAGTCCTGTGGTTTTTGACTGCCAGGAGGAGGGGAAAATGGATGGTGATGAAGATGGATATTGGTCAACAGCTGTTGAAGGGATCAGGTGGGATACAATGTTCCAGGATTTGAAACCAACTTGAAGGTTGTTTTCATTTGCTTTTGTTTCTTAATCTATTTTTTCATCATGAACATTTCTCCTTATGTCAAATTTGACTGGTGAGAGATGAGTTTTTTTTGTTTCTTCCACTAGAATTGTGTGTGTGTGTGTGTGTGTGTTTAGGAATGTCGGTAATTTATCTTTTTTTTTTTCCTTTAGTGGTGAGTCATGTGAAAGCCAGACTTTGGCACCAAGGAGCCTGTTTCAGTCAAGAGATTGTCTCCCTTGCTTTTTGTATGTCTTGATCTTTGTGTCTTTGACAGAAAAGAAAAGCACTAGCAATCAGTCTCTTTGGGAAAGACTGAAAAAGAGCCATTTGTTAGGCATGGAAATATGCAGAAAGCATTGTATTGTAAATTTAAAATGATTGTTTATTTGGGTGAAAGTAGGAGAGATCATACTTTCATATCTCCCAAAACTGTACTAGAATATGAATCATCATGCTTTGATAAGTGAGTTTTCTCTTAAAAGAAAATATATTTCTTTAGGTAACCATAAGAAATGTTATGAAACCAATTTGGAGAAGATACGGCTAAGACACATATCAATTTCATTCAGTTCAATAATATATAAAATCTTTGATTGATTTAGAGTGCAATGATACATGGTAACCAACATCCCTGAAGGATAATACAATGATTTCAAGTAAGTGAATTTAATCATACATCCCTTAGAATATGATCATTATAGGGAATTAAAGTCTTACCAAACGTATGGACACCAAAGCTCAACAAACATCTTTACTTGGGATAGACTCAAAAGTGCAGCAAAATTTGCACCAGATATGGGACTGCACAAAGAGCAAAATTCATGGAGCAAACCAATATAAAACAGGCATGCCACCACTTTTATTCTGGCAATAATAGCTTTCGATTTTCAGTGGTCTGAAGCTTGAGGAAGACGAAATGAACCAGAAGAATATAGCATCTGATAAACTGGTCTTATTCTAATTGTTAAAAATATGCTCAAGATGGTGCCTAGCCCGCAGATGCCAGCTAAAACCAAGAAGGTGAGCCTAAAGCATTCAGGGCCCAAGCAGGTGGAACTTCCTTGCTTAGCAGCTTCAGCATCATAAACATAACCAGCAAGCAGACCTGAGAAAAGAAGTGCACCTACAGGATTGCCTATCTGCATGAAGTTATAAATGATACCAAAATGTTTCAGGCCAAAAAGTTCAGATGCCGTTGGAACCATGAGAGAATATTGAAAGCCGTAGCAGACACCGAGCAGAGCAGTTGAAACATAGAGAGTACCACTGAGAGCTAATGCATACAGAAAAAATGCTAAGATCATAACTATAAGTGTGCAAGTCATCCACATTGTTCGAGGAATAGTTCTTGTCCTGCAAGACCACAAATTCATGCTTACAATAATGCCTCATAAACAAATGGTAATTTTTAATATAAACTACTGAACTATTATCACTGTGAAAAAACTCCACGGGGCCTGTGGCGAGAACAAAGTTTGGATAAAAATTTTACAGGAACATTTTCATCTACCAACCTAAGAGACAGTGTCTTCCAAATAAAAGATGTAGGGAAAAGGATGCATGCTGAAGAGTAAGAACAAAAGTAAGAGAATTTAGTAGTTCTCTGCCGTGCCTTCTGAAAAGCCAGCCCTGGTTTTGAATGATTTGAAAAATGGAAACAAAATATTTACATCTAACCTTACACTAGACTTGCTAAATCAAAATTTTATAATGAGAAATAACCTGACAAAGTGTTCTGAAAGAGCACCCGACCCAAGACGACCAACAAAATTGCAGAAGCTAAAAAGGGACAGTAATATTGTTGTACTATCTAGCCCAAATGCAACTCCAATTTGAGCCAAGTTATTGAGAACGGTAACGCCAGAACCAACTCCAAGAAAATATACAACCCAAAGAAGCCAAAAATCAAACTTAACAAAAGCTTCATGAAACTTGAACTCCTCCCCCCTCCTGGGTCTTCTTTTCTTCTTCACTGCTCCCTCTCCCACAGCAAGAAGAGTTTCAACATCTGAGGCATATTCACTTTCAAAGAAACTTCCAAGATTTGACGTTGATGAAGATGGTGACAACAAAGGATCTGCTTGAGTTGAACCACCTTCTCCCTGAGCCAAATGTTCAGTTGAACCCGCCAGTGGTGTAAGTGCCTCAGCATTTGCTCGAAAAAGTGTCATCTTGACTGGAATTCCAAGTGGAGAAAGCAAGAAGATAAATACAATGGCAAGTAGTACATAAGAAACAGCATCACTTAGAGAAACCGTCTCATATATTACTGTTAGTGTGAGAAGATAGATAGCAAGCAAGACACTAGCAGCCTGGGTGAAAACAAAATGGACATGAACTGAAGAGTCTTCTCCAGAAGGAGGAGTGCAAGGGCGAATAAAGTACATCATGGCCAAACATATCACTGGAAGGCCAAGAGTAAGGAACAGCAGCAGCTTTGAAGCAGACTGTTCAAACACTGAGCTGTATAATACAGTATATACAGCAGCACTGATCCCAACATAACCCTTGAGGATGCCAGAAACAGTACCCCTACTGAGGGGGAAATTCCTCATGTTTGTTACTAGCACTGCTGTGCCAAACCATGCATTACTATTAGAGGCAACTGCAAGCGCAATCCATAACTGCCATGGCATCGAACATAGATGTAGTAAGTACATAAAAATAAAAAATAGAAGTAGAAAAAAGAAACAGAAAGAGACAAACCAATAACTAGTAGCCACTTCAAAACCATCTAGTGAAGAAGCTTATGAAAACAAAGGTCACATGCAAAAAAAATTGTAATGTTACTTAATCTCCTTCATTAGCAATTTGTAGTTATTTTGATATTTTCGTAGGAGTTTCTATCAATAATCTCACATCTCTTCACATTCCAAAAGAGACGGGAAAAAGTAAGGAAAAAAAATCTCATTGGGGAAAATGACCTAACAGACGCTTACCCAGCAACCAACAGGGCCAGCTTTAAGTTTTTTCTGCATCAAAGTATGAAGAGAATAAAGAGATAGCCAGTGTAAAAATTTACTAATTACAGGTTTGGAAATGCTTCAGTGAAGACCTAGGATCATCAATAAATAGCTTGTATCAAACAAAAATGATATGAAACTAATCAACTGACAGTCTAATGCCAACATAACCAGATAAGAGGAGTGTCAGATTGGCATGAATCTGAAGTCAAACTTAAACGAGGTTAACTTCCTTCACTTCTCTCTACATCCATCCATACTATATATTGTTTGGATGGTAGGTGAGATCCAAAATGCTTTCAGTGGTCTGAAAGGAAAAGAGTTTTAGGTAGAAAATCTGGAAAAATTTTCCACTAAAGAAAGCACAAAAAAACGAAAGGGAAAAGGAAGGGGGTTGGGAAGACAGAATTTTTGCACAACAAATGCACACCTTCAAAAAAAAAAAAACCACCTAGACTAGAGGATCATAAGACCAAAATTATGTGACTTAAAACAATACAACAATCATATCATGAGCACTCTCAAACACTATAAGATTAGAACAATATGAGTTATTCAGGTTGCTCATAATCTTGTCAAGAGACACAAAGATATAATCGATAACCTGGGCTGCTTCTCCTGGCAGGTATAAGGAGGATCAACCAATAGATAAGACCCAGGCTTAATAACATTAACACACAAAGATATAGTGGATATCTGCATATTGCTAGATAGATGGGATGTTATTTTGCTTGATGTTATTATTACATAAATTTATGAACTTGCAGTTCAGGAATTGTGGCACCAAATGATATTCCTGCCTGAGTCTTTTTCAAGTAACAAAGTTTTAAGTGAATGTCTCACCTGAAGATATTTTCAACAAGGAAAAGAATTAAAAGCAAGGGTCCTGCACAGTAGTGGGCAAATTCAACTGCAGGTCTCAAAACTTTTTTTTTTCCAACTTTATGAAGCAGGTCTTATGGTGGAGAACAGATTCATGTGCTGCCATTAGTAATTGAAATTAGACCTATTTGTTTGTTCCATTCTTGGAGTATCACTGTGTTTTCCCAATCTTCTAAACAAAACAGATAAAAGCGGATGATTTTCCTACATCATATGTACCATCCCATCTCACTTTAGCTGATTCAGTCACATCATATGCAAACTAAACTAAGATTTACAAGGAAAATTAATGGAGTCACCATGATCAAACAATCCTCATGAAGATCTTATGGAGAAACAACCAAAAAGCAATTTGCAAAACAAATCCAATTCAGAAGAATTCACATATTGATGTACAATAATTGCAAACAGATAAACTCAACTATTTGCTGGCTGCTAGTCCTAGATGAATCTAATTGCCAACGGATATAGGACAAATTTCTTGAAGAAAAAAAAAAAGAAAAGCGATATGCAAAACAGATCCAATTCAGAAAAAATCACATGATGATGTACAATAATTGCAAACATGTACTCAACTAGTTGCTGGCTGCTAGATGAATCTAATTGGCAACAGATATAGGATAAAGTTCTTAAAAAAGCACAATAAAAACCAAATCACTAATAACAGTTCCATCCAACCTACTCCACAATCTAGTTCAGGAGAAATTAGGGGGGAAAATCACCAGCATTCCAAACAGTAACAACCATCAAACAAAATTTCCGAAAGGATCAGAAATTAATAACTGGGTAGAGAGAACAGTTTCATACAATCACTTTCAGAAAGGTAATGTAGAAAGAGGAAAGAAAAAAAAACAAATATGCATAAAAATTTAAATCCATAGAGTTCAAATTATGAAAATTGTGATGTGATCACTTACCACCCAGAAAGGAAGACCACTAATAGTTTGGCTAACTGCAAGCCAGATAACACCATATCCCAAGAAACAGGCAAAGACCCCAACAAGAAGCACAGCCCAAGGAGGGAACTTATTACAGGCAATACCAGGGAGAAGTCCAACACTCTCTCCAATATCATTTGCCACTCCCAAGATTGTGACTTGTTGCTGGCTTAATCCCAGAACTGATTTGAGAGCAGAAGAATAGAGTGGGAAGTTGTAGCCGTTCCCTGCTGATATCTGAACCCATACTGCAGCAGCCAAGCCAACCCATGGTGGCCTGCTCCCTGCTTTCAGTTTCAGTTTTGGCATCTGCTATTGCTTTTGCTATTGCTACCTTCTGGTAGCGGAATTATTCTCGGCTGCTGAGGTAATAGAGAGAATCAGGGAGGAGTTGTAACAAAGGGAACTCAAAAGTAAACAGGTAAATCAAAAGAAAGCAGGGAATTAAACTAGTAAGACTAAAAGAAATACGAAACACATGGGGTTATAAAGAATACACTCATTTTTCTATGATGTGATAAAATTTTACAATAATATAAGATAACTTAAAAAAACAATAAAAAAGCAGATGGATAATGATAAATTATTATTGCATATATGATCGAATAATTATATTAGTGTAAGAATAAATGGTTGGATCTAGTGGTAAAAAATGTCTTTTCTGTGATATTTTGTCTTCTAGTCTTAAATTTTTGATAAATCCTGATAAGGTAAAATTAATGTAAATAAATCTTTTTAAATTGAGTTTAGAACAAATGTATTGGATAAACTCAAGAAAATATTATTTATTAATGAAAAATAATTATAGCAATTTGTTTGCATTGAATTTTTTTATGAAATTATAACTATAAGAGAAGTTATCATAACATAATCAAGCAATACATCCATATATATAAGAGAAGTTATAATAACATAATCAAGCAATACATCCATATATAATATATTATTAAATAATTAACTAATAAATTAAAACATAACTATATAATTAAATTTATATATAGTTAGAGTTAAACCTAAGAGCTCAAGATTTCAAAATATGCTCCTTGTCACTAATCTAATACCTTAGTGTTGGTTGCATCTACGGCCTACCCTAAATAAAGGGGTTGACCTAACTTACAAGATGTTATTTTGTGATAGAAACCTTAAATTCTGGAAATTATTATTGTTGTATATATTACTAAAGAACATAATTTTGTAAACTAAGTTGAATTTTCTTAAATCATATAGAACACATAAGTGATGAAAATAATGTTTATTGGAAGTATAAAATAAAATTTGAATCAAGTTATAAAAGAGAAGTTGACTGTCTTAGTAATTGCTCATGATAAAATTTATTTTTTGAGATTTTCTATTGCTGTTGAAAAGCAACCAATTGCACTATTCGTATTTGAATTCTTGCATTCTGTTTGAACAAAACAATCGACTGCCCTTGGGAGCAATCGATTGCTCGTACTCATTTTGCCTTAGAAGAATCGATTGCTCAATGTGTTCAACAAGATGTCTATATTCTGTTTGTCGATTGCCCTTATGTGAAACCGACTGTTCTTACCCGGAAAGCATAAAACAATCAACTACTATGAAAGCAATTGGCTACTAATATGAAACTAGGTTTCTGGTCTTGAGAAAATGTTTAAGGCAGTTGATTGCTTTTATCGAGTAGTTGACAGCTCATGTTACAAATTTAAAAAAATAAATTCGTTGGACATGTTCTTTCACTTGAAAAGAATTATCATTTCATGTGAAACATGTTCTTTCATATATAGACGTTAGAAATGACTTATGACGTTTATAAATACTTTTTTAAACTCGTTTTACTAACAATTTTGTATCTTTAAACTCAGATTTCTTCTTCTTTGTACCCTTTTTTTTTAGTTCAAGAAAAATAAAAAAGACTTGAAATGCAATCAATTTTCCTTTGATTGAACATTGTATCTTAGGATCAACTTTTCTAATAACTATTTGCACCTAATAGAAAAATTATTATCCTTATAAAAGCTTTCTAAAAGTGCTTGCCCAAGTTTCTTTTTGTTCTTCATTCATCTTCAACAACATTGCAAAGGTTTCCATTGGTGCACATAGAACAATTATGATGATAAAAAATGCAAAAGCTTAAAGCTTATTATGATACATACATACATATATATATATATATATATAAAATATAAAGGCAACTTGAACCACGTTTCATGTTGTAGCACTTCTGTTACTTTATACATTCAAAATTCAAGCAAAAAATTAAATACACAGATCAGATATATGATCACTAATTTCTAATTATGGGAAAGACATTGCATTTTGAGTTTATAAAATAGCTAGCTAGACTATTTAAAAATAAATAAATAAATAAATAAAATGACTAGCTAGACCAAGGGATTGAGATTGATTGCAAAAAGAGTTACCCTAAGGGTTTTTTTTTTTCTCTTTTTATACTGACACTACCATTATAATGTGACACTAACTAGATTTTTTTACACGTATCAGCATTTTATTAGATATTAATGTCATGTTAACTTTTTTTATTAATGGTGTTAAGGGTTTGGATAATTTAATACAAGAAAATATAGTTGAAGTACCAAATTAAATTATTTTTTTTGTTTTGGAATCACATTAAGAAAATACAATAGTTCAAGGATCAAATAAGACATTATCTTTGTTTTTAAATATTAGAATTGTAATTTCAATATCTTTATTTAATGTATTCTATTATCCATCTCCATCTCCATGTATGTAGATTTTTAGACAAATCATGTAAAGTATGTGTCCTTTTCATTTCGTTCTGTGTTTATTATCTCTTAAATATTATTTTTAATAATAATAAATGAATCATTTTAAAAAGTAATTAAAATTCTAAAAAATTATTGATGGGTTGTGCTTGGCATAGCTCTACATGAAAAATAATTCTATGTTTGGCATGACACGACTTATGAAGATTACAAATCATATGATGTATTGGGTCATACCTTTAATTTTCATAAATCATACTAGCACAATACGTTAAAAAATAATACTAAATCGGTACGATCTATTAACATATGGACTAATATTTAAATAGGCTATGTTAATCTAACACGATCCATTTGACACCTCTTTTTAAATATAATACATAGTTTAAAGGTTTAAGATACAAATTATGTATTTTATTTCTTCAAATACCAATTTATATATTTTTCAAAAATTTAAGTACAAAATATAATCAACTCTTTAATTTATATGTATTTTTTTATTCACACACAACAATGTTAATTAGAGGAGTAAATCTAGGTTCTTTAGTTGCTATCTCCATACTTTCCCAAACAAGGAAGTTGAGGAGTTGGTCCCACAAAGTCTCAAATTAGAATATTCCAAATAAAACAACTTGACATCTTAACAACATTGTCCTTGTCCGGCACATGAATTGAGAACCAAAACCTACCACAAGATTGATGGGGACGTTGATACCCATTACCCAATATATATGGCCTTCACCACCATGTGATTTTCAATTGACAACTATATGCGTCATCACTTACGTGTGATACTATTGGACATGGTTTTTCTTTTAGCTAAGCCATCATGATCATGGTTTCCATTACATACATGCATGCACGTGTTATCTAGTAATTAAGGCAAATTAACATTTTATAACATCTTACTCAATGTGTAAAAAGATAATTAGTGGCAATGTAATTAGGTAATAACTAAGTTACCTTTTAGTTCTTAACCCAATATCTCGTAATATAAGAAAATAACAATTTCTTTTAAATGTTGAGGTTCAAAATTCAATTTAAAAAGATTCATAAAGTTTTAAGAGGAAATCTAATGGTTAGAGCTTATTATTTCATTTTGAAATTAAAAGTTTCAAATTTTAATTTTGAGATGAATCAAATGAAATTTACGAAATAAAAAATTTATTTTTCATTATATAACTCTATCATATTCATAAAAAAAATGAATTTCAAAAATTAAGCTTTATGAAAATTTATTTCAATTTGATAATTTATATAAAGGAAATTTATGTGATTAGGCTGAATTCTTTAATATATTTTTATACGAAGAGGAAAAGAACGGATGAGGTCTCCAAAACGAGGATGATAACAACCGTTGAAGTCAACCTTGTTTGTTTCAAATGATTTTTCTTTTTTTAATATTGTGGAATATATTTGCAAAACTTTCCAATTATTTTATTACCTTGAGCTAATCTATACATCTATACATTTAATATTAAAAAAAAATCTTTGGAGTCTTTTCCATTGGACAGCTGTTCACTTTTGTGGATGTGATGCGTTTTGATATGGGAGGAGCCTGAGGTTGTTTTTTGAGTTGTCGAGAAGACCTGAGTTTTATTTGTTGTCTTTGTAACATATATCGATTAGTATTTTTATAGCATTAAAATATATGAAGGTTTATAAGTTTAATTTAGTTATAAAATTTTAAAATTTATTTCAGTTTGGTGTGTTTAATCTTGTTTTTTTTTTATCTTTAGATTTTTTTATTCGGAATAATATTTTTTTTTACTTTCATGCAAAATTCATGTAAGATTAAAACAAAATTAAATTTTGTAATGTTTGACTATGCATATTAAGAATGTATATGATTTTTATTTGTAGTAGGTTTTCTAAATTCAACTTAAAATAAAAATTTTATTGGTACTTAGACTCTTACAAGAATTTGATTTTCCTAGAGAGGTCTTCTGCATACATATGAGATATTTGAAGATTTTTATTTACGGATAGACTTTATGATTATGATACCCTAATCTTATATCGAAATATTTTGAGGATCGATTATGATATATAAGTAAAGGCTTAAACTTATTCTTGTGAAGCACTTTTCGTAAGATAAAATCGTCAAACTTTCTGATAAAAGTGGATAATACATCAAAAATTGAGTGTAAATTTTCACAAATAGTATCAGAGTGGTTACCAGTTAGACATGATTTAAGTACTACACAATGGGAGCCACCTTAAAATCATGCGGTAGTTAAGTGCGACATGGTGGGAACCATTTTTAGAATTTCAATGTTTAATGTAATCTTATGATTTGTGTATGTTTTGTGTTGAGCTTACGCAATATTTAATATGATTTGATGGATCTGTATACTTTGTATTGGGCTCAGGAATGTCAAGCTTTAACATGGAGAGTTTATGACACTCTAATCATACATTGAAAGACTCTGATAATCTGCTATGATATATAAGTAATAACTTAAACAAAAACTTATGAGATGCTTTTTATGTGATAAAACTATGAAATCTTCGGATCAAAGTAAATAATATCTCGCAAATTGAGTATAAGTCTCCACAATGATATTTAACCAAAAGAGTTTTTATTGCACCATGGCTTTTTTAATTAACCATTAAAGAGTTATATTTCAAGAATGAATTTTGCAAGATTAACCTTACGAGTTTGGATGAAAAGCAATTATAAGGTTTTGATAATACAAGCTTAGTCGAAACCTTTTAAAATTGCAAACATCAAATGTGATGAATGTCCAAGATAAATTTCAAGAAACATATTCGGCTAATGCAATTTAAGAAACAAATAACCCATATTTGGCCAACGTCTCCTAGATCGCAATAACTCTCATTCATTAGAGTTTGGATAGAAATTGACTCCTAACCTTTATCTTTACCCCATAGTCAAAACTCCCATCTATAAATAGGGAGATTTACTCTTGTATTTTACATCCCACTCTATACCATTCTTTTTCTCGTTTTTCTTTAGTTTCTTAAGGTCTTTTTAGTTTCTTTGTATTAGGGTAAGGTGACATATTAACCATTAAAAAAAGATTTTGTTTTCTAAATTCTTTCTTTATTTCAATAGCATTCTTTATTTTCAAGCTTTCTTGTTTTTGGTATACAAGTTCTTTTAAAGCAATTTTTAGTTTTTAAGTTCTTTGTTTCATTATAGTATTCGATCATTACTATTTTCTTTAATACAAGCTTTGATTTTATGCAATTTTTGATTAATTGTTTCTTTTATGCTTTTACTCTATTCAACTTTTACAAATCTTTGTTATTTCAAGTTTTAATCTTTGTTTCTTTTAAATCTAGCTCTATTTGGCCTAATCTAAGATTTTCAAAATGACAGTTGGATATCAAGATCTTAACTTATATTGTTCTATATATATTTTTAACTTATTTTCAATTGCAATCAAATCAATTTTTTTTAGTTTAGATATAATAAGATAATAGCTTGTCAACTTTAGTATTTTAATCTACCCAACAATTCAATTCTATAATTTTTGTAGAACGATACCCTATTTCATCACTTTATTATAATATGTACACTTGCAGGCATTATAAAAAGTAGCAATCACTTTTCTTTTTATTTTGTTTTTTTTTTTATTTTCTTTGGTTTATAAATTTAATAGTAAAAGAATCTTTGGAATTTTTTATTTTACATTAAACAGCTATCCACTTTTATAGGTTTGATGGGTTTTGATATGTGAGAAAATTGGGGTTATTTTCTGGATTAGATTTTATTTGAGAAGATCTATTATTGTTTAGGGAAAGATTTAGATGAAGTTACTTAGATAAAATTAGTGAAATTCTCTCTTAAAATGATTAAATAAAAATTAAAATAAAAAATAAAAATAAATAGATTGAAATATCTTGTTACGTAGATTAAGTGTATAAAATTTAAAAAAATTTTAATGAATTTTGATATAAATTTATAGATAGATATTTTTAATAAAAAAGTTGATAGAATTTTTATCGTTGAATGAGTATGGATCAAATTTAAATTATAAATAATATTTTTAATTATTTTTAATATATTATTGATATTAACATTGAATTCTATTAATTTATTAATTTGAATTTTTTATTAAAATTTTATTAAATTATTTTTAAAGATGAACATCATAAATTTTACTTAAAATTTTTTATGTGAATTTTGTTTTGTTCTATATAAATTATAAAGAGTATCTTCCCCTTTTATTTTGGTTTTCTTATTTTGTATTTTTTGGTACAAATTATTTTTTTATTAGTTAGTACTTTTTTTAATTATAAAACTGGAGCTTCAGGCTTTAATAAATGTATGAATTAAAGAAATAAGAATTATTAATTATTAATCTCTCAAAAAAGTTCAAAACATGGCATTTTAAATAGGTGACGCGACTTTAGAGTCATAATATAAATTTATTGAGGTGAATAGCAATTAAAAGTACTATTAGTTTTTCTAAATTGGAATGTTCCAAGACAGATATAGTTGAAATAGGAAAAATTAATCCATCATTAGCAAGATAGTAGCCATCAGCAAGATAGTTGCAAAAGAGCATTAATAATAAAGACCTACAAAATATACTTGAAAGGGATAGATAGAGTAGCAATCTTGGAAATAGACAATGTTTCAAACTTCACAAAAAGCTAACAAAGATGGTGCAGTTTTTGACATGATTCCTCAAAAAGTTACCTAACACAGTTTGATAATAAAAACCTACAAAATATACTTGAAAGGGATAGATAGAGTAGCAATCTTGGGAAAAGACAATATTTTTACAGACTTTACAAAAAGCTAAAAAAGATGGTGTATTTTTTGACATGATTCCTCAAAAAGTTACCTAACACAGTTTTGACTCTTTCCACCATTTTGTCAAAAAAAAAAAAAAATTATATTTACGCAAAACATGGAAATCAAAATGATATTATATAACTAGCAAACTAATGTACCATAATTTTTTTGACAACCTAGTATGTATGTTACAGAAATGTACTCCACATAGTAAAAAGAAAAATCCATAACAAAAGACGTTTGTATATTGAAGATCAAAAAGTGTATTTCAATTTAGTCTTTTCATCTTTCCTCACATTTTTATCCACCATAAAGTTTCTAATTTAGTTGAAGGATACAAAACCCTAATTAGTAATTAATACTTTTCAAACTTATGGCGTAATTAGAGGCATGCAAACTAACATGGTGTGGGAAAATTTGCCTTGATAATCCACAGAAGCGAGGCAAAATAACCAAAACTATTATGATAATCAGCATAAGATGCTAAGCAAACCAAAATTACTATCTTTTAAGAATCCAAAGCCAAGCAGTTTGATCACTCAGGTAGCGAAGTACTTTGACATTCAAGTAGCCAACAATTAAGAAGAATAAATAGTCTAAAGTACAAATATCATTGTCAAAGTTACAGTTATAGAGAAACACTATACACATTCATATAATTAAAACTGCAGCAGTGCTCGGGCATACATAATTTGATCATCAAGAATAAAAGTTGAGTGAGTAGTTTAAACCTTAATTCCAAGGACAAAATGATCACCAAGCAAATATAAACTCACACTTGAGCAATAGTTGCAAAGCTATGAATAACAATAGAAAAAACTACTTCTTAATCATTCTAATACCTTTATTGGTACATCTTTTCCTAAGGCAAAAAAGGTTGCATGATCCAAGCTTGCAATTACTATTGTTTGTGATGAAATTTTGAAAATTACAGCTTCAAAGAGTTGGTCTAATTCTTCATCAATGATACTAAAAGCAACCTGTTAAACATAATTATCAAATAAATTATGTTTAAAACTAAATTGTAGGTTCCAATATTATGCTAATCTAAATATTCACAATCAAGCTTAAATGTAAACTAACATGATAATGAAATTTATATGGTGCAATAGAAATCAACCAATTAGTTTCAAGTATTTACAATCATGCAAACAAAACAAAAGTAGTTAGAATCACATTTCCTAGAAAAATCATGGATGATAGCACATTAGTTCAGTCAATCCAAAAACCAAGTTTTGATAAAAAATTTCAATTAGAGCATTCAAGCATGCAAGATAGTAATCTTTTAGAATGTTCTTCCTTTCACCTATCTATCTCACAAATTCAAACTTCTAATTAATATAAAATTAATAAAAAAAATTAACACCATATACATAAACTCAAATAAGCAAGTTTGCAAAGTTTTCCTAATCATTTTTGTCTAAGGAAACTACTCGCCACCACTTCGTACGATATCTTAGTAATTAGCAAAATTATGCATTTGAATTTCTTGCTACTTGCCATTCAATTTTTAATTTTCCAAACCAATAAAAAAATTATATAATCTATTAGCTTTTTAAGTGAGATGGTGATCCGAGAGGGGGTTGAATTGGATTTCTCCAAGTTCTTCCCAAATAATGATTTCAAAATAATTGAATGAGGAATTAAAATAATAAGCACTTTTGATGAAAATATAATGCAAGCAATAATAATTAATGAACCTATAATCAAATATAAACAATAATAGATATAAGGAGATAGAGATAGAGAAATCAAACACAATAATTTACAGAGGTTCGGTTCTTTTCACATGGCACCTACGTCCTCTCATCTTGGTTGTCTACACCAAAGCTTCAATCCATTAATCTTAAATTGAAAATACAACCATATCTTTTTCTCTCTAATGCTTAAGATAGAAGCCTCACACTCGTTACTTTTTAGGCTAAGTAGCAATCTCACAATCTCACAAATTCAAGAGGATGCCTCACTTTTTGATTACAAAATCACTTAATAAAAATATAAACTTAGAATACCTTTTAAAGGCTAAGTGTTTGCCTAATGAAGTCCAAAAAAATTTGATGAATGAACAACAATATAGCTTGGATACAATAAATACAAACGATATGGATTTTAAGCTCTAACAACTCTTGATTTTTTGAGAGAATGAAAATATAGGTTGTTGGATCTTACTCTCTTGATTCATCAATTTTGTTGGTGTGTTGGAATGCTTAATATATAAAGAAATTGAAAAAATAGCTATTGGGAATGCTTAGGAGAAAAAAATAACCATTGAAGCTTGATAAACTATCCATTGGAGCTGAAGGGATCGATTGGTTCGTATTTTACCGACCATTTTACACTTGAAAAACACATCCCGATTGATCCTTTATGTAGGGGATCAATCCTGTCAAGGGGGTGATTGATCCCCTACATAGGGTGATCAATTCCTTCTTCAACCTGGAGCATAAAGATGCATTCTAAGTAAAAAATCAATTGATCCCTTCCCTTCCCTGAAGGGATTGATCCTGTCAAAGCTGGATGGTTATCTCATATTTCGTACTCTACTCACTAATTTGATCATATCTTGAGTTATATAATTCCAAATCAAAAACCATTTAAAGATTTAGAAAATAGACTTAAAGGCCTTTCTATCCATATAAAATTCATCACCTAATTCATTGTGTATGAATTATGGTGAATTTTTAAAATTACCTCATGTGCAATTTTTAGATAATTGTAAAGTGTCTAGTAAAAATTCAAAATCTTTTCTTAGAAAAATTAGATTTAGATTTTGTTTGATCCATTAGAAAGTAGACTCAAAGAACTTTTCAATCATATAAAATTCAAATATTAAAATTTTGTGAATTAATACAAAAAAATAAAACAAGGTCAATGTTGCAAAACTTTGTTCTTGTAAAATAACTTTCTTAAGTTAATCTATTTCTCAAAACCAATATTATCAAAATTATACTGAGTCCAAAATGAATAAGTTCACTTTAAAAACAACAATTGAACTTTTATTTAAGCTCAAATAAATAATGTTTAAAAATAGTTTTGATTTGAGAAATAAGAAAATATAAAAAAAGGTTTGTTTATACTTTGAAAATCATATTATTTATTTATTACCAAAATATAGAACTTAAGAACATGTACTAAATAAATCATTTTCCAAATCTTGATTAAGCTTATTTAGCTTAATGTTTTGTTATTTAAAAAAAAAAAGATCAATTCAAGGCTAACAATCTCCTCCTTTTTGATATCACTAAACTTATAGATAAATTTGCTTGATAAAAAAATTTTTCTTTAAGATATTTAAAATTTTGAAAAACTCCCCTTTAAACAATGCATTTCAAAACTTCCCCCTCAATTTATGTATCCTAATCAACACAACTCAACAAACATATGTTAATCAAATATATGAAATAAGTACAATTAAACACACGCATGTCAAGCACAAGCAAATTTGTCTATATGATATTTCTCTCCCTTTTTGTCATAGCAAAATGGTATGAGCATATTAATAAGCAAATAAACACAAAGAGGCATCGTTAACAAATATATTCATGAAACATTTCTCTTCTTTTTTGTTTATACTCTTTATACCAAATGTTAAAATTCCTATACCAATTGATATAAACATACAAGAAGAAATATTCATAAACTTTCCCTCTTTTTGTCATAACAAAAAAAAAGAGAGATCAATTCAAGGCATGGGACAACATGTTTGATACCAATAATATCAAGAGTATTTTGAATGCATGTAATTAAGTGTAATATGCACAATTAAGTTCACATAGATATATTCAAGTATAAAATTATAAGTGTATCCAATTGAAATGTTATAGCATAAAATCATTCATTCAATCTAACCATATGAAATTTATGAGCAAAATGATAATAAATGATATACAACCTACTCATAAATAATGTTATCATAAGTTGTGTTTAGAACCTAAAACATCAATAGCAATTAAGCATAAATTCAAGTACATGCATACAAGTTCATACCAATTATTAACGATACCAATTGTTATCCCAAAACAAATTAAGCAAAATTATATTTTAAGATTTATTCTTCTTTCCAAAATAAGGATTAATCAATTTAAGGCACACACAATTTTGCATGAAAGGTATAAGTTATATCAAGAATAGGCACATAAATAAGCATCTAAGAAAGTTCAAAAATCTTTAACAATTTTGATACCAATTGTTAGCAATTTTATTCAACAATTTTCATAGAGCACACATACTTTAAACATATGAAAGATTCATTCAATACATGTATAAATGATAATAGTAATCTTCATAAGCTATTCTATCCAAACAATAACCAAAAGCTCATATGTATATAATAAATCATAGGTAATAATGAGCAATGGGGTTCAATCATCATGTCCTAACAAAGATTATATAAGCATGATTTTTCAAACATGATGAGCACATATGCCATAGCAAAGAAATAATGAAAACATAATTATTCAAATATGTTTCAAATTATTTCAATGCATAGCAATGTACTTAACTCAAACATATGCAAGTATTCAATCATATATTTCAATCACAATCATACAAGCATATGCAAAATACATAAGCAATATACCTAATTAAAAAAATATGCAAGCATTTAGGCACAATTTAGTATTTGCCATCTCAATGATCTCAGTTAATGAATATGTATTTAAATTTCAAATTTATAATTCATAATGTATAAGTCAAATCAATTTAAAAATCAAGAAATCAACAAAGCTAACCCATAGCCATATTCAATGATTCAAACGAATATTCATGCTATCAAAACTATTAATCAAAGCAATCAAGAACTAGACATGAATATTAATCAATCCAAGCATTTAACAAAGTTAAGACAAATTCTATCAAGTAGCTTGGTGATTAATCTGTGCAAAGTGTTTACAAATTCGAACATAATATTTTATTTTTGCACATATCAAAGCCAACTGTCATAATGTATAGATTCGTGGACCTACCACTAGACATAGATTAGAGAAGTCACCACCAATCTTTTTTTGTCTAAGTGTGATTGGTCACTTGAAATATATTCTGATCTACGAAAATAGAGGTTAGGTTTGAGAGTTGAATACACATGAGAAAGGTTGTAGCACCCCCATAATGCCCATCTAAAGGATGGTACCAGATTATTTCAAATTATTCAAGCCTTAATCATTTTATGATTTACCAAATAATTTAATATTGAAAATTAATCTTAAAAGTGTCATAATAGTTTGGTAGCAGTTTAAAATAATTTTCTCACCTTAGGAGTATTCATAGAAACTAGTCTCCCATTTTGAAGAGGCTCAATCATCGGATTTATTAATTTTTATTCCAAAAAATTAGTCAAGCCTCTCAATAGTTTGGTAAGGCTTACTTCAAAGCAATCTTCTAATAGTTTAGAGGATAAAAAAATTATTTTTGTTCATTTGAAAATTTTTTATTTTTTTGTTTGAAAAGACTTTTTTTTCTTTTCTTTCGAAATCATTTTCCTTTTTCTTTTTAATTTTTAGAAATATAATAGCACACACATTTTTTTTAAAAGGAATAAAGCCAAAAAAATAATATAATAATAAAGTGGGTTAAAAATAAAATCAAAAAATATAAATAAAATGAAAAAAAAACTTACGATTGGGTCGGGTCAGTACCAAGGTCAGCACGTGGATCCCGATGCCTCTTTGCTTAGAAACTCCTTCCCCTTTCTCTCTAGCCAATTTTTCTCTGCCTTTTCTTTGAAAAATTCCCCAAGAACCCACCGGCAAATTTAACCGAAAATTGGGTATTCCATCAATTTCTGGGGATGTCACCAGGAAATTCAACCAGAAACTAGAAAACCCACTGATTTCTAGAAAACTTGTCAGAATTTGACAGAAAGATTCAACCAATCATCGAAAAACTCATCGAAAAATTTATGTTTTTCCCCAAATCCAGATTTTTTCAGAAAATCCCAAATTTCTAGATTTTTTCAAACTTCCCCCAGATTTTTTCAAAAATGCTCCAAAATCCAAATCCAAACCCAAAAAAACCTAAAATCAAGTCTAAAAACTCCAAATTGAACCTGAAATCTCAAAATTTTCAGAATATCCCTACTGTCAAAATTCTCTAAACGTTTCTTTCTTCAAACTTTTTCTCTCAAAATTTTTGTGTATTGTTCTCTGTAACATCAGTCCAATTTATAGGTAGTCTTAGGAATAATTTTAGGAAATGGACAAAATCAATCCCAGGCTTGAATCCTGGGATTGTATTCTATTCAATGTGATTTTTGGGTCCAAAATTCCAGCAATACGATTTGCAATTAAAACTTTGACCAAGGATTTCGATTTTGATTCCTTGTATTCTCGTCCACGTACAAATTAGAACAGAAAAAGAAAAAAAAAACAAAAGAAAAGAAAAGGAAAGAAAAAATAAAAATAAAATAATGATAATAATAGTAGTAATAATAATAATAGTAATAATAATAATATAATAATAATAAGAATATAAGTATATACATAGAAATACCAAAAAAAGAAAATAATAATAATAATAATAATAATAATAATAATAGTCAAATAATAGTGACATTAATAAAAAGAGTTGGCCCAATTAGGCCCAGACATAAATGGGCCTAGTTGGGCTCGAACATTAATGGGCGTAATTAGGCTCGAACACCAATGGGCCTAATTAGGCCTGAACATAAATAGGTGTCTATAGCTATCCCTCTTTGTACATTTTGTTAGATAGGGATGTTGTAAAGACCTAGACACCCACTATATTTGAGTCGAATTAAGAATGATTTTTGAATCTGAAAAAAAACCTAAATTGAACCAAGATCGAGTGATCGGAGCTAAACTACGAGTCAAGATGAAATGACTAGGACTGAGTTGAGGTAAAAAATAAATGACTGGGATGAAACCACAAATCGTAAGAAATGATCTGGACTAAACCATATTAAATGACTGGAATGAAACCATGAGTCAAAATAAAACAACCAGGACTGAGTCGAGGTAAAAAATAAATGATCGGGATGAAACCACGAATCGTAAAAAATGATCTAGATTGAGTCAAGATTAAGTGATCGAGACGAAACCATGAGTCAAAATAAAATGACTAGGACTAAGTCGAGGTCGAAAATAAATGATCAGGATAAAACCACGATTCATAAGAAATGATCTGGACTGGGCCAAGATCAATTGACCAGGACAAAACCATGAGTCAAAATAAAGCTACCAGGATCGAGTCGAGGTAAAAAATAAATGATCGGGATGAAACCATGAATCATAAAAAATGATTTGGATTAGGCCAAGATTGAGTGACCAAAATAAAACCATGAGTCAAAATAAAATGATTACGACCAAGTTAAGGTCGAAATAAATGATCGGGATAAAACTATGAATCATAAGAAATGATCTAGACTGAGCCAAGATTAAGTGATCGGGATGAAACCACGAGTCAAAATAAAGCGACCAATACCTAGTCGAAGTCAAAAATAAATGATCAGGATGAAATTATGATTCACAAGAAATGATCTGAACTAAGCCTAGATCAGATAAGTGGATGATGTAAGTGCATGTCCTATCTAGAGTGCAAATGAAACATCAATTATGGTACTAAGGCTTCTACATTCTTATTTTTGCAGACTTTTTGCAAAGAAACCTTCTTTTGTTAGCCTGAACACTTATCCCAAGGAAAAATTATGGAAGCCGTTTTTTTCTTACTTATGGGAATTCATCTTTGGTCCTTGTCTCCTTTAATTCTTCAAAGTAACGTATAATTTCTTATGACTTTGTTGAATTATTAATCATTATCCCAATTTCAAAGTAGGGATGTAAATTATGCTCTTCTTCTATTCATGGCAAGGTATAAAGAGAAAGGACAAATATATTGGCAATGTATAAAACTAAGAGAGAATAATAAGATGACTTTCATTTATTTGGATAAGCAATGAATTACAAATGATGGTATAGAGATAAAAAGAGAGTATTCGAGAGCGACTATTTGGGGTAGCAATGCCTTAAGACAAATGATTAGATAAGTATGACAATAAATCTTGGATCTCCTTAAAAAACTCAATCAAAATACGATGCCTCGACACTTCAAAGCTCTTTAAAATTCATTGTCCCTAGTATGCCTTCTCAAGTGATGCCATATTTTATTCACTTGAGTTTGTTTTCATTCGATTCCAATTACCTTTTAAGGTTTTCAATTTGAATCCTTTCCTTTGGGTTCAAGTTGCCCTTTCGGGTTTTCAACTTGAACCTTTTTTTTTGGGTCAAGTCACCCTTTTGGGTTTTCAACATGAAAATTTTCCTTTTTTCATTTTTTTTAGTTTAAGCTGCCCTTTTGGATTTTTCACTTGAAACTTTATTTTTTTCCTTTTTTTTTAGAGTCAAGCAAAATACTTTTTCACGGCATCAGAATTAATAGGATTAGAAAGTTAATCTCCATCCATTTTTGCCAAGATTAAGCTCTTCTCGAAAAAGCTCTCTTAACTACATATGGTCATTCTCAATTCGAAATCCATTGTCCCCTATCATTATGCTAACTTGGGAAAATTCTTTTCAATACCAACTCTTTTTCTCAAAATTGATGAGGTCTGATCTTTTTGTCATGAGCCTTCATCATTCTTTTTTGGTATAATTGGCCATGACAGAGTGCCATTAATATCTTTTCTTCAATGATGTTTAATTTTTCATAATGCTCTTGGACCCATTCAGCTTCTTCTAATCCCATATCCCTTAGGACTTTTAGAGATGGAATCTCTATTTTTATTGGCAATACAACTTTTATCCTATAAATTAAGGAAAAAAAGTTGCTTCAGTAGAAGTACGCACCGAAGTTCGATACACATGTATGGTAAAAGATAATTTTTTGTGTCAGTCCTTGTATGTTTCAGTCATCTTTTCTAAAATATTTTTGATGTTCTTGTTTGTAGCTTCCACTGCGCCATTCATTTTGGGATGATATGGAGTTGAATTGTGGTGTTTGATCTTGAACTGAATACACATCTCTTGCATCATTGTACTATTCAAATTCTTTGCATTATCTAAGATGATTTTTTTGGGAGCCTATATTTACAAATTATTTCTCTTTTGATGAATTTGTAAACCACTGATCTTGTCACAGTTGTGAAAGAGGTAGCTTCAACCCATTTAGTGAAGTAATCAATCATCACAAAAATGAATATATTCTCATTTGAGGCCTTTGGTGTGATGGGACCAATTACATCTATTTCCCACATAAAAAATGGCCAAAGTGGTGTTATAATATTAAAGTACTAGGTGGAGCATGGATCTTATCAACATAAATATGACATTTGTGACATTTTTTAGCATAATCAATGCAATCTTTTCCATTGTTAACCAGTAATAGCTGGCTCGTATGACTTGTCTTACCATCATATGTCCATTTACACGTGTTTCACATACGCCATTATGAACTTCCTCAATAATCTTTTTGGCTTTAGAGGCACTTACACAACTTAATAATATTTGGTTCTTACCTCGTTTGTACAAAATTTCTCTATCCAGAAAAAAATCCCATATCCAACATTCTCAAGATTCTCTTATCATTTTTTATTGCTAGATCTGGGTACTACTGATTCTTTAGATATTGCATAATATCATGGTACCAGAGGGCGGCCATATTTTTCCTTTACAAGTTAGTATAATGGACTGGTACATCCTTGATATCTAATTTGATAGACTGAATTTCAACAGTATCACCAATATGTACTATTACAGCCAAGATAGCCGAGGCATCTGCAATATGATTTTCTTCACGAGGCAAGTGTTCAAACTGAATTGCTTTGAAGTGTTTATACAACTTTAAAATGTATTTGTGATAAGGAATAAATTTTGAATCCCTTATTTTTCATTCACCTTTTAGTTGATAAATGACTATAGCTGAATCACCAAAAACTCTTAATGTTTCAATTTTCCTATCTAAAGTAGAATGCAACCTTATAACACAAGCCTTATATTCAGCTACATTATTGGTGTAATTGAAATTCAATCTTGTTGTAACAAGGTAATAATATTCTGTTGGAGATACTAAAACTACTTCAATCCTATGTCCCATGGCATTGGTGGTCCCATCGAAATACATCTTCCATATATCTTCCTCATCATTATCTTCTTCTAACTCTGAGATGGCCATTAGTTCTTCATCTGAAAAATCAAGCTTCATGGGCTCATAATCATCAATGGCCTTATCTGCTAAGAACTCAGTAATGACACTTTCTTTGATTACTTTTTGGCTTAAATATTCTATGTCATATTCAAAAAGCATCACCTGTCATCTTACGATTCTTCCTAATAGTTATAGTTTCTCGAAGATGTATTTGATGGGATCCAATTTAGCTATGATCTGAGTCATATGGTAAGCCAAAGTACAACACATTTTCTCTAGTGATAATACTGTGACTCATACTCTATAAATTTATTGCTCAGGTAATAAATAACTTTCTCTTTCTTGTCGGATTTATCTTGTTGGCCTAGCACACATCTCATTGATCCCTCATGTACCATAATGTATAGAATTAATGGTTTTCTCGAAACTTGGGGTGCTAATATTAAAAAGTTTGATAAGTGTTATTTAATCTTATCAAAAGCTTTTTGACATTATTCATTCCATTTCCCATGATTATTCTTCTGAAAGAGTTTGAAAATGAGGCACATTTAAGAGTGAGTTGAGAAATGAATTGAGAAATATAGATCAATCTACCTAAGAAGCCTCGAACCTCCTTTTACGTGCTTAGAGGAGATATATTCTGAATGGCTCAAATTTTGTTTGGGTCGACTTTTATCCCTCTTTCACTGACTATAAATCCCAATAACTTCCCTGACCTGGTTTCAAATGTACATTTAGCCAGATTCAGTTTGAGCTAGAATTTTCTCAACCTCTCCAATAATTTTCTGAGATGGACTATATGATTTTTTTTTTCTAGATTTGGTAATCATATCATTTACATATATTTTAATCTTTTTATGCATCATATCATGGAAGAGGGTTACCATTGCTTTTTGATAGGTTACCCCAGCATTCTTTAACCCAAAGGGTATGACCCTGTAGCAAAATTTCCCCACACAATGATAAATGTGGTCTTTTTCATACACCTCGGGCTATTTTTATTTGATCGTAACTAAAAATCCATCCATAAAGGAGAACACTGAATGCCAGGCTATATTATCCACCAGTGTATCTATGTAACGTAAAGAAAAATTATCCTTTAGACTAGCTCTATTCAAATTTTGATAGTTTATATACATTCATACCTTTCCATCATTCTTACGAATAAGAGCATCTCTAGTTTCATTCTTTTTAGCTTTTGTTGCACCAGTTTGCATTTTGGCTTCAATGGTAGCCTATGCTTAATTATTTTAGTGCTGAGCCCAAGTATATCTTGATAGGATCAGGCAAATACATCCATAAACTCTCGGAGTAAATTTTCTAACTGTTGTCGATCAATAATTGAGAGTGAAGTACCAATCTTAACTTCTTTCTTATTTTTGACATCATCAAAATTAATCAATTCAACAACTTCTTGATAAGGCTTAATGGATTTATCTTTCTATTCAATTAGCCTCATTAAATTCAGAGACAAAGTGTATTTCTTAGAATCTTCTTTAATATCAAGTTCATCGATATTAATTGAATTTTCAAAGTTAAACCTCGGATCATTGTCATGACTACCTTCGTATTCTTTTGGGGACTTAAAAGTTAATAGAATAGGAAATATTGGCAAGAAACTTTGATGGGGTAATGAATGAATGGAAGAAATGAACCAAATGCATGCTCCTACTTTTATTGATATAATGAAAAATAAAAGGCCCAAACATAAAGGTTCATCCTAATGCTTTTGGACATAAACAGTTAAGAGATGTGATTACATTGAAGAAAAATCAAAGACAATAGGCATTTGGATGACCTTCTAATTCTGTAATTCATATCCTGACGGGCAAAGAAAGACCAAAGCTTCCTCATTTTGACTTTCATTATCCACTATATGAATAGATAGCTTGGCAAAAGTTTTTTTTTTTTTTGGTTTTTCTTTTGTGTCTTCTTTAGCTCTCTACTGAATGTATCCTCAAAGAATGAAAATTTCATTCAAATGGGGAATGATCATCAGTTCTTTCTTTACCCTTCTGCTATTGTTCTACCATTCTTCCATCTCATAACCCAATCTTTATTTGCCATTGTAATTTTCAATCTTATAAATCTTTTTTATCCCATGAAAGCTTTTGCCTAAGTCGAACCTGATACTCCAACCCTTATTAACCATCTGATTGATCATAATCTGATTTAATTTAAATATTCTCCTATTGTATTTATAGGTTCAAAAGATTGATAAGAGCACTCAAATGATTCTTTTGTCACTTCCACATATAGGGCATTTATGGGTCGGGTTACTAGTAAATCTTCTTCCCCGGCCATAATCACCAAATTTCTTTCTATATTGAATTTGATCTTTTAAAGTAATGAAAAAGGGACGATGTCTGCTTTATGGATCTATGGTCTTTCCAATAAGTAGCTATATGATGAGGAGATATCTATGACTTGAAATTTTATATTGAAGACACATGTCTCAATCTATATAGGCAACTTAACATCCACTAAGACTTTTTGTCTAGTCCCGTCAAATGCTCGAACCACCATCTGATTATTTTGGATATGAGACATATCAAAGGGTAGCTTAGCTAAAGTGGACACATGTATGACATTAATAACTAATCCATTATCAATGAGGACCTTAGCTATTATGTGGCATTTGTATTTAAGAGTGATTTGTAATGCCTTGGTGTTCTTTCTACTTTTAGGTAGAATCTTATCATCGCTAAAAAAAATGTGATGTGGCACTACTAGATTTCTTACCAAGTGATTCACATACTCCACAGACACATTATGGGCCATATAAGCTTAATTCAATACCTTTAATAAGGCATTATGATATAGTTTAGAATTTAGGAAAAGAGATAGTAGAGAAATTTTGGCTAGCATCTTATTCAGTTGCTCCACCATAGAATATTTGCTATACTTGACTCATTTTAAAAACTCGTAAGCTTCTTTTTTAGGCATAGATTTTAAGACATCTTTTTTGGAGTCTTTGGTTCAATCTGCTTCTTATTTTTTTCCAAAGTTGTCAAAATGTAACATTTTCCACTTTTAGTTGTGCCTCTTACACCCATTATATAGGTAGTTTTAGCTTTTAGCATATCTTTTTGCTACCTTTGAGTCGTCACCTCACACTCATATTTCTAAGGCACCGCTTTGTTATCTTTATAAAAAAGTAAGCGTGAAACTTTTAGAGCTACTGGTTTGAGAACAAACTTATTCTTAGTTGATTATGGCTTTTGCTTACAATGTATAGTGATAGGTTTTGGCACCCACTTATCTGTCATAGCTACCCTAATGGCTTCTGAGGCTCTAACTCTTTATATAACTGTATTTAGTAAGAGTCTTTTAGCTTTTGAACTTTATCATAGAATTGTTTGTAGATATTAATTGAATGTCTTAGTGCCCCACCATGATACTTACATCTTTAATTTGGGATGCATCTTCCCATATAAATGTATGGAGCCATTGGTTGTATCATTTCAGTTTTACATAGGGCTTCATACAACTAGTTAAATGGCATCTTGAGTTCTTCTTGTCTCTTTTTCACATGTTTTTCACCTGCATCTAAAGCATTGATTGTATGATCGGATAAAGGATTCTCATTAACATTGAGTGATGAACTTCCATTGGTATCAAAGCTTATCAACCCTTTCTTAATTAAACTTTACACCTTATACTTGAAAGGAACACAATTCTTAGTAGAATGTCTCACTACTCTAAAATGGTAGTCACAGTGAGCATTAGAATCATACCATTTAGGGTAAGGAAGTTCAAGTTGTTTAGCAAGGACGAGAGCAATTAGATGGTTTTTATAAAGTTCTTGGTATAGCTCGATGTAACTTATGGGGATAGGGTCGAATGTAAGTCTTTTCTTAGTTCATGGTTCTCTGGCATTACATGTAGTGCTGATTAAGTGAGTAAGAGATCTTAGTGAAGATGGATAAGATGGTTAGATGGTTGATTGGTAAGAAAATGCAGAAGTATGATTCACGGTGTGATGGTATGAAAGATATGTAGGTCAAGAGTAGTGTTTGAATTACTACACTTCAAGACTAACAGCTTGAGTCTTACTCTTCATCTTTTTAGGTTTTCTTTTGAAAGACTCACCTCCTTTAAGCTTATCATTTTTTATAGCCTTTTTGATGATCTTTTTAGAAATCACCATATCAACAAAGTTTTTAGTCATGTTTCTAATCATTCTTTCATAGTATGATGACTTTAGAGTGCTCATAAATAGCACAATAGTTTTTTTCTTTATTAAGGGAGGTTGTACCTAAACAGTCACATCTTGCCATCTTTGAGCATATTGCTTGAAGGATTCATATGCTTTCTTTTCTATTCTGTACAAAAAAAGGTGATCATGAGCTATATCAATAATGTCGTGGTATTGATTAACAAAAGATCTAGTCAAATTTTTTTATGTCTTTATACGGATCCCATCTAATTAAATGTACCATCTTACTATAGACCTAGTTAAGCTATCTTGAAACACATGCATCAGTAGCTTCTCATTACTAGTGTGTACCACTATTTTGTGATAGTACATAGTGACATGCATGATGGGGCACTTAGTACCATCATACTTTTCAAACTTTGGTACTTTGAATTTAGGTGGCATTACCACGTCTGGTACTAGGTAAAGTCCTATTGCATCCATGGATTCATAGAAATCGATTCCCTCCATAGCCCTCAATTTTTCCTCAAACCTATTCATGGCCTGGTCAGTTTTAGAACTCTCTAAAGGCACAGCTATCTGTAGCTTCTTTTTCTCTTTTACTTTATCTGCAGTAGGGAGTTGGATGGGTTCAACAATCTTTTCAGCATAAACAGGATTGTCATAACTTTAGATGTTCTCATGATCGGGTGTATAAGTCATCCTTAGGTAATTGTACTTTAAAAAAGCTACTTGTTGAGGTTGGAATATTGGAGCCATTTGAGTCTTTTATGGACTAAAACCCTAAGGATATATTGATTCAATAGCTTCCGATGAGGCCTCCCCCTCTATTTCTTTTATTTTGTTTGCCTTTTCCAAGGCTTCTAAAATTTTACTCAACTTTCCTTCTAGTGCCTCTTGAGCCTTTTCTATCCTTTCAAGATGACTTGCATTATCTTGCTCTATTTTCTTGGCTTTAGCCTGAGTATTGTATGGATGTGTAGCTATTCTTGTACCTTAGTATCACAATCAGAGATTTAATGATGATGTTATAATAATGAATGAATAAATGAGTGTGATGCAAATGCATAAGAAAGAAAAAAAAAGAAGCGAACATAAAAAAAATACTTACCCCATAAAAAATTCAACAAAAAAAAAAACTTTCATTATTTCACTGGAGTCTGTTTTACATCGAATCTAATACTGTCCCTTTATGAAAACACTTAACTTGCTCATACTAATCTTTAGCCTCTTCAATGAAGTTTAGCAGCCTCTGTCCATGCTCATTTGCTGGTGTAACTGAAGCACTAAGTGCCTTAATCTTTTTTGTCATCTCGCCTATTTTGATCATGACCTTACCTATTTGAGCTATAAAGTGCTCTATGTATCTTTGTCTTTTTAACCTTTCTCTTTTGCTGCACCACACCTGATAGGATAACTCTCTGTGCCTTTTCGTGAGGATTTCGACATGATTTTTTTATTTATTCAACTCTAATGTTAGAGTCAAAATGTAATTTGCAAGCATTTGATTCTCCTACTCAACCTTTTTAAAGTCATCTTCTATTTGGGCACATTCTTTTTTTCAACTTTTCATTCTTACAAGCCAAATCTATGTTGTTTATTTCTCTAGCCTGTATCTATATACGCAACCTCTTATGTTCTTGTCGTAACTCTTTTAGCTCCTTAAGGGTATCATCCCATTCTCTAACAACTTTTTGAGCCTTGCTGTATTCCTTAGAAATCTTATGGTCTTGGATTTCTAATTTTTTTACTTTATTTTGCCACTGGTCCGTTTCTTCTTGTAGCTTCAAAATTTTTTACTTCAGTTGCTCTTTGTTCATTTCATGCTCTAACTTTGAAAGCTTATTGTCTAACTCTTGGCCCACTTGCAGGTGATTATCTTGAGGTATAAATGTAATCTCCTAATCTCTCTTATTTCTTCAAATTAGGTACCCCAAAGTGACTCTATCAGTGAATGGCCCTGGGCTTACCCTCTTGGGCTTATTCCAAGCCTTTATCATGCTATCAATCTTTTGAAAAGTTTTGAGCTCCCCATATGAACAGTGAAACTGGCTGAGCTTGTAGGTTATGGGAGTAAATTATTCTGGTCCATGCTATCTCCTTACCATCAATGGTGCATAACTCGTTGACCCCCATAGACCTAAAAGTGGAACCCTTGTCTCATCTCTACATTGATACAACATAGGTTCCCTGTTCATCTATGGAGCTAACCATTTTACCTGACCAGCTATGAGCCCTTGCAACAGACACTTTCACTCCTTTTGAGTCTTTGCTTCTGCCCAAATGCTCTAACAAAACTCCCTAATCAAACTTCTAGTGTAGAAATAAAGTTTGGTAAAAGTATTTTTCTGACATTCGAAATGGCTTTTCATCCATATATATAATAAAAGTATGCAACCCATGAAGCGTGCTTTGTCATTCTACTTACAAAAATTCAGAGATCTAATGGTTTTTACCAAGATAGCTAGTTAAAGATTACACTTTTTTTTAATCTACTTAAATAAATCCACCATTTCTATCTAAAAAAGGCTTAAGACCTTAGGAAAAATGACCAACTCATATATGGTTAGAGCAAATGCATTCATTCTCTGATCATTATCTGGATGCTTGATAATGAAATCTCAGAGAATTTTCCATGGAATACACCTATGCTGTCCTTTTTCTCGGATGTATGAATCTATGACCTTCTTTCTTAATTTATGTTTCTTCATGTATATTTTATTTAGATACAATAGATGCATACCCACTAGAGTTGAGTACTCCTCTATTGTTGATACTAAATTAACCTCATTAAAGATAAAACATTGGTAGGAGGATCTCAAAACTATACCATCACCTTGAAAAGTGAGTGATCAACCTCCATTGACAAAAGACATACAACATGCCGAAACTTTTCACAAAAGGCCTTTTACCTTGAATGAGTCATACTATTGCATATATCTAATAGTCCTTTTAGATCATTATGTTTAAGGAGTAGGTGAACTTTTTTTGATAATGTAGAGACATGACCAAGTGGTAAGCAATCTCTCTCTTCTCGTTGCCTTTTTTTTATTCTATCTTCAAATCTATGGGAGAGTCACATTTGAATGGTGTAGATGAGGCGCAAACCTGATGTTCCATGGAATCCATGAAGGCTTTTGTTGAAATATCTTTAGGACAAAAACACTATACAATCTGTAAACATGTTTATGAATGTGCACAAAAAGAAAAGAAATAAAAGAAGATAAAAAGATTAGTTAGTCACTTTAATAAAGCATAGAATAAACATCACATAGCAAATAAGATAACAACATGACCTTGAATTTTGGATTATCTATAAGAGGTGGAAAAATAAGGCTCTATCTATGGTTAACTATATGCGGTTCGGGTTAATTCTAAAAGGTTCCTAAATTATTCCTTACATCATGGTCTATTACAGACTAATAAGACACCCCAATCCTTACCCGTCATAGGCTACAAATGAAAAGGGTTCAATATGATTAGGAGTGTTTCGTAGGCCCATATAGAGACATGAAATCTCATGAGGGCATAGGTACTTCACTCCCTCCTAAAAGTAAAGCCTGGGTGGAGGGCTTATGTTATGCATATGCAATTGAATGACAGATATATACCATAAGTAGGTAGTTAAGCAAATATAAGTAATGAATAAAAAGACAAACAAATGAACAATTAGGCAAATATACACAATGAAAGGAAAATAAATAATAAAGCAAATATAAGCAATGAAAGGGAATAAAATAACTTCAAATCTATTAAGTGCGGCATGGATAATAAGAAATCATTTATTGGTTTGACTCTGGTTTTCTCCAGTGGAATCGCCAAACTATCATTGCCATAGATTCGTGGACCTGCCACTAGACATGGATTAAATGAGTCACCACCAATCTTTTTTTTTCTAGGTGTGATTGGTCAACTGAAACATATTCTGATATATGAAAATAGAGGTTAGGTTCGGGAGTCAATTACACATGGGGAATGTTGTAACACCTTCATAATGTTCATCCAAAAAATGGTACCAGTTTGATTTCAAATTATCCAAGCCTTGATCATTTCATGATTTACCAAATAATTTAATATTAAAAATTAATCTTAAAAGTGTTCCAATAGTTTGGTAGCAATTTAAGATAATTTTCTTACTTTAAGAGTATTTATAGAGAATAATGTCCTATTCTAAAGAGGCTCTGTCGTCGAATTTATTAATTTTTATTCTAAAAAAATTAATAAAGACTCTCAATAGTTTGGTAAGGCTTACTTCAAAGCAATCCTCAAATAGTTTAGAGGATAAACAAATATTTTTGTTCATTGGAAAAAATTTTATTTTTTTATTTGTTTGTTTGAAAAGACCTTTTTTTCTTTCGAAATCATTTTTCTTTTTCTTTTTTACTTTCAGAAAAAAAGGAATAAAACCATAAAAATAATATAATAATAAAATGGGTTAAAAATAAAATAAAATCAAATAAAATCAAAAAATAAAAATAAAATGGAAAAGGGAAAACCTACTATCGGGTTGGGTTGATACCAAGGTCAGCGTGTGAATCCCAACTCGGGTTCACGCGGATCCTAAGCAGCCAAAACGACATCGTGTAGAGGTTGTATATAAGGTAGGTCCAGCGCCTCACTACTTAGAAGCTTATTCCCCTCTCTTTTTCTAACCGATTTCTCTCTGCCTTTTCTCTGAAAAATTCTCTAAGAACCCACTAGTAAATTCAACCGAAAACTGGGTGTGTTCCATTGAGTTCTGGGGATGTCGTAAAAAAATTCAATCAAAAACTAGACAAGGCACCAATTTTTGAAAAACTTGTCAAAATCTGACTAGAAAATTCAATTGATCATCGAAAAACTTATCGAAAAATTCATGTTTTTTCCCAAACCCAAATTTTTCTAGAAAATCCCAAAATTTCTAGATTTTTTCAAACTTCCCCTAGATTTCTTAAAAAATGCTCCAGAATCCAAATCCAAACCCCCAAAACCTAAAATCAAGTCTAAAAACTCCATATTGAACCCGAAATCCCAAAATTTCCAAAATATCCCTATTGCCAAAATTCTCCAAACATTTCTTTCTTCAAACTTTTTCTTTCAAAATTTTTGTATGTTGTTCTCTGTAAAATCAGTCCAATTTATAGGCCTACTTAGGAATAATTTTAAGAAATGGACAAAATCAATCGCAGGTTTGAATCTTGGGATTGCATTCTGTCCAACGTGATTTTTGTGTCCAAAATTCCAACAATTCAATTTGTAATTAAAACTTTGATGAAGGATTTTGATTTTGATTCCTTGTTTTCTCATCCACGTACAAATTAGAACAGAAAATGAAAGAAGGAACAAAAGGAAAGGAAAGAAAAAAAATAATAAAATAATAATAATAATAATAATAATAATAATAATAATAATAATAATAATATAAGAATATAAGTATATACACAAAAAATACCAAAGAAGGAAAAATAAAAAAAATAATAATCAAATAATAATGACATGAATAAAAAGAGTCCGCCCAATTAGGCCCGAACATAAATGGGCCTAGTTGGGCCCGGACATCAATGGGCCTTAATTGGGCCGCGATGCCAATGGGTTTAATTAAGTTCGGATATAAATGTGTGTCTACACCAACAATTATCAAATTATGCATTAAACATTATAAATCATAGGCACATAGCATAGATTTAATACAATTACCTCCATCCTTATCAAGCTATGTTGTTGTGCTGATTGTAGTTGAGTGAGGCTTTAAACCCTCTACTCTACATCATTTGTGCTAGTCTTTGATGTAATTGGGCTTGATTGATGAGGATGACATGCTTTGCTTGCTATACTTAAAATTCTAAAAATGTAAGCTTATTCATGCTCATAGGCTTAAAAAAAATTTCTTAACAAAGGATTTTCATTAGAAGCATCAAGAAAATTAATTGATAAAAATTATACCAATTATTAGAAAATGAATTCCATATTCTAAGTCATTGTAGGCAAAAGAAATTTTGTTCATTAAACACAAGTTTATAGCAAAAGAGATATATACTTAAGCTAGAGGTCATATATCAATTTAAACATAAAATAGCACAAGAATGGCACTAAAGTAAAAGTTCTCATGTAATGTGCAAAACGTTAATCTTTCTAGATCATTTATGAAAACAAAAAAGACATATTCAATAATCATGTATATTCAAGAAATTATCAAAGAATATGTTAAAATAAATTTTAAGCCATATAAAAACAAAAAACTCAAGAAAGACATATTTATCATCAAAAACATATTTAAGAAAATTTTAGCTCAAAAGCATAAATATGTCTACACAAATTATAGGCCATAATAAACAATGACTTAAGCAAAAAATAAGCATCATAAGAAAATCATTTACTTAAGTCATGTTGTGACCATGTCAAGTCAAACTAAATAACATTTGTTATATAAGCACACATACTTGATAAGAGTAATAGATGAACCAACAGTATCTATCATTTAAGAATAAGTAGTTCATCTATTCAAAATAATAAAAAAAAGGGATAAAACAATTAAGCACAAGCTCCAAAATATTCACAAAATTAATAAATCAATTTAGCACAAGAACAAGTATATTTAAGAACATTTTAAAAGTCAAGAGATAAAAAATTTAAGCACTTTCAAATTACAAGAATTAAGGTCAAATTAAATCAATGATCATATGAACACATATCTTGAACAAGATCATAAATGAACTAAGAATTAATGTATATCTTTTAAGCATAAGATGTTCATCAATTTCTAAAATCACAAATCAAGAGTTAAAACAATTGAGAATAAAATAATCAAGTTTAAATAATATTTCACAAGATCCAACCATTATAAACAAGTTAAGCAATTTTAAACAACAAGGTCATATAGACATGTTCAACAATCACAAATTAATATGCATAAAAATCACAAAATCATTTTCATCATGCTAAAATCATTCAAACAAATATATTTATGCAAACACAATATAATAAATCATTCAAAGCTTAATATTTTCAAGATTTTTATTTTTGATATTTTGAAGCTCATTTTTGCTTGAAAAATACCTTAATAAATCCATAACTAGTCAAGCTCATTTTTAACCGTCTTGAACCATTCCAATAAGTTTTAAATAACAAAACAAAGCTGTTCAATTGGTCATTTGACATTAAAAACAAAGAAATCATAAAGTCAACTCTTAATCCCATATTTTCTTAAAAAAAGCTATTAAGATGGACAAATATATTTAATCACACATTTAAGGTCTTCAAACCATTTTGAAAAGTTTTATATCACATTTTGAAAAAGCCTAAATGGTTTTTATGCCCATAAATGTTCAAAAATAAGATTTGATATTTTAAGCTCCACACTCCTTTGAAACTTACATATAGCACTTATGAAAAATTTAAACTATTGCAAGTTATCAAGTTATCTTTATTTGAATAAGTTTAAATCATTAAATTCAAGATATTCAAATTCATTTTAAAATTAAAAGCTTGCTAAAACAAAATATCATATTTTAACGCTTGACTATAGCAAAAATCATTTTCAAAGCAAAACATAAAGTCTCAAAATCATTAAGCTTTGAGCGCTCCCCTTAAGTTTATGCATAAATATAAAAACAATTTAGCATACAATTTATCACATCAAACACCAATAACAATTTCACAAAGCATGCATGATATCATTAATATCCAACATTCATATACACAATCATGTATAAGCACAAGTTCTCAATAATGTTAATTTCACAAATAATATCAAAATATCAAGATCATTTATGCAATCTCAATATTAAGAGCATTCACATATAATCCCATAAATTCATTAGAGCATTCATGAATTCTCCTAAAAATCTATCTCAAGCAAATAAATATTAAACACAATATCAACAAGCATGTGGAATATATTAAAATCATACAAAAAATGCATACTCAATTCAAGCTTACATATATAAAATAAAATTGGTATATTCAAGATATATTAACAATATCCATTAAGCACTCAATGTTTAAAAAAAATAGGCAACTGATTTCATATTCACTTAAATAAAAGTTTAGAGGTTACCTATCTCTATTATGTGTCTAGAGTTTCATTTTTTAAAATCATATTGTAACTTCTTACTCTAGCACACCTATAAGAGACAATCTCATTTGATTTTAGGTACCCAAATTACTTTGGGTCCTTGAGAGTTAGTCACCAAGTCTCTTGTTCCTTTAAAAATCCATACTTATTTAAATCTAAATGAAACTTTTCTTTTTATAGGACAAGTATATGTAGTATGATCATAAAAATTACAAAAATTACATTTTGTCATTTTAGCACTTAAACAATACTTGAAAAGATTTTGTTTTTCTTTCATCAATTCATCAAATTTCTTTTTCAAATCAAAATTTTCTTTTTCTAAAAATTCATTTCTATTTTGAGAGGTCTCAAAATGTATTTTCAATTTTTCATTTTTTTTTCTAAAATATTTTTTGCATTTATCAAAAAATCATTTTCAACATTCAATTTTGAAATCATTTTCTTGTATTTGATTTTCATTGACTCAAATTTCATAACTAAGTCATCAAAAGCATCTTGCAATTCATCAAAGATATATGAATTTGAATCAATTAGTTAGAGGTTACCTTAGGCTCTTCAAGAGCCATGAGACATGATGCATTTTGGTTGAAAATCTATCTTTCATATAGCTCATCTAACTTTCTTCATATTTTATTTGAAGTGGAGCAATTGAGATCAAGTTGAAGTTATGGGAGTCAAGAGCTCCATAGAGAATGCACTTGGCCTTTGCATCATCAATCACTTACCTCATATAGTTTACAAAAGAAATTCAAGCCCTTTTTTTTTTATCACATTCCAAGCTTTAAAATCATGGGCTATTATGAACACCTTCACCCTCATTCTTCATTCAAAAAATTCATATTTATCGAACATGAGAGCTTTGAGGATTTTCTCACCATCTTGGCACCTAAATTGAGCCATAAGATCTTTACTCAAGGTAGTTAAACCTACAAAAAGAGACCAAAGCTCTTATACTGATTGTTAGCTTTTTAGGTGAGATAATGATCCAAGATGAGGTGAATTGGATTTCTCCAGGTTCTTCCCAAACAATGATTTTAAAATAATTAAATGAGGAATTAAAATAATAAGCATTTTTTATAAAAATATAATGCAAGCAATAATAATTAATGAACCCAGAATCAAATATAAATAACAATAAATGAAAGAAGATAGGGATAAAGAAATCAAACACAATGATTTATAGAGGTTCAGTCTTTCTCTATAAGGGACCTACATCCTCTTTTCTTGGTTGTCCACACCAAGGTTTCAATCCACTAATCTTGAATTGAAAATGTAACCCTATCTTTTTTGCTCTAAGGCTTAAGATAGAAACCTTATACTCTCTACTTTCTAGGCTAAGTAGCAACCTCACAATTTCATAAATTCAAGAGGATGCTAAGTGTTTGCCTAATGAAGTACAAAAAAATTTGATGAATGAACAACAATATAGCTCGGATATAATAAACATAAAAGATATGAATTTTAAGCTTTAACAACTCTTGATTCTTTAAGAGAATGAAAATATAACTTGTTGGATCTTACTCTCTTTATTCATCAATCTTTTTGGTGTGTTGGAATGCCCAATATATAGAGAAATTAAGGACATAGCCCTTAAGAATTCTTGGGAGAAAAAAATAGCTATTAAAACTTGATAAACTATCTATTGGAGTTGTTTCAGGGCCTACCCAATCGATCCCTTCTCTGAGGGGATTGATTGGTTCACGTTTTGCTGGCCATTTTGTGCTTAAAAAACACGACCTAATCTATCCTTTTATGAAAGGGATCGATCTTATCAAGGGGTGATCGATACCCTACATAGGGTGATCAATCCCTTCTTCGACTTGGAGCATAAAGGTGCATTCTGGGTAAAAAATCAATCAATCCCTTCCCTGAGGGGATTGATCTTGTCAAAGTTGGATGGTTATCTCCTGTTTTACACTCTACTCACTAATTTGATCATATCTTGAGTTATGTAATTCCAAATCAAAAATTGTTTGAAGATTTAGAAACTAGACTTAAAGGCTTTCTATCCATATAAAATCCATCACCTAATTCATTGTGTATGAATTATAGTGAAGTTTTAAAACAACATCTTATGTAGTTTTTAGACAATTGCAAAGTGTCTAGTAAAAATTCAAAATCTTTTCTTAGAAAATTTGGATTTTGATTTTGTTTAATCCATTAGAAAGTGGACTCAAAGAGCTTTCCAACCATATAAAATTCAAATATTAAAACTTTTTGAATTAATACAAAAAAATAAAAAAAATTTAATGTTAGAAAACTTTGTTATTTTAAAACAATTTCTTAAGTTAATCTATTTCTTAAAACCAATATTATCAAAATTGTATTGAGTCCAAAATGAATAAGTTCACTTTAAAAACAACAATTGGACTTTCATTTAAGCTCAAATAAATGATGTTTAAAGATAGTTTTGATTTGAAAAACAAGAAAACATAAAGAAAGGTTTGTTTAAACTTTGAAAATCATATTATTTATTTAGTACCAAAATATAGAACTTAAGAACATATACTAAATAAATATTTTTCAAAATCTAAATCTAGCTTATTTCGCTTATTGTTTTGTCATTTTAAAATAAGGATCAATTCAAAACAAACATAATCGATCAATTTATCAAATCGAAAAAAGAAATCTATCATCTTTTTGTATTTATAGTAAGATAAATCAAGAGATCAATAAGGTCGATCTTTAGGGCAATTTAAGCAATTGTAACCTTCGATTTCTTCGGCTTTTTTGGATTCAACTTTTTTCCCCTCTATCAACTTTCCATTAGGTTTAACTCTTTCTAGATCATTATTATTATCATCATTATCATAATCATGGTTTAATAATTTCAAACTACACCAACATAATGATGTTTCCCAGGTTTTGTTACACCAAGATTGCTTAGAAATTTATATAAGACATGGACATTTAAACTTATCCTAAAAATCTTAACTTTAGTACTATCATATGTATCACCTAACTTATCAAATGGGTAGAAAAAGATCATAAAAATATATATTACTTGTCTGATTGAAATGTTAAGGTAACTTTTGCCTCAATTTCTAGATTCATATGTTGTAAACCTTTCTCATCCTGTCAAAAAATATAAATTTCAACTTATAAAGCTCATTTGGAAACTAATCTTTATTCTTCTAATTGACATTTATCCTTATATCTTAGTATATTACAATATAACAATAATAAATATTCAAAATGAATAATGAAAGATAAAGGAATAAAATTTTACCAATTTAGAGAAATAAATGAGTACCGACATCCTTTATGGAGATGCGTAATTAAATCTTGGTAACGTTAAAAAATAACAAACTCTTTTAATTTTTTTTTCTTCAAACTTCTCTCTATTCTTAAAATGTTATGTCTCTTATGAGTGAGAACATGTATATACATATATTATTTTGGGTGAACCTAGGTATATACAGCATTGTTTTGGAAAAAACAAGTATAAACATATATTTTTTCATCATCCACTTGTAAGTAATATCATACCCGGTGAACTTTATGGGTGAAAACATCAGTAGTTAAAAGCTCCTTCAATATTGTTGAACACTTGGCTAATCAAATATATGATCATAAGTGAAATAGTGCTATCAGCAACAACTCCAATGAGGCTAATAGCCATCAACCACATATCTACACCATCCGTATTCATGAAAATAGAGCATGTAGATCAAATTTTTTATTCATAGGGCTAGTTCCAACCTTTTTATTACTCATTTTCTTATCTTCCATGACATTTCCTTTTTCTTATTTTTCCATTAGCTATCAATCCATGGATATTAAAAAGTAGCTACAACCATAATAAAATGATACATTGGCCATCAAGAAAGAAATAAAAATAAAGAACAATTCATACCTATAGATTGGATTTGATTTTGCAAATAAAAAGAAAACATAAGGTATGTACTCACCAAAGATGATTGACTTCCATAATTTGTATTGATAAAAGGCTATAACAACTTATAACATATTTATAATAGCAAAATCAATATTGTTATGTTTAATTATATGACACTTTTTCAATGAATTAGATATGAATCTAATAAGAAATTATTGTCAATTAGTCATTAAAAACTGTTGTTTCATCAATCATCTTTTTCAGTTTTATATTATATATTCTTCTTCAAAATAACAATAAATTTGATATTTGGCATTTGATTATGATAGAAATGTATTTTGTTGTGAGGCAACACATAGATAACCTTTGATTGCTCAAAATCTCATAAAATTTATAATATGGCCATAAACATTCTTGGTCGACTTCATAATAGAAGTGTGCATCTTTATGATACAATGCATGAAAAAAAAACTTTGTAGTCATGTGAGAAATTATAATTAAAATAAAAGACCTGGGAAAAAGAAAAAAAGAGACAAAATAAGTGAGAGAAATAAATAACAAAGGGTATACTTCTGGTTTCATTCAATATTAACATGATATTTAACATTAACACCATTACTTTTTAGGGGGTATTGTGTTTTCAAAGCTAAATAGGAGTGTAATTCTTAAGTGTAATCTTACTAAAACCTTAGGAGTTATGTATCCAGTAAAATGATACATAAAATAAAAAAAAAGAAAATAGACTACTGATACCTGAAAGCAAATAACCAATATTAATTTAACAGCATTAGACATCAAAATAATGGATGAAAAAAAAAAGACAATAATCAATTCAACAACAAAACCACCAATAAAGTTACCTTAGACTTAGATGATGTATGTTGCACACCTTTTTTGAAGCCTTTAGCACTTGTTTGTTAGTCTACCAAGTTTTCAAGAATGATGCCTAAAGACCATATTATGTAGAAACCAAGTACTTTAAAAATTGTTGGCTGATCCAATCTACTGATGTCTTATAAATAGCATTAGAGATATGTGAAAGAGGTATCTGTCAAAGGAGAACTTAAATACTTTGGTTAGAAAAAACAAATGAAATTTCTACAAAGATCGATAGAGAGCAAAATGAATCTAATTAAGATTTGAGAAGATAAGTAAGCAAGATAACCAAGCTAATATAACACAAAGATAGGTTTAAACATAATAGAACCATACTCTTCCATTTGTGCCACTCTAAAAAATGAGCTAAAAGGATCTTGAAAGCTATACACAACAATCAAAGTCAAATTGTGAAAGAGCTGAATTGAATAGCCCACTCAAGGACATAAACAGACTAATTATCTTGTAATTTATCCTATCTTTACTAAATCAAAACACAAAACACATAACTAACAATAACTAATATCATTATCAGCCTCTCAAAAATAGCAAAAAATAGCCTCTTCTTATGTTGCATTAGACCAGTATAATCTATCAAAATTTTCAAAAAAAAAAAAAAAACTCACTAATGAATAACCTTTATATTGACAATCATAAAACCCAACTAAATTGGATCTACACCACAAAGGTGTAAGGATAACTACAAATCCCAAACACAAAAATTTACTAACTTAAAATCAAGCAGCTATCCATTTATGACTATAAATTGTTTAGATGATAATAACTATTATTATCTTAATATTCATTATTGACTTAACAAGAGGCAAAATAAAGATTAATGTTATTAGATTTACCCCACAAACAATTTAATTTGTAAAAATTTAATTGAATTAATCAAATTATATAACAAATAGTTAAATTCAAAAAAATCAACCTATTATGATCAATTTACAATGAAACAATCTATTATTATCAATGTACATTATATAATAATAGATCAAAGGCAACTAGTAAAATATATATCTTTTTAAAAAGGCAAATATGGTAAAAAGAACAATGGATATACAACATATACTTGAAAATTAAATGGGTGTATTCTGAATTCCACTAGCTTGATTTGTATTGGCCCAAACCTTATTAAATTTTCTCAATCAGTTTTTTCAATCTATCAACAAATTGCAATGTCTTTTAAAAGCAAAGAAAATATGAACAAAAGTAAAACAAAAGGGCAAAAAAACTTTCTAAATCATGAAAGATCTTCCCTAATTTGTTTTTTTAATGGACTTTTTTTTCATCAACTTGTACACTAACAGATGAAGGGAAGTAAAAAAGATTATTACAACAAACATCATTATTACTCTAAGAGGGCATTTGGTTCGAGGAAATCCATGCATTTTTTCCAGAATCTTATTGTTGGGTATTTGATTTCAATTTTTGGTTCAAGGTAATATGATTTCGAGGGAAAGTGACAGATTTCCAACAGTTTCCAAAGTTTCGAAATCAAAAACTCACATTTCCCTGTGGCATCTAGGATTCTAAGGGAGAAAATTGTGTTATTTTCAAATTTGACTTGAATAAAAAATTATAAAATAGCTATTACTATTTTGAAAAATATGCAACTCAGTTATATATTTCTACTGCTAAAATTTTTTTTATATTGTAATTAATGGCATTTGGTATGAAAAATGCCTTAAATAATCTTGTTCAATTTTTTAGGATTATTTAAGGTATTTTTCTTGTTTAATTTTTTTAGGATTATTTAAGGCATTTTTTGGCCAAAAACGCCTTAAATAATCCTAAAAAAATTGAATGGGATTATTTAAGGTGTTTTCTACCCAAAAACACCTTAAATAATTTCCTAAAAAAAATCAGCATTATTTAAAGTATTTTTTAACAAAAAAAAATGCCTTAAATAATAAAAAAAAGTAATCTTCAAAAAATAAATGCTAAAGGGGGTCGAACTTACGACTTTATAGTTAATAGCTATATGCTTTAACCAACTAAGTTACTCTAATTTTTTTATATTTTATCTCTTAAATTTTATAAGTAATGAAAGAGATTATTTAAGACTTTTTTGACAAAAAAAGCCTTAAATAAGAAGGTTCAAAAAATTAAAGGGTATTATTTAAGGTATTTTTTACTAAAAATGCCTTAAATAATCCTCTTAAAAAAACATTAAAATGCTAGAGGGTAGGTTGAACTTACAACCTTATGGTTAATAACAATATACTCTGATTGACTAAACTACTCTAGTTTTTTTAATATTTTATTGCTTAAATCTTACAAGTAATAAAATGGATTATTTAAGGTGTTTTTAGTAAAAAATGCCTTAAATAATACGATCTAAAAAAGTGAATGTTAATATTTAAGGTCTTTTTTTTTCTTACCAAAACGCCTTAAATAATCTTGTTTAAAAAAATAAAAATGATTTTTTAAGGCGTTTTCCAACCAGAAACGCCTTAAATAATCTCTAATATTTATTTATTAATGATATTTATAAATAAAAATAGTAATCAAATAAAATATTTATCTTTTTTTTTGTTATTAAAGGTATCATTTGTCATTTAGGTATTTATTATTAATAAAACTAATAAAAAGTTACCATCATATATGTTAAGGAGATTATGATAACTATTCAAGAATTAATATATGTGAATTTTTTCTAACCAAACGAGTGAATCTAAACATGAGATGCCCTGAAAATGAAAAAAAACTCTAGATATCGCATTTTCTCGGGGATTACACTTTTTTCCGAAATCCAAGATTCAACAAACCAAATGGCCATTAAGGGAAAAATAGTTAATGAATTGAATGATACAAAGCATAATAATCTTTCTTTTTTTAAAATGAGAAAATTATTTTTATTTTCAAGAAACCTTGCTCTTTCAAGTAGCACAGCACCAAGAAGCCTTTCATTGAAAATCAACCTTAGCACAACTCCTATGGTAGAGTTGAAACATCAATAAAGTATCAAATTATACATACAAGTTTGAAAGCTTTATAGAAACATGAATTTTTTCACAAAAAATACATGCAATTACCTCTTGAATTTGACAGAGAAATTATTCTCTCTTTGCAGCTTCCTATTTTCTTTCATAAAACCTAGTTTCTACCAAAAACTATCAACAAATTTCAAAAAAAAAAAATAAATCAACAATACCAAAAAAAAAAAATCTAATATTTCTAAATATATACCTTTTCCAAATCACAGCTTCTTTGCATGTCCACTTTGATAGCGTTAAAAGTAGTCTTGGAATGTTGCTATTCACATTTGCTTCAATTAGGTTCGAATTGAATGACATATATCACTTAATTAGACATTCATGATTTTCTTTTCCATTTTTGTTTAGATTATCAAGTGAGCTAGGTAGGGTTTATTGTGGAGTGGGCAACTTTGAGAAAAAGGTTTAAGTTGGACATTTTTTAGATTAGGCTTTTTATTGGGTGTTTGGGGCCTACCACCACAAAGCGTGGTTTTATTGTCAAGTTCGACACACCAATGGTGATCGTGAAAGAAAAACAAAATAATTTGAAAAAATAGAAGTTTCATATAGCAAATAAAATACAAAAAATCAAAATTAATAAAAATTAATAAATGAACAAACCCATAAACCTTTACCATTTCAAATTTAGGTCCTAAAACAATAAAAATTTCAACATCACCAAATTAAGAAATTCAAGAATTGATCAATGGTCATGATAAAAAAAGTTCAAGTAAAACATAATCATACATGCAAAGGTGGGTTGCCAGTGGTGGAGTAGCAAGGAGTGAACGTTGGTAGACCAAGCAAATGTAGACTGATTTAGGGGTTTTAAAGAGCACACATGTCAACCACTCTAGTCGAACCTTGGAATCTATTAGCTTGCTATCTGTAAAGTCAAAACAACTCACCTTAACCACAATCTAAAAAATTAATACACTAATTCCATTAAAAACAATTGATTAGACATTAAAAAGCAATTTTTTAAATAAATTTAAAAAGAAAATAATAAGTTTAACTTTAAATATATGCCAACAATAGTAGTGGAGTGAGAGAAGATAGGACCAAGAATCTTCAAATCCCTAGCATAATAAATTTAAATTTTCTTCCCCTTCATTGATGCACCCATCCCCCACCACTACTGCAAATCAAATTGCCCGCGCTCGAAGGTAGAAAAAAAGAATAAGAAGGGGCTCCAATTGGCAACTTCATCGGTGGTTGTCAGACCTCTTTATATCATCTACATTCCACCAATTAAACCCAAACTTCCTTCTCTTCTTTCCTTTTCTTTTTCTCTTCCCCTTTTCTCTATTTTAATTTTTTTGATTGTTAGCTGCAGAAGCTTCTGATTTTTTTTTCAATCCTTCTCTTCTCTTTTTTTTTTTTTTTTTCTTCATTCAAATCTAGAAAGCTTCTTTTTTTATGGCATTTTTGGGGGTTACCCCTTGAATTTTTTTTTAAGACATTGCCGATGTGTAAAACCAATTACATTCTGGTGACTAATTTATATAAGTTATAAATTTCAAAATTTTGAATCAATTTATCAACTATTATAATGTAGGAACGAATCTAGGGTGAGGGCAATGCCACTAAAATCTTGAATATTAAATTTTACCATTAGTAAGTTATTCAAAATTTAACAAATTTTATATTTTTTCCAACTAAAAACTAAAGAAAAAAAATGGAATTATGCGAAACAAGCCTAAATTCTTAAAATTTTTGTTTTTGCCCCCATTAAATTATAAAAAAATTTAAGTATGAGCCTTTTCTAATATTGAAAGGTATATGGATCTATTAACAAAATAAAACAGTTAATTGAATAAAATAATGGCTCACAATGCAAATATAAAATTATTATTGATAGTTAATGTAATAACTTCTTTTGACATTAGTTAAAATTAATTCTCAGAGAAATTTCTAAAAGTTAAAAAACTCTAAAAAGAAGGAAAATTATAATAAAAAAAGGAAAGAGAAATATTTGTTAGGAATCAAACAACTGAATAAAAGAAAAAAAAAAACTTGTGGAAAAGGAAATGTAAATTCATTCAATGAAAATATCGAAATAAGATTTCTATAAAAAAAACTAAATAAACACTTCGACATTTTTCATCTTAGTTTGATCAAGTAAGTTTATTTGACAATTTGAATATTTTTAAGTTTTTAGATGTAGAATAATTTTGATACTATGATATAAAGATTTAATATTATTTTGAAGTTATAATTTTTTTTTTATTTTTTGAAGTTATGTGACATATTTTTATTATGGCCTGTACAGTGAATTTATTTAATTATGACATCTCAAAAGTCAATTTAAATAATATTTTGAACTTTAAATTAAAATTTATTTTAAAAACAACTATATGAAAAAAAAATTAAAAAATTGTTGTATAGAGTTTTTTTATATAGAATTGACTTCTTATAATTTTTTAATTTTAATACACAAATTTTATTATTTTATATTTTTAAAAGTATTTAACATTATACATTAACGAAATTTATTTTAAATTATAATAATTTTAAATAAAATAGTGTAAATAATATTATTTAACTATTTATCCCACTAAATACAAATTTCGAATCCATCGACTGATTAAAATAATCATATTTTTACAAATTCATTATGCATGTAACCTGGCTAAAAGGTTTCTTTTAGCGAGTTTTAACCAAATGGACTTGGCTCCGTGGGAATTGTCACGGAGCTTTGATGTTGGTCAACTACAATCATAAAATCTTGACTCATAATAAATAAATATATTTACTTTAAATATTTTAATTAAATAAATTTGATTTTATTAATAAATATCATTTCAATTTTAAGATTTTGTGGTTGTAATTCTGTGATAACTTCATGGGACCGAGAGGATAGAATCAAAACTCGTCTTTTAGCACACTTTATGGGTCTTGGCTGCATAGGGATGGAAAGAACTAGCCCAAAATTGCCTTTCAATTTGTTAACCCAAAATTAAAAGGTGAAATTATGGTTAAAACTCTTTATAAATTTTTTTCTTGAATCTTTTAAACTTTAATTTCTTACTAAAAAGATTAAGATTAAGATTGTCTGATTAGGAGGATTTTTAAATTCGAATCGGGATGAAATTTTTGAAATAAGATAAAAGTAGAACAACTTCCTTTTGTTTACCTATCACGATCATCTATATCCAAAAAAATAAAAAATGTTAAAGCTATAATTAGGCTTAAATTTTAGTTTTTCCAATGGAGGTGTATCTAGAACTAAAGTGCTTATTTGGAGGACAAAACTCAAATTACTTTTTTTTTTATGTTTCCAATAAAAAAAATAAGTATTTAAAACTATTGATATACTAGCCAACAGTCGTGATAATGATTCAATTATCCATAAAAATAAATTTTGTCATTTAAAAAAATGGACATTACAATTGAAAATAAAAGAATTTTTTTTTTTTTGATAAGAAACAAGGAATGAATTAATTATAAAATAATACAATACATAACATGTCCAGTTTCATTGGCAAGGACTAAACCTTTAACAAAAGAAGGAGATTTACCAAACACTACATAGTTAGCTTCGTAATGACTAGAACTATTACAACAATTGCTACTACCAAATTGAGCAAGGGCATTAGCACACTTATTCCCTTCCCTAAACACATGAAGCATGCATTGATCTTCAAGATCTTCTATCAACTTCTTGCAATCAAAGACCAAAGGGAGTACCACGAGATTAGTCACCTGGTGATTCTTAATTATGGACATAACGGTGGTGGCATCGAGTTCAATTTTCAACTTGTGGATATTGAGTCTTTTCGCCAAAAATAATCCATCTCTAAAAGCCCATAATTCAGTCAAAATATTTGAACACACCCCAATATATCTAGAGGAATCAAAAATCTATTTTCTCTCACTGTCTCGAATAATGGCTCCAGCTCTTGCTTTCTTAGGGTTGCCCAATGCCCAGCTATCTGTGTTCAATTTATACCATCCCTCATTAGAAGGGTTCCACCTAATGGACACAAAGGATTATAACGGAGCTCGAACTCCTCTCTGGTTCATCGCAAAGAATTCAACAACCTTCGTAGTTGCCAATTTCATCAAGTCAACGATCTCACCATTCTGTCTAAAATTTCTTCTATTCCTTTCAAGCCAAATCTCCCATAGATTATGGATAAACAACAAGTACCAGGGGATACCATACATGGATCAATGCTTATTCAAAGCATTTTCTTTTATCCATTGTCTACAGTTTAGGATTTGATAGGATAGAGGCAAAGAGGCTCCTCGCAAGTCAACTCATTTGTTTCTGGTCCACTAGCAATTGTAAAATAGGTATTCCAAATCCTTTCGGTCATGCATGCAGAACACACAAGTAGTCGGGACGTTCAACCCTTTTCTAGCAAGCTCATTACGTGTAGGCAAGATACAATGCATGCATTGCCAGATGAAAAACTTAATTTTTGGTAGAGCCCGCAACTTTTAAATCCACTTCCATTGACCTTTATTCTCGTTCAGACTTGTTCCTCTAGCAAAGTCATAAGCAAATTGGGTAGTGAATACTCCACTAGAGGATGCAGACCAGTATATACTATCTTGTTCCTATCCCACCAGTTGAGAATGGATAACATTTATCTTATCAAGAATATCAGCATTGAGTTTGAAAGAAATTGGAAGAGGTTGATTATTTTTTAATGCATTCAAACATTGGCTTATTGAAATTTGATCCTCCTGCTAGTTAATAGGGCCATGAACAGTATTTCTTAAACTCTCATACGCCAACCAATTATCATGCCAAAAACTCGTAGAAGAGCCATCATCAATGACCTAGCCAATACCTTTTTCAACAATCAGACCTGCCCATCTCTTGGCTTTCCACATCGTCTACACTTTAGAAGCTTTTCTTAAAGTGTCGTTTTCCTAGAGATATTTCCCTTTCTGCATTTTAACCCACAAAGCATCCTTTTGATGATGAAATCCCAAAACCAACTGAGCTAATTGTGCTTGGTTTTGAGCTCGAATCTTTCTCAAACTCAGTCCACCTTCATTTTTTTTCTTGGTCACTTCACTCCAATTAAGTAAGTGCAATCTCTTCTTATCCCCGTTTTTCCCCCATGAAAAATCCCTGCTAACCTTGTCTAACAAATTTGAAATGCTAACTGGAAGGGCTCTACATTGCATATAATAACTGGAGATGCTTTTCGTAGTCGACTTGATCAGCACCATTCTTCTTGCAAGAGAAAGTAGATTTGCCTTCTAACTAGCTAACTTTGCTTTGACCTTGTTGACAATGAAAGCATAATCATTCTTACTAACTCTCCTTTTATGGATAGGAAAACCTAGGTATCTTCCGAGATCAAGGGTTTCGTTAATGCCTAAAAGGTTAGTAATATCCCTTTTGTAGTTTTGTCTAGTGTTGGCAGAAAATAAAACTTTGGATTTCTCCAGATTGATGGTCTGCCCAGACTCACCATAAAATGCCATGAGAACCTCATGCATAGACTTGGTAGTTTTTCTTTTTGCTTTGCTTAGAAGAGTAATGTCATCTGCAAATATGACATGAGAAAGCATAGGGCCATTTCGTGAACTTTTAGTAGGCTGTCATTTACGATCTTCTACAGCTTCAAGAATTTTTAGACTTATAAACTCCATACACAAAATAAAGAGGTAAGGGGATAAAGGATCCCCTTGTCTCAAACCTCTGGAAGGCTTGAATTTTTTCAGCATTCCTCCATTCATCAAAATGGAAATAGATAAGGATGAGATACAGCTCATGATTAGGGAAATCAAGGACTTTGGTAGATTGAAAAAGGTAAGCACCTTCATAATAAATCCCTATTCAAGCTTGTCATATGCTTTTTCCAGGTTCAATTTGACTATCATATGTTTTAATCCTCCTCTCTTAGTTTTAAATGAGTGGACAAGTTCCTGAATAATAATGCAATTATCACAACCGTTTCTACAAAGAACAAAGCTAGCTTGGAGAGGTGAAATCAACTTATCTAGAAAGGGCCTTAGTCTCTAAACCATGATCTTTGAGATAACTTTGTAGGGTATGTTACAAAGGCTTATGGGCTTAAATTGGTCTATCCGAATAGGATTAATACGCTTGGGAACCAAGGAGATCAATGTCTCATTCAACTCTTCGGGCATGGATGCCACCTCAAAAATTTGTTTGATAGTGGCACAAATCTTATCTTTCACAATATTCCAGCAACGATGGTAGAAGAAAGGGTGGAGACCATCCAGGCCAGGTGCTTTGAAGAACTTGAAGCTCCAAAATGTTTTTTGAATCTCCAAATCTGAGATAGGTTTCAACAGATCATGCTGATCTTGTGTGGTAAGCTTAGCAACAAATTGAGGTCAGAAGTGACAAAATGGGAACTTTGAGAGAAGGAAGAAGTATACAGCTTCATGAAGTAATCTTGGACCACCAGGCCAAGATCGCTAGGTTCAGTAATCCACACTCCATCATTCATTAGGCCTAGAAATTCTGTTATAATGCCTTCGTAAAATGATAGAAACATGGAAGAATCTAGTATTTCTTTCTCCTTCAATAAGCTAATTCACCCTAGACTTGAGAATCCAAATATCATCCTCTGCTTTAAGGATGCCATTAAACTCTTCTAAAAGGGTTCTTTGAAGGTTCAAGAGGAATTGGTTCGGTGAATTTGCCAGGGCTTTTTCAATGCTCGACAATAGAACAAGAATTTTTTTCTTCTTCAAAAAAATATTACCAAAGGAGTTCAAGTTCCATTCCTGCATGTCCTTTCTCAAAGTCAGCACGGATTGAGCTAATGATTCTTGGCCATTACTCCAACTGTTACGGACGAGGGTTAAAAACTCGGGGTAGTCAAACCACATCTTCTGAAGGCGAAAAGGTTTAAGACCTACCCTAGGAACTTTGTTTTTCAAAGACAGCAAAATTGGGTAGTGATCAGAACGGGTTTTTGGCAAATGAGACACCCTTGCTTCAGGAAATGCGAGGCACCAAGCGGAGTTGGCAAAAACAAAGTCAATCCGTTCTTGGATCAAGTCCAACACATTCCTCTTATTAGACCAAGTGAACCTAGGTCCAGAGAATCCAAGGTCCGCAAGATGGCAGAAAATCAGACAGTCCTTAAAAGCCCCAGATCTAACCAAAGAAACAGGTCTACCTCCCTTCTTATCTTCGCCATTAAGAACTTCATTAAAATCCCCTAAAACTAACCATGGAAGATCATGATGGGATGCAACAGTTTTAAGATTTTCCCATAAAAACAATCTTTCATTATAACGAGGGCTAGCATAAATAGCAGAAATTAACCAAGAAAAATTATTTGATTTTACCTTGATTGTAGCATGGATCTCCTGTTCTGTAGCGCAAATATCATCCACGTCCAAGAGATCAGATTTCCACAGCAACCAAATCCCTCCTTTGTACCCTATAGTGGCTGTGTCCTTCCAAGAATCGAAAGGAAGGCGGTCAATTATATGGCGAACATCCTCTCCTCGAGCACGAGTTTCAGTAATGACCATAATATTAGGTCCATGCGTACCAGCCAGTTCTCTTACCGTTCTCACAAAGTTCGGATGCCTTTCACCTCTACAGTTCCATAGTAACATCGACATTAGTAAGGCTAGATTTTTGGGTTGGCGCACAGATAGCCTCTAGAAGCATGGGGTGACCTGTTCCTCTCTCAAATTCCACCCCTGGTGCAGTCTTCTCATCTTGGGATACATAACGATCCTGTGGATCAAGAGCTCCTCCCCTATGAATATGGGCGAGCTAAGGCATATTCTGAACTGCTTCATATGCAGGCTGGTCCTTATCTTGATCACTATAGTTTGAGGGCTGTTCATCAATATCTCTAGAGGGTGACTTAAGTGCTGAGTCACCTGAATTGCTAAAACCCACATTGGATGATTCAGTTTTGCTTCTGTCCATGAAAAAGCCTGAGATTGTGTGGAGTCTGAATCCTTGAAACTCTGCATTGGTTAGGGGTAAATCAGAATAGGAAGGAGTTCGTTTCTCCTCTCCATTGCATTCTCGGCCATCCTCTCTTCTAGGACTCCTTCTTCGCTCCCTTGGTGATATTGAACGACCGAATCTCCCACAACCCTGTTTTGAGTTCTGAGAGTGGAAGTTGGACTTTCCCATATCGAGTGAGAGCTCTGAGAGCTACTATTCTTGTTTGCCGGCTGATCTGATGAAAGGCAGTCTCTGATGGTTGTTCTTGCATATCTACTTGCTTTCTCAAAGCTTTCAGTTTTCTTCCCTTAATCTCCTCCTTTCCCTGAACAAAAGAATCCTTTCTCTGAACAATAAATAAAGGCAATCCCGTCTCTATTTTGCTGTACAATTCATCAATGTAAAAAAAAAAATGATGTGAAATATGTTTTGGGAAGACAGTTATTTGAGAGAGAAAGCTTCTAGAGATATGTGGAGAAAAGAAAGGGGAACAACATAGAGGGCTTGGGAAATAAAAAATGAGGAAGAAAGAAAGGGATTAGAGAATCTGCAAAGTGAAAAATGATGACAGATGCCAATATCTTTGATCGCCTGGATGATGGATCAATTCTTGGGGTTTTATTTCTGGGTATCTTTTATTTTTGGAAATTGATTAATTCTTGGGGTTTTATTGTTGTAATGGCAGGTTTCAAAGGGCTACTAATCTTTATCGATTCAACACCAACATTGGATCAAAATAGCAACAATGACGAGAAACTAATTCCATCATTGGATCTGCAACAACCCAAGAATGAACCTGGAGAGGTAGATAGCCCATCCAATCCCGAAACCCAAGCTGCACTATCTCTACCAATGGCGATACCATCATTGATCCAAAGAGGGTTAAGAGGTAAAAAAAAAAAAAAACACTTTTTTGCTGTTCAAGAAGCTAGATTATCTCCAACGGATTTGCACAATTGCTGTTTTCCTGTTCTTTGTGGTGTTTTTTCAAATGTTTTCACTTGGTTCAGTAATGGACAAATCTCAAGATTCCTTTTTGGATGATAAAGATTTTGTATTTAGAGAATTGAAGTACTTGCAAGAGATGGGTGGGTTGGATTTTGGTGAAGATATCAAATTGTAACCATGTAAGATTTTAGAGAAATTCCAGAGAGAAAAGAAACAAGTGAATTTGGATTCTTCATCTGTTTTCAACATGCTTCAATACCGTTTCCAATTAGAAAGCCTCAGCTTGCATTGTTTAGTGCAAAACTTTTTCTATTTTTGTTCATTCAATGTTGTTATTACTTACTTATAGGTTTTTGTTTTTCAAAATTTATATTTGAAAGTGTTTGCCGATCTACTAGTTGACCCATAACAGTTGCTAATGGTGACCACTGCAACTGTATTGAGAGAGATTGGTTATGAAATTCAGGTTAATGACATTGAGTTCTGGACATTTCATCATTAGTGAGTCTGATTTTTTTTTGTTTTTTGTTTTAAAAGTTAGAAATCTAGTTTTGAATAAAAAATACTCTAAATGCCTTTTCAGTTGATAACTTACTGGACATGTTGGAAGTGATAATAATGACTATGAGTTTATGATTTACAAAATCTTAGAAAACGAAGTTATGGATTCATCTTTAGCTTCTTGTGTTTTAATTTCTTTCTTAGAAGGTGTACTCCTTTAAAGATGGTGCTGTGCATAATGTTTGGCAAAACATTGGAGTTCCTGTCACCATTCTTAATGACAATCCAAATAAGATCGGAGTTGATTGGCTGAAGTACACGTGTTTGTTTATAATCTGTAATAAATCAACTTTAAGACTGATATTTTGCATGGCAATGTTTAATTAAAGGTCTTTATTTTATATCTGCAATTAATGAACTATTTATATATTTATTATTGGTTATTTGCATTAATTTTAATATTAAGAAATTTGATTATGTGATTGTAGACTTATTCCAGTTCCACTCAGGATAAGTTACCTTTATTTTTTTTCTTCAAAATGATTGACTTTTTGCATGAGTTTCTTGGTGCAAGATTTTTAAAAATTTGGCCATGTGTCTTAGCCCTCCACTAGTTCTAAAAGAAGCATAAAAATATTACAGGTACATGCATAACAAACTTATATAGCAATAATTAATTGATTGTTGTTCAATTAGAGGAAAGGAATCAACTTTCTCGTCTATGAGACTTCTGTTTTCTTTTCCTTTTTGTTTCCATTATCTTTTCGGTAAAATTTTAAAAAAAATGTAAAAATTGAATTATTTAAGCAAAAATTGAAGCTAAACCCACCAAAAAACTATGAGCAAGAAGCAAACCACGCATCATTTTCTTTCAATGGAGCACACTTGAACAATGGGAATTCTATCGGTATGAAGCATAACCCTGGTATTTTCTTGGATTGAACCTTAGAAAAACAAGTTATACTCAAAGACGGGTTAAAAAAGTGAGTCTTTTTTGAAATTTTGATATGGAATTTTACTCTTTGACTTTGAATTCAACTTTTTATTATTATTATTTTTTTTTGTGAATTTAAAGGATGATACAAATTCAATTTTTCATTGTGTTAGGAAAATGGGTCCAGTCTCATGTAAGTAGTTTTGGACCAAGTAAAGGTCATGGGCCTTGATCTTTTATTTTACACAGAGCCCTAGCTACTTAATAAAAAAGAGGTGGGGTTGTTTTAAGTGTGTGTCGAAAACCAAGCAGAGAAAGAAGAAAAGTCAGGAAAAGCAGAGAGAGAAAAAAGAGAAGGGAGAGTTGGTTGAACGAAAGTCGATCCGTGGTCCGATTGAGTTGGAACCTTGTCAGGAGGTTTATGATTCAGAGTTCTACATTCTGAACGGTGAAGATCGGGTTTGAAGCTCTCTAGGAACAAATCCAAGGTGTATTTGTTGCATCACTTATTTGGTGAGATTTCTCCAATTGTTTCTCTAGTTGTTGATTAGCTCTAGTTTTAGCTAGAGAAGAACTTTGTATAACTATTATTTGATAGTGAAGATTTTTCTGGTGGCCCGTGGTTTTTTTCCTCTACACTAGAGAGTTTTTCACGTAAATCTTGGTGTGCTTTATTTTTCCTGCGTATTTGATTATTGATTGTTGTCTATTGCTTCTGTATTGTTGTGATTATTGCTTCAGGCGCAACAAGTGGTATCAGAGTAAGGGTTATTTTGAGACATCGATACAGAAGCAACCCAGGATAGAAGTAAATTCTGTTTGAGATCATGGATGGTAATACGGGTTCCACGATAAAATTGACAGCATCGAATTATTCAATTTGGAAGCCTATGATGGAGGATCATCTATACTGCAAAGATTTGTATGAGCCAATATTGGGTGATTCGGCTAAACCAGCGGATATGAAAGATGAAAGCTAGAAGAAGCTAGGTAGAAAAAGGCTGGCTACAATCAGAAAATGGGTTGATATCAACATGTTCTATCATGTAGCGCAGGAATCAGATGCTCACATTGTTTGGAAAAAATTGACAGCATTGTATGAGAGAAAAATAGGTATGAATAAAGTTATGCTTGTTAAAAAGATTACAACTTTACAGTACATGGATGGACGATCTGTTACAGAGCACTTGAGTGATTTTCAAGATATATTTAATCGGATGACTACTACGGAGCTTAAGATGGATGATGAAATGAAGGCGTTATTTCTTTTGGGTTCATTGCCAGACAGCTGGAATACTTTAGTTGTGACTGTTCTTAATTCAGCTCTTGATTATAAAGTGACATTGGAGATGGTAAAGGACAGTATGCTCAATGAAGAAGCAAGACGAAAAGATGTAGACCCTGGGAATCAAGCTCTAGTCACAGAGAACAGGGGTAGAAACATCGATAGAGGTCAGGACTCAAAAGGCCGTGGTAAGTCTAAACATAGATCCAAGTCTAGAGGTAAAGTGAAGTGTTTCCATTGTGGTAAGGCGGGTCATATAAAACGAAACTGTAAAATCTTGAAGCAAGAGCGAAAAGATGAGAAAGGCAAGAGTTCAGATGATAGCAATGTTGCAGTAGTGAATTCAGATAGTGATTCAGTTACTTTGATTTGTACACATGGTGATTACAATCATGTTAGTGATCCCGGCATTGAGTGGGTAGTTGATACAGGAGCAACATATCATTGTGTTCCTAAGAGAGAGTTGTTTACAACTTATAAAGCAGGAGACTTTGATTGTACCAAGATGGAAAACAAGAGTGTGTCATAGATTGTTGGGATTGGTGATATTATTGTACAAACTAGTACAGGCTGCATGTTGACTTTGAGGGATGTCAGACACATTTCAGATATGATAATGAACTTGCTTGCTATTAATGTCCTTGATAAGGAGGGATATGAAAGCCGACAAAAGAATGGACAATGAAAGCTTCTCAAAAGATCATGGTAGTTGTAAAGGGAAAACTATGCTGTACAATGTATAAGACATGGATGCAATTGAACGGTAACCAGGTAAATACCGTTGAAAATGATGCTTCAGCAAACTTGTGGCACAGGAGGCTAGCACACATGAGTGAAAAAAGGTTACAGGTTTTGGCAAGGCACTCTCTCATTCCCTTGACCAAAGGTATATCTCTAGATTCATGTGATTATTGTTTGTTTGGTAAACATAATAGAGTTTTTTTCGTAAAAGTTCTCAGAGAAAAGAAAATAGATTGGAATTAATTTATTCTAACGTATGTGGTCCCATTGAGGTTGAGTCATTAGGTGGTAGCAGATATTTTGTTACTTTTATTGATGATGCTTCACATAAGACTTGGGTGTATATGTTGAAATACAAAAGTCAGGTACTACAATATTTTCAAAAATTTCATGCCATGGTTGAAAGGATGACAGGGTTACCCTTAAAGTGTATTCGAACTGATAATGGTGGGAAATACACATCTAAAGGCTTTGAAGAGTATTGCTAAAAGCATGGGATCAGGCATGAAAGGACAGAACCTGGAACACCGCAGCATAATGGTATAGCTAAAAGAATGAATCGCACCATTGTGGAAAAAGTCAGATGTATGTTGAGGATGGCAAAATTACCAAAGCCATTCTGGGGTGAAGCAGTCAACACAGCTTGTTATTTACTTAACAGGTCACCATCAGTTCCTTTGGGCTTTGACATTCCAGAAAGAGTGTGGACAGGGAAAGATACTTCATACTCTCACTTAAAAGTTTTTGGGTGTAAAGCATTCATGCATGTGTCGAAAGAGCAGAGATCAAAGCTTGACAGTAAAGCTTGACAGTAAAGCTACACAGTGTGTGTTTGTAGGATATGGTGATGAAAAATTTGGTTACAGGGTATGGGATCCAGTAAAGAGAAAGACAGTCAAAAGCAAGGATGTGGTCTTTCATGAAAAAGAAACCATAGCAGACTTTGAGAAAAATGAGAAGACTACACAGGTTACTGTTGAGTGTGATGTTTCAACACTGATAGAGATTTCACAGAAAAGAGCCACAGATGGTGAAAATGAGCAAGAAACAGAACTTGGAGATATGAATGAGCCAGCTACAGTTGCTGATGAGCCAGATGCTATTAGTTTTGAGCAGGGGGAGCAATCTTCTCTACCTGAGAGTGTTGAGCAGGGGGAGCTACCTTCGGCATCAAGTGTGTAGAGTCTCAGTCTAGGAGATCTACTAGAGAGCGCAGGCTATCTACCAGGTATCCATGTTCAGATTTTATTTTAGTTACCAGTGAAGAAGAGCCAGAAAGCTTTCAAGATGTGTAAGCTACTCTGGATAAAGAGCACTGATTAAAAGCAATGAAAGAAGAGATGGAATCATTACAAAAGAATGGTACTTATGATCTTGTTAAACTTCCAACAGGGAAAAGGCCATTAAAGAATAAATGGGTGTTCAAGTTGAAAAAAGATGGTGACAAACTAGTGAGGTACAAAGCTCGATTGGTAGTAAAAGTTTTTTCTCATAAACCAGGCATCGATTTTGATGAGATTTTTGCTCCAGTTGTAAAAATGAGTTCTATTCGAGTGGTACTGGGATTGGCAGCTAGTTTGAATCTTGAACTTGAGCAATTTGATGTTAAAACTGCATTTTTGCATGGTGATTTGTAGGAAGACATTTATATGAATCAGCCTGAGGGTTTTGAAGTGAAAGAAAAAGAGCACTTAGTTTGTAAATTGAAGAAAAGCTTGTATGGCTTGAAACAAGCTCTTCGACAGTGGTACAAGAAGTTTGATTCTTTTATGGTGAGTCATAGCTATAAAAGAACAGCAGCGGATTCTTATGTGTATGTTAAACAATTTTCTAATGGTAACTTCATTATCTTATTATTATATGTTGATGATATGTTGATTGCAGGACAAGATGCTAGTATAGTTTACAAGTTGAAAGAACAATTGTCTAAGTCCTTTAATATGAAAGATTTAGGTCCAGCAAAGCAGATTTTTGGTATGGATATTATCCGGGATAAGAGAGCTGAAAAGCTGTGGTTGTCACAGGAAAAGTATGTTGAACAAGTGCTTGATAGATTCAACATGCAACATGCTAAATCAGTTAGCAGTTCACTTGCCAACCATTTTAATCTAAGTAAGAAATCTTGTCCAGTGTCTAAGGAAGAGCAACTAGCTATGTCTAGTATTCCTTATTCTTCTGCAGTCGATTCTTTAATGTATCTTATGGTTTCTACAAGGCCTAACATTGCTCATGCAGTTGGTGTAGTGAACAGATTTCTTTCTAAACCAGAGAAGGTTCACTGAGAAGCAGTGAAATGGATTTTTAGATATTTGAGGGGTACCTCAAAAATGTGCTTGACTTATGGAGTTTCACAACCAGTTCTAGAAGGGTTTACTGATGCTGACATGGTAGGCGATCTTGATGGTAGAAAATCTACTTCAGGGTATTTGTTCATTTTTACAGGAGGAGCTATATCTTGGCAATCTAAGTTACAGAAGTGTGTTGCTTTGTCAACTACAGAGGTTGAGTATATTGCAGCAACCGAAGCATGTAAAGAAATGCTTTGGATGAAACATTTTTTTCTTGAATTAGGGTTGAATCAGAAAGAGTATGTGATATTTTATGATAGTCAGAGTGCTTTAGATTTGAGTAAGAATAGCATGTACCATGCTAGAACAAAACACATTGATGTTAGATATCATTGGTTACGTTCAGTGATTGAAGAACAACAGATGTTATTGAAGAAAGTCCATATTGATAAGAATGTAACAGATATGTTGACTAAGATACTTCCCAGGGAAAAGCTTAAACTTTACAGTAACTTGGCCGGAATGAGTTTTCTAGCCAAGGTAAGTTCCAAATGAAACTGCTATGGTGATGAATCTTCTCCTAATGGGGCTGGATGGGGAGATTGTTAGAAAAATGAGGTCCAATCCCATGTAAGTGGTTTTGAACCAAGTAAAGGCCATGGCCCTTGATCTTTTATTTTACACAGAGCTCTAGCTACTTAATAAAAAAGATGTGGGGTTATTTTAAGTGTGTGTCAAAAACCAAGCAGAGAAAGAAGAAAAGCCAGGAAAAACAGAGAGAGAAAAAAGAGAAGGGAAAGTTGGTTGAACGAAAGTTGATCCGTGGTCCGATTGAGTTGGAACCTTGTTAGGAGGTTTATGATTCAGAGTTCTACATTCTAAACGGTGAAGATCGGGTTTGAAGCTCTCTAGGAACAAATCTAGGGTGTATTTGTTAAGTCATTTATTTGGTGAGATTTCTCCAATTGTTTCTCTAGTTGTTGATTAGCTCTAGTTTTAGCTAGAGAAGAACTTTGTATAACTATTATTTGATAGTGAAGATTTTTCTGGTGGCCCGTGATTTTTTCCCTCTACACTGGAGGGTTTTCCACGTAAATCTTGGTGTGTTTTATTTTTCCTGCATATTTGATTTTTGATTGTTGTCTATTGCTTTTGTATTGTTGTGATTATTGCTTCAGGCGCAACACATTGTTTATTTTTGTAATTTAAAGATGAATACTGAAGGAAATGAAACAGGATCGGTATTCAGTGATCTTGAGTGAACAACAGATAACGTCATTTTAGTTGATAACTTAGTGCTTATATTTCTAGGCATGTTGGAAGTGATAGCAGTGACTATGACTTACAAAATCTTAGAAAATGAAGTTATGGATTCATCTTAGCTTCATGTGTTTTAATTTTTTTCTTGGAAGGTGTACTCCCTTGAAGATGGTCCTATGCACAATGTTTGGCAAAACGTCAGAGTTCCTGTCACCATTCTTAATGGCAATCTGAATGAGATTGGAGTTGATTGGCTAAAGTATGCATATTTGTTTGTAATTTGTAATAAATCCACTTCAGGATTGATGTTTTGCATGGTAATGTTTAATTGAAGGTCTCCATCTTTATCTACAATTAGTTAACTATTTATATATTTATTATTGGTTATTTGCATTAATTCTAATTTTAAGTGTAGATATTTAATTTTATCTGCGTAGTTTTCAACCATTGTGCAGAACTTAAAATTCAATCTGGTTCAAATCTAATGTTTCGTTAATTTTGACAAGCTTCTAATTGAAATTTAAACTAATTTAACTCATATGTCTCAAAGTCAATTTTGGTCAAATCTGATCAAAATTTAGTCAAACAAAGTCATAATTAGTACACTTGATCAAATTAGTCAAAACGCTCAAAATGGATGGAGCCCAATTCAACATTCAAAATCCAAATCCAAATTAGAATCAATGTAGTTTAAAATAGAAATTTGTGATTTTTAAAGTACTAAAAAGTTTAATTGCATTTCGGGAAATGTAAAATTATTGAAATGTCTTCAAATGTATTTTCGTAATTTTACATTTTCAAAGTTGAATTTTTGTATAAATTTTTAGGGTATAATTAAATATATTTTGATGATTTTTAATGCATTGAAAATCAAAATCACATCTTGAAAGGCATAAAATTATAAAATACCCTTAAGGTTATTTTCGTAATTTGACCATCTTAAAGTTGAAATTTCAAAAAATGCTCAATTTGATATTATTTAATGATTTTAAAAATTTTGAAAACTTTAATTGTACCTCGAGAAGTGTGAAATGGCCAAAATGCTCATTAGGGGTAATTTCGTAATTTGACCTCTCCAATATTGATTTTTTGTAAAACTTTTCAAATCATGATTTTATATTATTTGATGATTTTTGGTGCATTCGAAATCACAGCGATACCTTGAGAAGTGTAAAATTACCAAAATAACTTTTAAAGGTAATTTCGTAATTTGACCTTCTCGAGGTCAGATTTTTACAAAATTTTTAGATTTTAATTTGATAATATTTTAAGATTTTTGGTGCTTTAGAATCACAAAAATGAACATAGAAACATTAATTTCAAGAAAATAAGCTAAAGACTGAAAACTTTTTATTAAGGGTAAAATAGTCTTTTCAATTGGTTTTAGTGGTTGTAAAAACTAAAGCTTTGTAGTGAACAATGCAAATTGTTGGATCTCATGAGAAATCTTGATTCAATGGCTAAAGTTTTCTTTTTGGATTAAAAATAAAGGAAAAATTTTGACCATTGGATGAGTTTTGATTCTATGGTCATAATTCAATCTTGATAAGATATTTTCCACCATTTTAAGAGCCAAGGGGTGATATTGTTGTATGAAAAACTAGAGGGCTGGAAACAAAAAAACAGGGGAGAAAATCAAACAAAAAAAAAAGAAAAAATAGGAAAGTTTAAGAAAACGTGGATGGAGGTAGAAAAATTTTTTTCTTACACTTTCATTACATTCTCATCACATTTTCACAACATTTTCATATTAGTTTTCTATTTTTTTTTCTTGAAAGTTTATAGCTTTTTTTTTAATTTAATCTTGGTTCAAAGTTCTTCCAACTAAATAATAGTTTGGATTGAAACCAAAGAATCAAGTAACAAAAAAAAAAAAATCAAAATCCACCATTAAACCAAGTTGGAGGTTTGGCCAAACCTCTTTTACCATGGCCAAACCTTCTCTTGGTTCTTTTTTAATGTTTGGTTGCTTCAAAATGTTGTTTATGATGGTTAGATGATGAATTTATGATGGTTAAATGGTAGTGTTTGGTCTATGTTCTATTGGTTTATGATTTCTTAGCTATTTTTAATTTGCTTTATGTTGGTAGAATTCTTCATATGATTTTAATTTCCTTACATGATGGTTTGATGAGTAAGTATTAATGCATGCTTGAGTGAAATGAATGAAAATATATTTGGTCAAAATATGCTTAGCCAAAAGTTGTTCATCATTTTATGGCAAAATATTGCTTGAATCCATATGTATGATGATGTTTTTTAATATGTTTTTCAAGTTTGCAAGGTGTTTTGTTTAATTTTCAAAGAATGAAATGTTGGTTTATTAGGTTATTTTAGTGACATTTTTGAGTTTGTTTGGTCAAGTTTCCAAAGAACAAAATGGTGGAACATTCATACCAAATTCAAAGTTTTTTTCCATGTTTGATCCTTTTTGTTTTTGAATTTTCATGCACAATATGTTTGTAATTTAACTTTGTAAATACCTTGGTTTGTAATTATTTTTCAATGTCATGTTTTTTATCATATGCATTCATTAATGGCATTTTTGTAATTTGATTTTATCATATGTTTAATCCCATAAAACCTTAAATCCCATGAAATATCAAATTCGATGAAATCATAAACCACAAACCCTAAACCATAAACATTAAAACCTAAACACTAAACCAAACCCCAAACTCTAAACAAAACCCTAAACTCTAACCCTAAACCAAACCTTAAACCCTAAACCTAACCAAACCAACCTAAACTTCAAAACCAATCATGCATTTGTATTTCATTTTATTTTGTCAGCACATGCATTTTTATATTGTCATGCATTTATACATTGTCATTTATGGTATATTATCACACATTCATCATATTTTATTATGTTCATACATTTCATGCATTAAATTTCAAAAATATGTTTTCAAAGAAAAATATTTTGAAATAAGATAATATATTAAGTAAATATAGTCATCAAGAGCTTACCTTTGGTAATTATTTTGCCTCTAGTGATTATTATTTATGAGATGTATTATCTCGATTTTAGTGGGAGAATTTGAAAACCTTTAAATTAAAAATATTTTTGAAGCTCTACTTAAAAGAGTGAAAGAGGTTTTCTGATATTTAAGGAGTTTTCATCTTGATCCAAAACAAAAAAAAAAAGTTTTGTTTTTAAAATTTGATTTGTTTTTGTTTTTTTTCTAAAAAAGAAAAGAAATTAATTTTAAACATTAAGAAAAATGTGACTAGTTTTACCCAAATTAAAGGCAAACACGCAATCAATTGGTATCATCTTTGATGGGTATTGTAAGGATGCTAATCATTCCTTACGCATAATTGACTCTTAGACCCAAATTTGAGTTTGTAGATAATAAATTTATTTTTTTTATAAAATTTTTAAATCTGTTATAAATATTTTATTAAAAAGACAAAAAATTTTGGATGACTAATCATACCTTAAAAGAGATTAGTAGTGACTTCTCATTTTAATTTTTATCAAAAATATTTTTAGCTCCCTATTTTTCAAAATTTCTCTATTTGTCTGGTTTTCGAGTCACCCACCTTCAAGTCTCAAGATGTCGCGATAGCCTGGCGACTCCACTACAAATATATTTTTTAGAGTCAAATCAGATATTGATTGTATGTTATCCTTAATTTTGGTTTAATAGTTTTAATTACTATTTAATCTTAATTCCTTGATTTTGATTTTCTTATTTTCTTTAAAAGTGAAAATTTTGAAAAAAAATCAAAAATGAAAAAATATTTTAATATTAATTTTCTTGTTTTCCCACAAAAATTAAAAAATATATAAATTAAAAAAAATGCAAAAAACAAAACAACAAAAAACTATGTGCGCTTTACATTTCATGCATATTTTAGTTTTGTCATTTCATTCATATTTTAATTATGTCATTTATTATATATTGTTGTTCTTTATTTTATTCTTAATATTTGTGAGACATTTAGGATAAGGGTAGTTTAGGAATATGTGATAAGTTTGTATGTTCCTTCGCACACACTCTCATCAACATTATATACATAAACTCTATACTTGGGCTCTAACCTTTTTAAGGAGGAAATGAAGTAGCTACGCCCTCATGAGGTGTAAACCTCTGCAATGACTAGTAAAGCACTTTCACTTACATTGAATTCTTTTCGTTTGTAGCCTATAATATGTGAAAATTATGGTGCCACACTAATCTGTGATGGATGATGTTATGAGAAAAAAATTTGAGAACTTTTAGATAAGTCAGTTCCCCAACCTAGCATATAATAAACTTTAGAAAGCTAGCCTAGGTAAAGCCATATTGTACCATTTCTATAGTAATTGACTTGAATAAGTCACACAAAAGAACACCCCTCACTTTCTTTTTTTTTAATTTGATAGTTTGTATTATTTCTTTTAATAAAAAGGAAAAGAAAGGAATCATTAAGAAAAACATTCCTTGGTGTTAGAAAAAAAAAGAAAAAATAAAAAAAATACTTCCAGTAAAATTTCTTCTTCCATGTAGCTCGATTCATTTTATTTGTGTACAAAATTGGTAAAAAAAAAAAAGAAGTATGAAAGGTTTTTCTTAACTTATTTGTTTATTGGCTTAATAATAAAAGTTAGAAATGAAAAAAAAAAAAAAACTTTAAATCTTAGTCAATTTGTGTGATTCTTTTTGTGTTAAAATTTTCCATGTTCTAAACAAAAAAAACAAAAATGGAAAAAGAAAAAAATCTTTAAATCATAGTGAGCTGTATGATTGCATTTCACATGTGTTTTGAATTTTTCCTCTTTCCAAGAAAAAAAAAGCTTTCAATTTGAATATTGTTTCATGTTTTGCACTTTATTCTTTCATACATTTTTATCATAATTGGAAATAATAATATAACACATGTATCCCATCTCATGCACATCATAATAGGATAATTTGTCATAATGTATCAGTCCAGAGATTGGATCGCTAAATGTAAACATTTAAAATTGAGACAAAAACAGGGAGTTGCCACTAATCTCTTTTAGGGTATGATTGACAATAAAAAAATTTTAGCTTTTAATAAACAATAAAATGGATTTAAAATTTATTAAAAAGATATTTTTTGTCTATGAAAATAAATTATATTCAGGAGTCGGTTACGTGTAAGGAAGGATTAGCACACTTATAGCACTCATTTAAATTGGTACCAATTAATCATATGCTATTTTTTGTTTTGAATAAAAATGGTTTCAATTTAGAAATTTAATAATAATTTTTTTTAGAAAGAAAATTAATTAAAAATCTTTATTTAGGAATACTGTGAAAATCTTTGGATTAAAGGAATACCTTAAAATTCCCTAACATATAGGTAGAATTCAAAAATAATCCTTTTTGTCTAAGATTCACCACAACATTCAATTAAAAATAAAATAACATTCTTTGTAAATGATAATTATTAGTAACTCTCTAACATCTAGGCAGAAAACAAAAAATTATCTTCCTCAGAATATTATTTGAATTTTATTTTTATTTGAAATCAAATTTTGAAAGAAATTTTTATGTAGTAAAAATGAAGTCATAAATAGCAATAATTACAATACGTACATATGCATGATTAGTGCAAATAATGATTTAAAAATAGATAAATGCAAATGTGTATCTTATGCAATGATGTAAATTTAAGAATCGGATTTGTAAATATAAAGAAGCCACCTAGACTTTCTAACCTCCAAGGAGAATGTGGGTGCGACTTTTATATTTAAAATTTTATTTTTCATTTTTTATTCTTTATTTAAGTTTATTATTTTAGATTATGAAATTATATGAAAATCCTTAATGAAATAAAATTTTCTAAATACCCCATCACCTAGGCTGTATTCGAGAACAAATTATTTCACAAAAGGTTTTTAGATAAATTCTTGAATTTTGGGATGGTCTTAGGGTTTGTTTTATTTTAGCTTCATTTTGTTTGTAGGCTTTAGCCATTTGGGCCAAGTATATTTTTCATTAAGCCATATTTTGGGTAATCTTTAATGGCCCACATTGGGCTTTATTTGAGCTTTGAAACGGGTTTTTTTTTGGGTCATTTTGGGTATTCATTTGGACCTATGCAACAGGCCTTACTATGAGACCTACATTGGATTTCATCTCGAAGCATTTAAAAATGGACTATGTAATGGGCCTAAAAAATTATAATTAGGACCCAATTACAAAATTAAGCTTAGATTAAAATGATAAAATATCTCGAGAAAAATTAGGTATCTATAGTTGTCCTTCTTTGCATATTTTTGATGATCAAGAATAATGTAAAAACATAAATAACAATTTTGTCATATACTATTTTCTAAGGTGAGTTTTTTTTTTTTTTGTTTTTTTTGGTTAAGCCAAAAATCCATAAATTGCAAAAATGATTAGGATTGATATGCAAGTTAGAGAACAAGAATAATCGAGACTAAGTTGTGAATCAAAAATAAAGATGACTAGGATTAAATTGTAAATCGAGAACTACAAATGATCATAACGAAACTGTAAGTCAGAAAATAAAGATGATCAAGACTAAGCTACAAGTTAGAAAATAAGGATGACCGCGAAGAAATCATAAGTCAAAAAATAAAGATAATTACGATTGAGTTGCAAGTCAAAAAATAAAAATGATCGAAACTGAAACCGCAAGTCAAAAAATGAAAGTGACTAGGATAAAATCGCAAATCAAGAAACAAAAATGATTAGGATTGAGCCACAAGTTAGGAAATAAAGAACAACCCTAATTGAACTACAAGTAAAAAAATAAAGATGGTTAGGACTGAGCCACATATCAAGAAATGAGGATAACTAAGACGAAATTACAAATAAAAAATAAAGATGGCTGAGATTGAGCTACAAGTTAGGAAATAAGGATGACTAGGATGAAATTGCAAGTTTGAAAACAACGATGACCGAGATTGAACTTCAAGTCGAATGAAGTAACCTGAACTAAATTACAAGTCATATGAGGTGGCTGGGATTAAATCGTAGTCGAATAAGGTGACTAAGGTTGAACCGTAAGTTAGATGAGATGATAGGGATTGAACTAGAGATTGAATGAGGTGACTAAGATTGAATTGTAGGTCCAATAAGGTTATTAGGACTGAACCGTAAGTCAGATAAAGTGACTGGGATTGAATTGTAAGTCAAATGAGGTGACCACTAATCTAAGCTTGCGTGCTAGCTAAACTAGGTTTAAAATAAGTGCTAGATAATCTAAGCTTAAATCTCATTGGTACCAGATAAATTGGGTTTAAATTTTCATAAGGGCTAGCTAAACTGGGCTTAAATTATCATTGGTGCCAACTAGACTGGCTTAAATTTTCATTAGTGCTAGCTAAACTAGGCTTTAAATTTTATTATATACCAACTAGGCTAAGCTTAAATTTTCATTGGTGCCAGCTAGATTGGGCCTAAATTTTTATTGGTGTCAACTAAACTAGGTTTGAATTTTTATTGGGTGCTAGCTAAACTGGGTTTAAATTTTTGTTGGTGCCATATAAACTGGACTTAAAACTTGGTGGACTTAAATTTTTTTGGGGAACAAGCAAGCCCTATTAGAAATGAACGAGGAACAAATTTTCTTTTCCAATAGATTGGATGATTCAACACATGAAGGTTTCTATTGAATCAAAAGGACTTAAACACTTAAAAGGGATAAAAGAGGTGTATAATTTTCAGTTAATCTGGGCTTATGTGTCAGCTAATCTAAGCTTATATATCAACTAAGCTGAGATTATGTGCTAGCTAATTTGGGCATGCATGCTAGCTAATCTAGGCTTACATGCCAGTTAAACTAGACTTAAATTTTCATTAGGTGTCAAAAAAACTAGACTTAGATTTTCATAACTGGGTTTAAAACTTGGATGTCAATTAAATCGAGCTTAAATTCTTTCTCAAACACTAAAAAAATTGGATTTAAATTTTCATGGGTGCCAACTAAACTAGGCTTAAAACTTGGGTGCCAGTTAAATTAGGCTTAAATTTTTTCTTGAGTACCAAAAAAACTAGACCAAAATTTTTCCTGGGAATTGGTGATCCCTATAAAAAATAAAATAGGTGAAAATTTTCTTTCCAAAATAGATTGAATGGTTCAACACACGAAAGTTTTTGTTCATTCAAAAGGGTTTTTCCACCCAAAAGGGATAAAAGAGGTATATACTTTTTCATGCAAGCTTACAAATGAAACATAAGTTTTTCTAAAACATAGATCCCTGGAAAACCAAATATGTTAAACACCTTTTTTAGCTTTCAAATGTGACATTTTGATATATGCCAAGATTAGCTGTAAAGACTTGAGATTTTTTAAGGTTATTTGGGAATGAAAAAATTGAGATTTTCGAAATCAATCATTATCAAACTTTTGGGACTTTGATTTTTTGGATCTTTTGAAAAGATTAGGCTTATTCATTTGTTCAACATCCATCTTATTTAGTATTTGGAATGGCCTTCAAAGTTTGCTCTAGATTGCCTTTTGTAAGGTTTTCACCTTAGAACCATATTTATTTTTTCTATTTTTTTTGTTTTGTTTTCTTTTTTTTTCTTTTGATTATTACACCATGCACTTAAGAATTTAAACTTATCCAAAAAAGGATAATAGTTTAAACAAAAAATTAGGCAATAAAAAGAGATCAAAAGGCTCATGGTTATTTTTTTAAAAAAATGATCTTTAATTATTAAGCATCCATATTTGATCCAATATGGACTTTTCATAGGATATAACATAAGTCAAGGTTTGAGGCTTTTGAAGAAAGGAATAAATAGGTCCAAAACAAATGTTTAAGGGTAAATGAAACCAATGATCATTCTTTAATTTTAAAGATTCATTATGGGGTATATTCTCTTTTCATTTTCTTGTGCTTTCCACTTATTCATTTTTTTTCTTTTTTTTTTTGTTCATCTTTCTCTTTTTTTTTTCTTTTTCTCTTTTTTTATCTTTTCTTTATCTTCTTTTCTTTACCTTTTCTTTTTCACTTTTTCATTTCATTTTTCCTTTCCTTTGAATGGATTTAAAACTTTTTAGGAACTTACATATTAAGCCTTTGCCTTCAACATATGGGATTCTTTTTGGACATCACCTTTCTTAACTCCTAAATACATATTTTTTACCCCTTATTGTGGAAGGTGATCTTTAGTTTTTTTTTTTACTCTTTCACTTCTTTTTTTTTTCTTTGAGTGGATTCAAAACTTTTTGAAAACTTTTATATTGGGCCTTTACCCTTAACATATGAGACTCTTTTTTGGACATCATCGTTCTTAACCCCTAAATGTATCTTTTTTTTTACCTCTCAGTGTGAAGGGTGATCCTTAGTTAGGGTTCTATTTTTGAAAGAAAATTTATTAGGCTTAAAGAGATAATAAAGAATAAATTTTTACATATGTAAAAGGATAATGAAAGATGATCATTTTTCATTTTAAGCATAGTTACTTAAATTGAAAAGTAATTTCTTTTAGAAAAATGAATTTGAAGAAAGGTTTTTCATTTCAAAAGTTTTTCATTTTCTTTTTTTTTTCTTAACTTTTCATTTAGCTTTTTCATTTAGGGTTTTTATTTTTTTTTTTATGTTTTTTCAAAATTTTTCGATTTGTCAAGACTTTATTTAGATTTATTTAAATTTCTTAAGTGCATTATGTTATAATCATTTTTCTTTTATCATTTTTCTTTCCCTATTTTTTTTTTTTGACATACCCTTTATAACTTATACATAAATTTACTATGCTAATAATGCAATTCATGGAAGATGCCTTATTTTAATAAACCATCATTAATGAAAGTTATTACAAGAAAATTGTTATATGGAATGAACCTGTTTGAGGTATCAAATGATCTAAGCCACTCTATAAAAAGAAAACTAATAGGTTGATCATAACTTAAGTTGTTTTAATGGCAATGAAGTATTTCTTTTCTAATCAGTGTGCCCCTAACACACATGGGCCGAGCTAATTTTGTGGTCAAAAGCTGAAAGGTTGGTAAGTTTAAGGTCATTTTATAAGACTTGGGGTGACTTTGATTTTGAAAATTTTGTAACTACAGCGTAACATTGACATATCAAATTACCACATCTAAATTCTTAAACATGTCATGTATGCCTAATTTTCTAAGAACCATATATTTTTTAAATTGGCTTGTTTCATTATTCATTACATTAGAAAAAGATTATCACCCGATATCATAACATTATCAGGTGAAGGCAAGGTTCACGAATTTAAATTCATGGCTTTTGAAGGGTCATGGCTAATGAATGGAATCAAATGGATGTTGTTTAGGTATTTAAAATTTTCCTAATAGTGATCACTAATTCATTTGAAACTCAAAACTTTCCTTTTTTTTTTGTTTTTCTATTTTTTAATGGCATTTCTCTTTTTACAACCTTGGGACTTAACTACTTGGGACTTTAACATTTTCCCTTTTTACTAATTTTCTTTCAAAGAAAACCTATAAGTCTAAACTTAAAAGAAATAAAAAAAAAAAACCCCAAATGACTATGATGCACAATATTCATTCATTAAATGCAAACACTTAGACACAAACCCAAAAATTTACATTCCCATTAGGGTTTTTGAAATGAAATTCAAATTTACAGAAATAAAAGTTCCTTACTTGGTACTTAAACTTTTGCATCACTGACCTTTAATTCTTATTGCTATCAATTTGGGGTTAGTTAGCTGGTGGACTAGCATATATGTAAGGCTATACAATTGGTGACTACGAGTAAATTTCTTAGGAAGCTTGAACTTGAGGTAAGGTAAACCCTTGGAGGATACAATGGTTCTTCTATATTAATTGTATCTTCTGGTCCTGATGTGCCATAAACTCTTTTACCTTTTAGCTAGCTAGCTAGCAATTGGCTTAATTCAGACATTTATGCCTTGATGTTCAATTGTATTTCCATTACTTTCTCTTTTATCTCTTCATGTGCTTTCTCGACCCTTTCAAACTTGGCTGTACTTTTTCCTTCCATGACTCAAAAATTACGTATTATCCTGTGCAGAATTGCTTGACCTGATTTCCTTGACTTTGCTGTCTTTAGACCTTTCTTATTAATCATGAATTAAAATGCATGGTATAATATCATCATCACCATCATCATCATCATCATCATCATCATCATCATCATCATCATCATTCATCATTATTATTATTATTATTATTATTATTATTATTATTATTATTATTATCAATGAATGTAATGTAATGCAAATGAGGTATTGTTTTGGATCAATCTAAGCAAAGGAAACATTCATTAACCATAGAAATCTTTGTACATCAACTAATCATTCATGTATTAAAACCATAGGAATACCTAACTTAAGCATACTGTTCCATAGCTTCATACAAAAAACTCAACAATCATTGACTGCAATCTTAAGTTGGTATGATCTCTTGTTCAAGTTCTTCAACTATCTCTACCATTTCACTAGCCTTTTGCACAGCTTTGTAGATTTGAGAAGTCGGGTACTCCATATACTATTGCCTCCCTAGGTTTTTCACTCTCCATATTTCTCGAACCTTCAGTTCCATATTATAGTTATAGGCCCATTGATCCTTCTTTTTTTGCCATTTGGTCAAAACCTTATCTATGTGATTTTGATTCTTAACCAGCTAGATTTTTAGGCTCATCAGCTCCTGTTCCAATGCTTTTTTCTCATTCTAATTCTTGGCATTTGGCTACCTTTGTAGAGACTCCAAAAAACTTATCTTTCCATGTTTGCTGCTCTTTGGTGAGTACAAAGACTGCTTCCTTGTTTTCTTAGGCTCTGTTTTTATAGGACTCCACCATTTTTCTCAATTCTTTTGCTTCTCTATTGGATCCCTTTAAAGGTCCAATGTCTATCATCAATATTTTATTCTTTTAGTTAAGATCTTGTAAATCCCTTTTCAACATTTTTTGTTCCTTGGCTAACTTTTGTAATGCATCATCTTTCATCATCAAATTATACCTTAATTGGTTGACCTAATCTATCATTGCCATTTTTTCTTTCTCTATCTTCTTCCTTTCAATCTTGAATTCTCACTAGGCGAAAAGCAAACAATACAAGCTCTAATGTAAGGATAGGCAACTAATCTAAAACATTTACTGGTAAGGGCCTAACTTTATTAACTTTTTTCATTTTTCATGTAAGGTACCTTTTGTAACATTATTTGTATATTTGGCTGAGTTCATTCGATTAATTTGGTTTCATGTCTTGATGACCTATTAGACCTTTTTCATATAACTGGGTGCCCCATAATCACACATAAGCAAATAAAGTCTATGAGTCATAGGGATGCACTAACAAGAATGATATTGCCTCTGGACCATGAGAGGTATGTAGCTTATTACCCCTTATATTCCTAGCTATGGTACCCACAACTCATCCCCACAATTGTATAAAATGGTTGTGGGAAGCATCCACGGTGCCTTCCATCATACATTTTCACTATTAAGTTAAGAAAGAACGCCATCTGTTGTCTTTTTATCCAATCCCTTCGTCATTCCTTGATAACAAATTCTTTAATCATAATAAAATGGATGGAGAAAAGCCGAAATGATATCTTCTTTTTTCCCTAAAAGTGACTTATGATCTAAGCATAAAGCAATTGAGCACAACCTATGAATCGTCTTTCATCCTTCATTCGATAAAAGTTTAACAATTTGATGCTCTCCGCTAATATGGTCAATGAAAGATTTATGCCCTTATCCAATTGCTTAAAAAAGTTAACCACTAATGCTTCTATATGTCCTAGTATGTTAGGGAATATTATCAACCCATACACGGCCAAAGCAAACAAATCCAATTCGCCTTCATCATCAAGATGTTTCTTTATATGCTCTAACAGAAACACTGATGAAATTGTCTCGATCCCATTCTTTTTCTTTTTGTGCTTGTCTATTTTCTTGACCTCTATTTGCATGATTTTTGTTAATTTCTTTCTATATCTGGTAGTCTTCTGCTCCTTCCAATAGATCTTGTCTTGACTGGTAGACTCTATATAGAGTAGGACTAGTACTCTTCAATTATAGGGGTTAAGTCTTTTTTATTAAATATGAAGCATAGATAAGATGGCTCCCAAAACTGTATCATAGTCTTAACTAGTGACTTATTAATCTTTATTAACATAAGTAATGCCATATCCCAATACTTTTTCAAGAAAGTCTCCTTCTTTTCTACTCCTCACTACTGCCATATAGTTTCCTATTTAACTATATCACTTTGACTCAAATCCACATGCACTAATTGTGGAAGTGTAGAAATATGACCAACCCACCCTTAAGCAGTCTGTTTATTTTTCTTAGGTGCTTTTTGATTGGCTTTTAACTTGCAAATAAGTCCTACAAGAGGTTGATGCTACTAATAGCTTAATGAGAGCTTCTTTTACTGATGATCGACCTAAACAGATACCCCTCTTAAAATGTAATGCCTATATGATATATGCAACAAAATTAAAGACTATAGAAACAAAATGAATCAACAAACCAAAATAAATAAAAAATAGAAACAACACAGCAATGATACAATACAACAAAATAATACAATATAATATATATATATTGTCTTAACTTTTGGTGATTTTCTAAAAGGCAATATGCTCTATCCTAAGTAGGCTTCTTATAGCTAATGATATGCTAGGTCAAGATTTATTCATCTAAAGGTTTTTAGATCAAATTTTATGTCATCGTCCATTATAGACTAAGAAGGCACACCAATCTTCACCAATTACAGGCTACAAACAAAAAATGTTTGATTTGAGTAAAAATGTTTCGCTAGCAAATGTGAAAGCTATCATTTCACAAAAGTGTATCAACTTCATTTCCTTCCTAATAAAGACAGATTCTGAGTCTAGAGCTCATGTATGTAAATGAATATGTAAAAATGTACAAAACAATATATCAATAAAAATAGAATAAATAAATTACAAATAACAAAATCAAAACTAGATAATAACTAACATGAAATTTATTTATTTTTATATATATTTTTTATTTTTCAAAAATTAAAATAAAAGGAATTAAATTAAATATAAATAAAAGCAATTAATTTCAAAACCTTTAATAACACATGATTAATTTTTTTGTTTAGCCTGACTCTCAAAATTTCCCTAATGAAGTCATTAAGCTATCATAATATATCGGTTTGGAAACTGGATCACTAGATGTAAATATTTAAAATCGAAAAAAAATTAAAGAGTCACCACCAATCTTTTTTAAGGTGTGATTGGCCATGAAAAAATTTTATCTTTTTAATAAACAATAAAATAGATTTAAAGTTTATTAAAAAGATAATTTTGGTTTACAAAAATAAAATTAGGCTTATGAGTTGATTATGTGTAGGAAAGGATTAGCACCCCCACATTGCCCATTTAAATTGGTATAAATTAATCATACGTTATCTTTGGTTTTGAATATAATCGGTTTCAGTTTACAAATTTAATAATAATTCTCTTTTTTTAAAAAAAATAAAATCTATATTTACAAATATTGTGAAAATCTTTGGATTAAAGAAATACCTTAAATTTTTCTAACATATAGGCAGAATTCATTAATAATCCTTTTTGTCTAAGATTCACTATAACATTCCTTTCAAAATAAAATAACATCTTTTGCAAATGATAATTATTAGTGACTCTTTAACATATAGGCAAAATACAAAAAATAATCTTTTTCAAAATATTATTTTAATTTTATTTTATTTGAAATCAATTTTTGAAAAAAACTTTTATGTAGTAAAAATGAAATTATAAATAGCAATAATTACAATATGTACATATGCATGATGAGTGCAAATAATGATTTAAAAATAAATAAATGCAAATGTGTGTCTTATACAATGATGTGAATTTTGGAATCGAGTCTTTAATTATAAAAAAACTACCCGGATTCTCCAACATTTAAGTAGAGTTTGGGTGTGACTTTTATATTTAAAATCTCATTTTTTATTTTTTTTATTCTTTATTGAATTTTATTATTTTAGATTACGAAATTTTATGAAAATTCTTAATGAAATAAAATTTCCTAAATACCTCATTATCTAGGTGGCATTCAGGAACAAATTTTTCACAAAAGATTTTCACATAAATTTTTGAATTTTGGAATGATCTTGGGGTTTGTTTTATTTTAACTTTATTTTAATGATGGGCTTTAGCCATTTGGGCCAAATATATTTTTGATTAAGCCATATTTTGGGTTATCTTTAATGGCTCACATTGAGCTTTATTTAAGCTTTGAAACGAGTTTTTTTATTGGACTATTTTGGGTATTCAATTGGGCCTATGCAATGGGCCTCACTTTGGGGTCCACATTGGGCTGATCTTAGAGCATTTAAAAATGACAATGAAATAGGCCTAAAAAATTATGATCAGGGCCCAATTGCAAAATTGAGCTCTTGTTAAAGTGATAAAATGTTCCAAACAAAATTAAATGTCTACAAATATATGCATTCCATTTCATACATATCTCAATAGATGGGACATGCATTGCATTTTATTATACATGGTAATAAATGATACATGCATCCTATGCACATCTTAATAGGTAGCACATACACTCCACCTTATTACATATCTTAAGTAGCGTCAATCTCATTAGGTCAGCATAACACAAGTATTGCATTTTATATAAATAAATCTCATGCATATAATATGTCAATGCATTTCACATATATATGATCCATCAGTCATAAGCATACATTTCATTATTCATGTAGTATGTCATTATATTCCATACATGTGTATCCATGAACAGTAAGGGTTTATAAAACATGCATCATATTTCACATGAACATACCTTAACACCTTTGGCAACGAGACATTACATTCTTATATACACATTCATGGCTAATAAAATTTTTATCATTTAGGGCCATGTACATATGAAAATCTATTGTCTTAGGCATCTTTGCATTTCATGACATTCTTTTACATCATCATCATGTTAATGTATTCATGAATATGCTCTGTGTATCATGTAAGATAGAAATTGTTTTGTGGCATACATTCAATAAAGGTAAAAACTTAAACTTTTTTATCTAAATCTCGAAATAAACTATCTATTTTGGTGGATATCAGAATGGTAAAAATGAGAGATCAACTAGAAGTAAGGATCAATGCACTAGAGTTGAATTAAGAGGAATTTGGGCATGAGTTTCGAGAAATTAAATAATAAATTGCTCAATTGATATAAATGGTTAAATGTGTTGGTAGGGTTAAGTTTGTTTCTCCCTAAGGGTCTTCATTACTTCCAATTGAATCAGATCAAGGCCTATTGGTTTTTACTAGTCCAACATCTTTCAAAAAGATCTTGAAATGCACACGATGTCTCAAGTGAAGATTGGAATAAGCTCAAGAAAGGAACTGAATGACTTAACCACATAAACGATTGAACTCTAGAACATGATTTCCAAGACAAGGTCCCTAAGTTTCAAACAACCCTCACCAATTATCATAAATCAAAACCTGTATTCAAATCTTTCTCATGACTATTTTCAACATCCTTTGCAAGTACCCAAGATTAGTATTTTTTTAGTGTCATTGGGGTTAAAATGTTTGCACTGAATGAATAGGCTTTAAATTTAGTTATGATGTATTGCATTGTTTCATGAATTTGTGAATATTATCATTTAAGGTTTTTAATTTCTTTTAAAAGTTTGGATTTTTAAGATTGTTTTTTTTTAAAAATTGTTGAATTTTGAATATAGCCCCATATAATTAATTTTCAAAAGAAGAGAAGTGCCTTGAAAAAAAAAATGAAAGAGAAAAAATAAGAAAAATAAAAAGAAAAGAAAAAAATAGAGAAAAAAAATTTATTTTTTGTAATAAAAAATGAAATGAATCTCGAAATAATTGGTGATCTCTATTAGAAATCAACTCACCAAATGCCTTCACATCATTTTCAAATCATTCAAATACTTTCACTCACCAATCATTACCCCTTAAGATGCATGAACCTAAATTTGTGAAATATTGTCTTTGTCTGATAATACTGTGATATCAAAGGTGGTGATCTTTTCTTAGGCAATGAACAATGAGATACACAATTTCAAAACAAAAAAAAAAATTGGATTCTAAGAAGATCAAGCAAACATGATATTTTTCTTAAAAATTTGGATGTTGTAATTTGATAAATGTCAAAGCTATGATATTTCTAAAATCAAAGCCACCCAAATCCTTTAAAATGACCCCAAACATACTGGCCTTTCACTCATCTATCCCAAAAATTATCTTTATCCAGTATCTTAAAACACATTGACCAAAAAAAAATGTATTCATTGCTCTTAAGACAACCTGAATTGTGATCAACCCTTATTGTGGAGTAACATGGATATCCTGACATTTTAATCAAGTCCATTCCACATAATCCTTTTTCTCACATTTACCTTCATCAGAGGTGGCTTGTCAATGCATGCTATCTTTCTCAAATGGTGGTGGAGGGCATGCAAAGAAAAAAAAAAGAGAAAAAAAAAATAAATAAGAGCAAAGAAAGAGCGAGAAATAAAAAAGAGAAAAATTTTGGTTATGACATCATGCATCTGAGACGTTCAAATAAATCCAAAAATAAAAAAAAATCTCGACAAATTCATGAAAAAACCAATGAAAAAAAAAAACCTCAGAGTTTAAAAAAAAAAAAGATATTCCTTCAAACCTTTTTCCCAAAAAGAATTGCTCTTCAAATTTGAGTGACTTATGCTTAAGATAATAAATGGTCATATTTCATCATCCCTTCATAAATATAAAAATTTATCTCTTGTTACTCTTTTGAACCTAATGAAAATTCTTTTAAAATGAACCTTAATCTAGAATAACTTTTCACACTGGGGGGCAAAAAGGGATGCGTTCAAGGGTTTAAATATGGTAATATCCAAAGAGGAACCCCATATGCTGAAGGCAAATATTAGATAAAAAGTTTTTAAAGTTTTGAGTCTACTTAGAGGAAAAGAAAAAGAAAAAGAAAGTGAAAGAAAGAATGTGGGAAAAGGGAAAGAATAAAAGAAAATAGAAAAAAAAAAAAAGAAAAACAAATAAAGGGGAAAAAACAAAAGAAAAAAAAAGTGAATGATTGAGTGGAAGGCATGATAAAATAAAAGAATAAATCCCCAAAGTGAATCTTTCAAATGATCCTATGGTTAATCACTCTTAAACACTTATCTATTCCTTTCTTTAAGAACCCCTAGTCTTAACTTACATTACGTCCCAATTGTAGACACTTAATTTTATTCGAGATATTTAATTTTTTTTAATCTGGATTTATTTTTGTAATTGGGTTTCGATCATTAGTTTTTTCATGTGAATTAACAGTTCATTTTTAATGCTCTAATATGAGGTTAAATATAAGCTTTATAGTGAGACCCGTTGTATTGGCCTGAATGAATGCCTAAAAATGGCTTAATAAAAGATCCTATAATTCTCATTCTTAAAGCCTAATAATAGCTCATTGTTGACCATTAAAATAAAAAATTAAAATAATAATAAATATAAAAATTAATTATTAAATAAAAATATATAATAAATAAATAATAAATAAAATACTTAACCAAAATAAAGTCATAAAGAGCCCATAAAATATAGCCCAATTAAAAGCCCATAACATGGCCATAACCCAAAAAACCAAAACACCCATTTGGCCTTGTTAAAATTTTTTAAAAAAATGGCTAGGAGGGTCCATGTGAAAGGAGAAGAGGAGACATGAAAACCATTCAACACGTGAGAAAGAAGGGACTGCTAAAACTTACAAGGCATTGGTGCTGACAACGTGGAGAAGGATGAAAAAAAAATGTTGAAGAATTGATGCAAACCATGCATGAAAAACGTGCATGGGAGGTAAAGGCGAGCAGAACCCAGAAGAGGGAAGTACGGTTTAAAAAAAAAGAGGGGCAATTGCGTGAAAAGGGAGATATGTGAGGAAAAAAATAGAAAAAAAACTGAACGAAGAAAGGAAGGGAGGTGAACCAAGAAGACGTGAGGAATGAAAACTAGAGAGCAAAGAGGGAACGTGTAGAAGGAAGGTGGCGGGCCAAAAAACTGGCAAGGAAACCGGCAGAAAGGGAAGGGAGCAGCGAAAAAAAAAGAAAAGGAGGTTTTTTTCGTGAGAGGGGAGGAGAATGGGGAAGCAAAAAATAAAAAGAAGTTGGGCGGAGAAGCAAAAGACCAGAACGCCAGCAACAAAAGAGGAAGAACGCAAAATTGTATTGGGCAGGCGTTCGCAGAACTAGGAAAGTGGTAGAAAAAAGCTGAAGTGCAAAAACAGAAAAGCAGAAGAGGAAGGAGAGGAAAATTAGTAAAAAGGCAGGAAGCGATAGCGAACAGAAGGAAGAAGAAGCAGAAAAAATAAAAAGAGTGTAGCAGAAGCCGCATGTGGACATGCTGGAAAAGAAAAGGAAACTGACCAGAAAATAGTAGCAGTAGAAAACTGGCTGCAGAAAAATAACAAGAACGTGAAGGCAGTGAGCAATGGCGCAAAAACTGGTAGCAGAAAAAAGAGAAATAAGAAACAAGCAGAAAAAGGAGAGCCAGACGTGAACCAGACAAAAAAAAAATTGACAGCAAACAAGAAGCAGCTGAAAGGAGAACAAGAGTGACGTGAAATTCAACAGCAGAAAAAAAGGAAAAACAGCAGGGAAAAAGGTAGGTAATCTGTCATGGTTTTAATTCTGAAATAGGTTTCATACTTTCACGCATTTTCTTTCTTTGCATTACTTCTATTTTCCTTTGATTTGGTTATTACATGTACTAGCTTGCATAGTGTCCTTCCTTGCCTAGGTTGTATGTGATGTTTATTGGTATAATTTCTAAAGAAGAAGAGGAAAATCCATAAAAAATGAAAGGAAGCTTCTTTCATTCACTGGAAATCGAGCAACACTAAAGCATAAAGAAAAATGGTTTACAAAAGTTTTAAAGATTGAAAAGAATCTGTGAACCACACCAAGCTTTTTTTTACCACTATGAAAGTTCACTGCCGGTGCCCCTTTTATAACGGAAATCTCGGTCTTTGGCTTTGTGTCAGTTTTATGTTTTGCTTTTTTTTTTCTTTGCTGTTATTTCTTCTTTGAAGTTTGTTTTAGCTTTTCCATTTTACATTTCTACTTGTAGTTTGTTTCATATACACTTTGGAGGACAAAAACGCATGCTTAGACCAAGGAAAATGTTTAATTTCTAGATTATTTGTAGGCTCTGTTATGTTTTTGATGAACTGTTTGTGGAAGACTGATAACTTCATTCCTTATTTACATGTGCCAGTTCGGTTTTTTTTATTTTTATTATTATTATTTTTTATGCAAGTATGTTGTTGAAAGAATTCCAAGTTTTATTTTTTCTTCAATATACGAAGGTTTGATAATTTGAATTTCCTTTTTATGTTCATGAAAATTCTAAATATCATGATTGATTATTTATGTCCTTGGCTCATTAGAGATTCTTTTAAAAAAATAAAGTTAAAAAATAATAAATTATAAAAATACAGAAAATAAAAATAGAATAACAATAAAATTTTTAAATCTTTGCCTAAATGTTAGGGGAATAAAAATCAAATTTTAAAAAATAGTAATAATAAATAATTTCTTCTAGATGTTGAGAAATTATTAAATAATAAGAATAAATAAATAATAAATAATAAAGTTTAATGGAAAGGATAAAATTTAAATTTAAAATTTAATTTTTTAAAAATTATGAAAAACAAACTTGTTCCAAATAAATATAAAATATTAATTTTTGAAAATCATAAAAAGCAAGCTTACTTTTAAAATTTGCCTAGATATTGGAAATTTAGAAAGGCTTATGAATTTTGAAAACCTTAAACCTAAAATGAAACCCTAAACAAAACCCTAAATCCTAGGTAAAACCCTAAACCTTATGTATAATTCAAAACCGTAAGTGAAGCCTCTCATTCACTCAAAAACCCAAGACCATCCCAAAATTCAAGAATTTATGTTAAAATTTTTTGTGAAATAATTTATTTTCGAATATTGCCTAGATGATATGATATTTAGGAAATTTTATTTCATTAAAATTTTCATATAATTTTGTTTTTAAAATAATAAAATTAAATAAATAATAAAAAAATATAAAATAGATTTTAAATATAAAATGTCGCATCCAAACTCTGCCTAGAGGTTGGAGAGTCTAGGTGATCTTTTCATATTTGAAGACTTAATCTTAAATTTCATTCTCCACTTCATTTAAAGCACATTGGCATATATAATTATTTTCTCGCACACATTATGCATATGCATGTATTTTAATTATTGTTGTTTATGGTCAACCATAGCCTTTTCCATTTTTATTACATAAAAAAACTTTTTTCAAAAATTGATTTCAATGATAAATAAATAAATAATATTATGTGAAGTTTAATTTTTTACACTTTGCCTAGACATTGGAGAAGCACCAATAATTATCATTTTCAAAGAACATTATTTTTATTTTCAAGAAAATGTTGTGGAAAATCATAGATGCAAAGAAATATCTTCGAATTATGCTTTTATGTCAGAGAATTTTAAGATATTTCTTTAATTTATAGATTTTCTAGTATTTTCAAATAAAAATTTTTAATTGAATTAATTTCTTAAAAGGAAAGGGAATTATTATTAAATTTCATATAAAAGTACTTTTGTCTAAAATTATAAATAGCGCATGATTAATTGGTACTAATTTTATGAGCATTGTATGAGTGCTAAACCCTCCCTACGTGTAACCGACTCCAAAATCCAATTCTTTTTTCATAGACCAAAATTATCGTTTTAATAAACTTTAAACCTGTTTTATTGTTCTATTAAAAAGATAAATTTTTTGAGTGGCTAATTACATTTTAAAAAAGATTTGGTGGCGACTCTTTGTGTTTTTTATGATTTTTAATTTTTGTGTCTAGTGATCAAATCTCTAGATAAATACATTATGATAGATTGATGACTCTACTAGGGACATTTTGAGAGTGAGGCCAAAAATTTTAATTATGCGCTATTGAAAATTTTGGATTTAATTAGTTTTATTTGATATTTAATTTAATTCCCTTTGTTTTAATTTTTTAAAAATATATAAAAATAAATTCCATGATTAATTGTCATCTTGCTTTGTTATTTGTAATTTTTTTTTATTTAATTGATATATTGTTTTGCATATTGTTTGCACATTCATTTATATGCATGAACTCTAAACCTAGGCTCTGTCATTATTAAAAAGAAGTTAAGTAGCTATGCTCTCGTGAGGTGATGACCTCCATATTTGTTAGCGAAATATTTTCACTCAGATTAAACCCTCTTCGTTTGTAGCCTATAATGGGTCAGAATTGGTGTGTCTTATTAGTTTGTAATGGACAATAATGTAAGGTTTGATTTGAGAACATTTAGATAAGTAAATCTTGACTCAGCAAATCGTGAGCCATAGAAAGCTTACTTAGGGTAGAACCATGCCGCCTTTTAAAAATTTTTAAAAATTAGGACACTGTATATATTTTGTTGTATTATATGGTTGTTTTGTTATTTCTATTATTTATTTATCTTGAAATATTGGTTCATTTTTATTTGTATAGTTTTTAATTTCGTTGTAAATATTATATAGGCATTATGTTTTAAAAGAGAGTATTTGTTTTAGGTCAGTCATAAAAAAAAAGAACAAAAAAAGGGTTTTCATGAAGCCATCAGTAGTGTCAACCTTTTGTAAGAAATTATTTAGAAAGTTAAAAGCTATGTCATTTTCTTTTGTAGAAATTATCCAAATTTAGGATAGGTGGGCACTTTGATACAATTTGTGTTTAAAGGTACTAATAGTGTAAATAAAGTTAGGGTTGAAAAAAGAGTAAAAGCAAAAAAATACAAACAAAAAGTCCAAATAAAAAGTAGGATAAGGTAAAAGAAAAAAAAAGATATTTAGGATAAAAGTTTATCATTTTTTTGGGAATTTAATTAGTGTATTCTACTTTCATCGTTAAGGCAATTTGTATATTTTGGGTTGTTCCATTTTTATGTGTGTATATATATATATATATATCTTTGCATCATTATCATATTCAAGCATTCATAAATATATTTTGTGTAGCATATAAATTAGGAATTGAGTTTTGAACTGGGCCCAATACATTTTCTGAGCATACTGAAGCATTCAGTGGTTCGAGTAATAATGAAGGTTTGAACAAGATTATCAGAGAGATGAGTGATTTGACCACCCAAATTTTTGAGCTCCAGAATTTGATTTCCAAGACAGAGTTACCAAGTTTCATACAACCTTCACTAATCGTTTTAAACTTGAACTTGCATTCAAATCCTTCTCGTGAATGTTTTTGACCTCCTCTCTAAACATCTAGAACCAAACTCCAAAACTTCATACAATTTCTGATAAGTCCACATATGAGCCAAAATCTTCAACCTGCCATTCTCTGACCACTTATTTAGCTAATTTCTCAACTTTAAACTTTAGCACCATCACCAAATTCTTGGATTCCTAGTCAATCTTTTGCCCAAAAATTACCTGAGAAAAAGAAACAGTTAGATCATATCTTCATTTCATATGAAAAACTTTTTTCTCATCTTTTTGAAAGACACCTTGTTGTCTCATGCCTTTAGAGCCTTTAAAGCCTCCGTACCCAAAATATTTTGATCCAAATGGTTCAATCCAACAACAATAGGGGGTTAAAAATTTAGAAACAATAAGAAGGGATGGCATGATGATGAACATAGATGGGATTTTTGTTTTCAAGTGAGGTGGTTAGAAAAATAAAATGCTTTATGAATTTATTCTATTTGGAAAATGTTTCTTTTTATGTTGATATGATGTTATCTTTTTGAACTTAGATATGTGAATTATGGTTTGCTTATAATTTTTGTTCCTTTCCCAATTTCCACACTTTTCATTAAAGAGCTTTGTCATTTATGCATTCATTCATTCATCCATTTATGTATCCACTCAATAGAATGTAAGTCATTTGTGCTCTAAAAAGAAGAAATTTCTTTAAGAATAATCCATATGATTTCTTCTAAGGATCAGGAGAATATTGATTGTAATAAGCTCTTCCCCTAAAAAAATTAATCTAATATCTTGTGAATCATTGATTCATGTATCAGATATTGATAAGAACAAATACTACACTTAATCTTAGCCAAAAGATCGAGAAAAGTATGAGTTACTTCTTGACTCAATTTTTATTTTTGTAAGGCACCTTCGATTCAACCGTGCTTTATGCTCTCAATGTGGGATGTGAACTCAATTAAAAGGAACTTTAATATGGACAAATTTATGTGTTTTATGCATTTGGCACGCTGATGTATTTGGCTATTTGCACATGAAAATTCTTTCCATGTCTCAGAAACCATAGACTTTCAAGTGTAGCTTGGGCGTAGCTCTTTGTTTTATTTCTTAATTTAAACAATCACCCAAATTGTAGCTAATAAACGATCCTTAGTATAGGATTGGGTTCCATTTTACGAGGATAAGATAATCACTGATCTAATAAACCTATATCTAAGAAGAAGAAAATTAAAATGTGCTTGCCAAGAAAGGTTATTAATAGAATTAAGTTTGATTTGCAATTGAGCAGAATCATTAATAGTAATCAAAGGCTTCTGATTTTGGAAGAAAAATTTTGGCTAAAATACTAAAGGAGTTCCTAAATTATTTTATGTAAATAAATTTTTATATTTTTATTATATCTAAGTAAGTTTTTATTATTTGATTTTTTATCCAAATATACCCTTATTTAAAATAAAAAATTGATTTATCTTTAAAACTTATTTAGGTATAAATTAAAATATAAAGACTTATTTAAATACAAATTAAAATTTAAAAATTTATTTGGATGCAAAATAAAAGTTAAAGATTTATTTTGGTGCAATAAAAAAAATGAGAGATTATCTAAATAAAGTGATAAAATTCAGGGACTTCTTTTATATAATTTTAGCCAAAACTTTTGGATGGTTAAAGGATTGAGTAGTCAAAATAGGAGTGAAAAAAGTATTGGTGCCTTGAGACTGTGATATTGTATCAAGATAGTATAAACTCAATTATTTTTGGAACTGAAAGAATATAGCTTTATTGTATTAATCTAATATTTATACACGTTTAGGTTAGTGATAAGTACTAGTTTAAATAAAAATAAATTGCAAATAAGCATTACAAAGTTTTAAAATATAATTTCTATTAATTACATTAAAAATGATACTATAAAGATTTAATTCTCAAAAGTTATCAATGATGTATATATGTTGAGCAAAATCAATTTATATCAGTATAAAATTTTTTAATTTTATATATTTTTAATTATTAATTTAAATAAATTTAAGAGATGAGAGAGATAAGTAAAAAAATAATTTAATTTTATCTTTTGAATTTATTAAAATTAATATTAAAAAATATATAAAACTAAAAAGATTTACATTGATATAAGTAAATACCTTTTCTATATATATAATTCAAATGATAAGAATGGGAGAAATTAAAATAAAAATCTTAAGTTCCAACCGTAATTCTTTTAAAGGTATTTGGTTCATACATGATGGATTATCATTCAAACCAAATATCAAATTCACCATAACATAAATATGAATTAGATAATGGCTTGATGTTATAATTTTCTTTACAACAAACACCTCTGTTTTGGAAGGCATGTTCCTTTTTATTTGGTAAAAACATATCTATAAAGACAATTAAAGCTCTCCCAATCATATATTATAGGACAGACTAACAACGTCCAAAAAAATTATAAGGGAAATTTAAGAGAAAATTCTAAAGAATAGCTGAAGGTCATCAATTTTTGTGCCAATTGTCATATTGTGATCGGCTATTTTTGTAAATTTTATATTATTTTATTTTATTTTCATAAATGATTCGTAAAATGAAAAGATAAAGCTCGGAAAATTTCTTGGGAAGACCAAAAAACCAAAAAATAAAGGAGGAAGATAAAGCCAATGCCATTCCTTTACCATTCGACCTTCCTGGACAAGCGGGGGGCGAGTTTATCCCTTCCTCCATGGATGGGAAGCCAACTCTTTCTCTTTCCAATTATTAAAGAAAAGAGAGAGAGAGAGAGAGTGTGTGTATGCTAAACCCAGCGGTGGCCTGAGTGGGTACAACCTGACCTCGCAGTTGGTGGATGGACCAAGAGCAAGCATCTTGACTTCGGTTCTTGCGTCGATCAGTAAACTAGCCGAGAAAGGTGAATGGTTTTTTAATATTATTTTCAAAATTCCTTTCAAATTTTTGTATGCTTTTCATCTGTTTTTGATGTAGTTTAGCTGGTCCTTTGTTTGAGCTTTCAAATAGAAGCAATGCTTTGTCCATTCTGATTTTTATGTTTGATTACTGAAAAAACATGAAAAAAAAAATGGACTTTGAATCTTAATTAAGCCATAGAGAGCTAAATGTTAAATTGGATTACTTGGATTAAGGTTTTGTTGAGTACTCATTTACTTTGGCTTGCTAGAAAATTTGGCAACGCTTAAAAGAAAACTTCAGTTTTATTATTCTTGGGATTTAAAATCCATTGAATAAACCCAAAAACCAAATTAAACAAGTACAAGTCAGTATTTGTGTCGGTCTTTGTTATATAATTCCATTAGTTAGTTTATGTTTCATAAAGTTTTCTATCTTTATGTTACTTAATTACTATCTTCCTGACTTCCACATAATGCAGAAGAAGTGTTGCATGGAGAGAAAGTGAGGTTAATTTAACGGAGGTTTCAACCAATTTTGACAAGTTTTGCCCCAAAAAAAAAAGATGATTTTGTTGGATGGAACCTGGAAAACAATCAAAACATCAATAAAAAGATGAATGGATTCAGTGTTGAGCTGCAAGGAGTGCTTCTGCCTACGGAGGCCACATGAACAACAATAATGATATGATAATTAAATTGCCTCTAATTAACCTTTCTTCTTTAATTTCCCTAAGGAATAGAGAGAATGTCTATAAATTTTGAGCTGCAGATAACAAATGGTCTCATGCTTTATTTTTAAGTAACAAAAATGTTATTCTGAATGCTCTACTGTTTACATTATAAAACAGTACGTCCGAACTTTGATGCTGTTTGAACCTTCTATTTAATCCATTGTTTCCATACTTTTCACTCCATTTAATAGTTACATTTATGTTACTTTAGCACATACAGCTATCATTCTTGATTGAATGAGAAAGGTATATATGTATTAAGATTAGATGTAATTCTAAGGCACCAATGGTTAATCAGACATTATTTTAAATTTTGATCTAATTCGTTTTGCATTTAGGATTGAGTGTAGCTGGTGGTAACTTTTGGCACTTCTTATTTTGCATTAGTGGGTATATTACAGACTGATTAATCTCCATGAATTACAAGTTAATTTTGATCAATGGCTAATTAAGTTATCTTCATCTTTCTTTTTTTCTGTCATAATTGCAGATAAATTCTGTTATTCATTTCAGGTCAGTATTAAAGCTTCTGTGTACTACAATTGATGGTATTTTTGGATTCTTGCTTCTTTGGTATGGCTTGACAAATGAATATTCTCATCACTGCATGCTTTCCAAAGTTGATTTTTTTTTTTCTTTTGCTTTTTCAGTCTGTTTGTTGTGTGATACAAACTTTTTGGTTGCGTAGTGTTTTTTTTTTTATGGATGTTATTATTTTTTGTTCTGTTCATAATGTGGTTGCATAACGTGTAATTTAGCTCTTATTTATTTTCTGAACAATATAGATCAATATGATTTAGTTAAAACAACATCACTTGAGATTGGATTTAAAATAAGATTGAATAGCATGAACCGTTCATCAACAATAGACTCCTGTTGGATCATAATCTAGCAGTGCAGCTATCCGAATAATACTTGAATGAACATACATTTTATGTTATCAACTATTATTCTTTTTCTTTATTTTTCATTGGTTTGATTGTTTCTTCTCTATTTTTAGTGTGATAAATATTTAGAATTTTATAGTTATGCCTGCTTAATTTTATTAATATAGAGAGAAGTTGCAGTCATTTCAAATGTTAGAAAACTTGAGTTATTGAAAAGCTTAGTTGCTGCCTTAGCTGTTGACTACACAAAGGAGAATTTGAAGATTTACCACGAGTGTTAGATGTCATCTATGATATCATAGGCAATGTATAACATTTTTAAATAATATTTTTATTATTTTCAATCATAAAGGATCCTTGGAAAATATAATAATAATATAACTAATTATGATACTAAAAATAACTCATATTCTAAGCATTAAGTTAACCAAAAAATTTTTTCTTTTTTTTTTTTTTTTAGTGCTATAACACTAATAAAAGTGTCTAAAATATATTATGTGCATTGCACCTCTAAATTATATTAAAGTTACTTCTAAATTTTTTATTATAAAGAGGTAAAGTTTCTAGACATTAGTTTGCATATGTAATTAATTGCTTTGTGATCCTTTCTAACAGTTTAAGACAATTTTTATTGTGCTATTGCATGTGTCTTTTATTATGAAAACATATATGAACATTAATATTAACATATAATATACATTTTCGCAAAAAACAACACTGCTACGTAGTACGGGCACAACTCTAGTACTAATTAATGTAAAACAAATGGGGAGGAAAGCATTTTTTTCTCTTTGGTAAAGGGTTAGCATTTCAGTATTTCAGTACTTGGCACGATTCAGTTAATGCGCCTGCACGCTTGGCCGCTTTGTTGGACCATTGCCTAGCTGATCAGTTCCTCATTTCCAAGTCCAGAAAATTCACTATCTTTGAAAAATTATGCATCAAATTGACTGTACCATAACTTTCTAATATGTCTTACATTAACGTGATTTTTATGGGAAAAAAAGTTAAAAGTGACAATAATGATGAAAAGTAATTGGAAGACTATTTCATTTAGTGACTCAAATCTTATATATCCTAGGGTTAGTGATTTTTATGCTATATAAGTATGTATGTATCCTCAGGATTAGTTCAGTTGATAAAAAGAGTTTTCTTTCCTTATTATTTATCATTTCCTTATTATTATTTAGTAAGTTCAAAATTTTAACTTTAATACATGTAATTAACTTTTTTCCTATCTCAAAACTATAAGTTCCTTTAAAAAGAATTGGACTGAGATTTTTTTTTTCAAAATAAAAAGAAATATTTAAAAGTAGCATGAGAAATTGATTTAATTCACTTCATACATACAACTACGCAAGTCTTCTCAAAGTACACAATATGTTGTTGATAATTATGTGATTTATTAGTAAAATGTTAAATTTTAATTTAAAACTAATCAAAGTGTAATTCATGACTTGTCAAATATGTTTACATGTTTGGTTTTTCTATTTTTTAAATTTCCGTTTATGAATGGTAGTTTCTCCACAAGTATATCGAGCTTTTAAGTAACAAACTTTACGAACTTAGCTCCCGAAATTTCTAATCACATGTTTATTTTTTTTTAGTTGGTTATAAGAAATATCATTGCATTTTTTTTTCTCTTAAGCCAATTACTATAAAAAATTAAAAAAAAAAAAAAAGAGTTGAAAAGGAACGCAGTCATGAGTCATCATAAAATTGGACCAATTCTCGTAAGTCCATTTCCCAAAACCCGAGAGTCCAACGCATGAGCCCACCAACAACCCATCACTTTATTAGATCCAACGGCCCATCACTTTATTATATTAACGTTACAAATGATTAATGAGTTATAATAAAATATTATTTATTTAATATGTTATTTAAATTTTAAAAATTTTTAATATAATATTTAAATCTTAAATTTATTAATTAATGTAAAATTTGAAGAATTATTTATACATAATATATCTTTGAAATTAATTATATTAAAATAAATATTACATTAATTAATAAAATTATAATTTAAATATTATATTAAAATTTTTTAAATCTAGATATTATATTAAATATTTATATAATTCATAAGCATTCTTGAATTAAAAAAAAAATAAAGAATTCCAAATATTTTTCCTTCAATAGATCTTTCTAGAAGCCATGGTACATCTAGACATCTCTAGGACCGCACGACCCCAGGGACTACCGCAGAACTAAAATATAAATTAAAAAACAAAACAAATAAATCATCGATTATTAATAATTAAAAAAAAGTCTAAAAAGAAATCGAAAATTCCACACAAACCAGCCTTTATAAAAGGCCCCCAAACTTCGTTTCGCTTCGTAAGGATATTTTCGTACTCTCCCTCTTGCGCCAACATAAAAAAAAACCCGAAAAAAAAAAAGAGAGGTGTTTCTGAACGTCTTTGGCTCTCTCTTCACTCTCTCTTTTAATTCTTTCGTAAAAAGGTACGATCGCCGGCCTTCGCTCTTTACAATTTTGTCGATTGTTTTATTTTATTTTTTTTGTTTTTGCGTTTATTTCTCCATCTGGAATTTGTAGATCTGTTTAGTTTTTGCTCTAGATTTGTTGCAACGGTCGATTTTTTTTCCGCTCGATGCTTTTTGTATCGAGTTTCTTTCTCTTTAGATTTTGCTGGTTCTATTGATTCAGATGGAAGTAGTTTTCTTATTTGATTTCTAATTTTTTTATTCTTTTATGTGTAAAATTAGCTTATTTTAAGGTTTTTTTTTTTTTTTTGCAAATGTTCTTTGGATTCAACCTTTTTTCGTTGGAGATTTAGTTAAAATTAGTTGCTTTAGTTTGATTTGAATTCGATTTCGATTTGTCATTGCTAGTTATGCAAAGGACTGTTCTTTTTGAGTTGGAATCTGATTTTAAAAGATTTTAGAATATGTTTCTAATTGTTTGATTAATGTGTGTAGAACTACTTAATTTTTTTAAACTAAAATGTTTGATTAACTTCAAATGTACTTGTGTCTCTGCTTGCACGAGGTAAGCCCATGCCACTGACTGTTATGCCCATCGAATGGTGTGTATTCTAATGCAAATAATCAGCTCAACTAGAGTTCTTTAAATGAGAGAAAAAAAGAAGGGAAATGTTAATTGAATCTTGTTATGGCAGTTAGAGTATTAAAGAGTAATGATCCTATGAGTTCAAGTCCATGGAAGTTACATGGAATCTTGAGCAGCAATTTTTTGCTCATAGTAAATGAGAATGTATTATATCACTGTGATTGATATTGATTTGGTAATTTGTTACTTATTAAACGTGTGATTATGGTGATGCCATGTCTGGATTTCTAATATCATGTTGCTTTAATATTTATTTATAATATTATAGCTATTCTTTTTTTTTAAGTGCAGATCGTTTTAAATTATTAAGTAAATTGGTGTAATTTGTTTTGAAGATGAGCGTTGTCGGGTTTGATTTTGGCAACGAGAGCTGCATTGTTGCTGTTGCAAGGCAGAGAGGGATTGATGTCGTGCTTAATGATGAATCAAAGCGTGAAACTCCGGCTATTGTATGCTTTGGGGAGAAGCAGAGATTCATCGGTACTGCAGGTGCAGCATCTTCTACAATGAACCCTAAAAATTCAATTTCTCAGATAAAGCGGTTGATTGGCCATCAATTCTCTGATCCTGAGTTGCAAAGGGATCTCAAGTCCTTGCCCTTCAATGTCACTGAGGGTCCTGATGGATATCCTTTGATTCATGCTCGTTATGTAGGTGAAATGAGAACTTTTACCCCAACCCAAGTCTTGGGAATGGTTTTGTCAAATTTGAAAAGCATAGCAGAGAAGAATCTGAATGCTGCAGTGGTGGATTGCTGCATTGGAATTCCCGTATATTTCACTGATCTTCAAAGAAGGGCAGTTTTAGATGCAGCCACAATTGCAGGCTTGCATCCTCTTCGCTTGATTCATGAAACTACAGCGACAGCATTGGCATATGGTATTTATAAGACTGATTTACCTGAAAATGACCAATTAAATGTTGCCTTTGTTGATATTGGGCATGCTAGCATGCAAGTTTGTATTGCTGGCTTCAAGAAGGGACAACTCAAGATACTGGCTCATTCGTTTGACCGCTCCTTGGGTGGTAGGGATTTTGATGAAGTTCTATTTCAGCATTTTGCTGCAAAATTTAAAGAGGAATACAAAATTGATGTCTTCCAGAATGCAAGGGCTTGTATTAGGCTTCGAGCTGCTTGTGAAAAGCTAAAGAAAGTACTTAGCGCCAATCCTGAGGCACCTTTGAATATTGAGTGCTTAATGAATGAGAAGGATGTTAGGGGTTTCATTAAGAGAGAGGAATTTGAGCAGATCAGTGCTCCAATTTTGCAACGTGTGAAGAGGCCGTTAGAGAAGGCTCTTGCTGATGCTGGACTTGCTGTTGAGGATGTTCATATGGTTGAGGTTGTTGGCTCAGCCTCTCGTGTTCCTGCTATGTTGAAAATCCTCACAGAGTTCTTTGGTAAAGAGCCTAGGCGCACAATGAATGCTAGTGAATGTGTTGCAAGAGGTTGTGCTTTACAATGTGCAATTCTCAGTCCCACATTCAAGGTTCGAGAGTTCCAGGTAATATTCTACCAAGTTATCATCATGATTTTGCTGTTTCTGTTGGGTGTTATCCCTGCAGCGTATTTATAAGTCATTACCTAAGCAGTTGATTGCATTGTAGTATGATTTCTAGCTGTTATTTTTCTTTATTGTCTTGAGGATGGGAATGATGCAAGATTTTTCCTTGGACCTCTTCCATACTTCAGTTTCTCTTGTTGCAGCATGTCCTACTGTCATTTCTGGTCCTTTTGCTTTTTTGTTCTTGCTGTATTTGAACACAGCTCACCACTTAATTTGTATGGTTTGAAGGTTAATGAGAGCTTCCCTTTCCTGATTTCACTATCATGGAAAGGATCCGCTCCAGATGCTCAGAATGGAGGAGCAGAACAACAGCAACTGGTTTTGCCAAAGGGAAATCCTATACCCAGTGTCAAGGCTGTGACATTCTACAAGATGAGTACTTTCAGTGTTGATGTTCAATATTCTGATGTAAGTGATTTGCAGGTTCCGGCAAAGATCAGTACATACACGGTAATTAATCCACAAACCGTAATCAAACTCCAATTATCATGCCTTTTAGTTTTTTACTTCAGCATAAGAGTAACTTGTTCAGTACGAAAATTTCTTGCTCAACCTTCTGATTTGGGAAATAATTGTGGCATTTGTAAAATGGCAGATTGGTCCTTTTCCAACAATAAGAAGTGAACGACCAAAATTGAAGGTCAAAGTTCGTCTGAATTTGCACGGGATCGTGTCCCTTGAGTCAGCAACTGTAAGTATTTGTGTATTAACTTCTAAAATTTTTAATTATAGCTGAAAGGTGAATTTGTTGTGCTCTTTCCCGACTATTTTTATGTGTTTTTAGCACTTGGAAGAGGAAGAAGCTGAAATTCCAGTTTCAAAAGAGTCAGCAAAAGAGGATACTAAGATGGAGACTGATGAAGCACCTAACAATACTGCTGCCCCCAGTGCCAATGAGACAGATGTTAACATGCAAGATGCCAAGGGTACAGCTGATGCAGCAGGGGTTGAAAATGGTGTTCCTGAATTAGGCGACAAGCCTGTGCAAATGGAGACTGATTTTAAAGTAAGTGATTCTTTTTTCCACTATATACATGAATTGCCAGAATTGGTGGTGTAGCCTTTAAAGCAGGCCTACTTCTGGTTGCCAAATTTTGGTATGGTTGTTAATATGGAATATTTTTATAGCCTTTTTCTTGAGTTATGGGTTTGGTTGGTTGTTTACATTTTTTGTTCTGCCTGTCATATAGGTTGAGGCTCCCAAGAAGAAGGTGAAAAAAACAAATGTCCCTGTGGCAGAGTTGGTTTATGGTGCAATGTTACCTGCAGATGTTCAAAAAGCAGTAGAGAAAGAGTTTGAAATGGCTTTGCAAGATAGGGTTATGGAAGAAACAAAGGATAAAAAGAATGCTGTTGAGGCTTATGTCTATGACATGAGGAATAAGGTAAAATGTTGTCACTAATTTGTAAGAACTGTTTTTTGGCTGTTATGATCTTAAAACTAATTATGCTTTGTCTTCAGCTTACTGATATATACAACGATTTTGTCACTGCTCCGGAGAAGGAAGAGTTTACTGCTAAGCTTCAGGAAACGGAAGATTGGCTATATGAAGATGGGGAGGATGAAACAAAGGGTGTCTATGTCGCCAAGCTTGAAGAGCTTAAGAAGGTAAACATTTGTTCTTCTTGTAATTTTTCAGGTTGACTGTATAAGTTGTGTGTCTGACAGTTTTCTTACTGTTGCAGCAAGGGGATCCTATTGAAGAACGTTACAGAGAGTATGCTGAGAGGGGAACTGTCATTGATCAGCTTGCTTACTGTATTAATAGTTACAGGGAGGCAGCTATGTCAAATGGTCCCAAATTTGATCACATTGAACTCGCTGAAAAACAAAAGGTAAGGGCTCTCTCTCTCTCTCTCTCTTTCACACACACACACACACACACACTTTTATTGCTGATATCAAATCCATTTGGTGCATTGTAGGTCTTAAATGAGTGTGTGGAAGCTGAGGCCTGGCTGAGAGACAAAAAGCAGCAGCAGGAACAACTTCCAAAGTATGCCACTCCAGTTCTCTTGTCAGCTGATGCGAGAAAGAAGGCTGAAGCACTAGACAGGTACCACTCTTACACTTGCTTAAGGTTTCGTATCCTCTTGTTTTATTTATAGATTTCTGTACCCTAAAAGTTATTTTTTCTTTTTCTCCTCCTTACTATTTTATATATGTATATATATGTTAATATATGGTACTTGTGATATTGAGATTCAAATTTTGCCTTAAACAGGTTTTGCAGGCCAATAATGACGAAACCTAAACCAGCTAAACCAGCCACACCTGAATCACCACCAACCCCTGCAACCCAGGGAAATGATGTTCAGCCACAGGGTGCAAATGCCAATGCTAACTCGAATGCAAGCCCTAACTGTAGTGCTGACCCCGGTGAAAATGCGCCAGCAGGTACTGGTGAGGTCCCCCAAGCTTCCTTAGAGCCAATGGAAACTGACAAATCGGAGACTACAACTACTGCATAAATTATTAGTCGGGTGGTTTGTTAATTTTATGCAGCCTGAGACATAGTTGTAGGCTGACGAGGCTGTCTTGTTCGTTTCAATTTGTAAAGCCTTGTCTTTTGCGACTCCATTTTATTATTAAGGGTGAGTCTTTAGAATCCGGGTTTTTCAAGAGAAAAAAACTGCAACGGGGCTTCCCAGGTAACATTTTTCTGTTAATGGGAGGCTAAAATTTACTCTTTAAAGGATTTCCAAGTGTTAAATCATTTTATGTTTGTAGGATTTTGTCACGAGATTAAAAGTCACTTCAATTCTGGGTATTGTTGTTGATGTCTTCAAATGTTGGATTTTGTTTCAATTGAAGCTTCACATTATTACTTTGGTTTCTGTTGTTATATACGGTGAGTAGATAACCTCAGAGAGAAGTCTGGTGCCAGCGATTTACACATTAGTCGAAGTTGGATTTGGCAGAGCAAGGTGTAATCAAACCAAACTAAAATTGAAATGTGAATGGTCAGATATGTAGAATAATTTTGCGACATGTGATGTGAAAAATGCTTAGTCAGTTGAGACTGAATTCTGAGAATTATCTCTTATTGAATGGACAGTCAAAGCTAGGTTAGTAATTCAGCATCACTTATGTTATCCATCAACAACATTAAGTGGAACCCACAATGGTTGTGCAAAAGAGGTTTACGGAAGAGACTAAACATAGGATATGTGCCTTTGTTAGCTAGTTTGCTGAAACACCAACTACCATATTTTTTTTTATTCTATTTTGTAGCACGGTGATCTTTTCAAAGAACATTATATGTACACTGAAAGGGACTAATTAGCTGCTTATTGTATTAACAGTGTGGAGGCAAGGCAATCATGTCAGATGATCCCTAATTTGATCACATGGTACTGGCAGAAAGTACAAGAGAATGGTCTTTTTGGCTTCTCTTTACCTCTCTGTTGGTATCTTTCTTTCTCCTTATTGCTGGAAAATAAACTTGCTAATTCTTGCATGTCTTAAATGGGCGCATGGCAGCTGAGGCTTGCTGGACAGGACTCAAAATTGTCAAAAATAATGTTAGGTAAACGACTAGAAGATTTTGCATGTGCGTCTCTTTAAATTTCTAATACTACTTGACGCCTTTTTTAGTTTTTTCCAGTGATTCAGCCAATAACTTATGTGGGTCTAGAGCAATCTTAACTCGGGAATATTCAGCTCCAGAACGGATACTTTCTACGGGGCTGCACAGCTAACTATCATGGATTTGAATTTAAAATCATAAATTTTCTCCATAAAAAAAAAAAAAAAACAAGGACAGAAAGAAAGAAAGAAAAGAATTTAGAACCAGAAGCCAGATCTTGGGATCTAGTTGCCTTCTCAACCAACATCTGACTGAACTTCAAAAATCTATCCACTCCACCTTCAAAAATCTTCTAGCTCTTTCTGTTTTTTCTTTTTCTTTTAACATGTACAACACCAAAAGGCAAGTTTACAGATATTGTTTCTAGTGCGTATCTAGCAAAAAACGAGTAAAGGACAACTTATACTGTCCAAGAAGTCAGATCACTGCATTACGTCTTAAGTTTACACTTCAACTGGACCAGCCAACCTTATTTTCACGAGAACAAACACTAGAAATACAACTACCCACTTACCTGCAACAATGATGTCAATAATCACAAAGTCCACGTTTTCAAGCTTGATCAATGGTGACAGCAATTGATAGAGGAAAAAAGAATCATCCAGATCTATGCATTAATGTGGTAAAAGTGATTATGCGAGTAATGATATTTCTAAATTTAGTAAAATTTCTACTTGATTGATACAGCATGTCTAGCGTTATTATTGTTGCTCATGGTAACAATTAGCAAAAGGCACCAATATATTATACAACAACATTTTGCAGTCAACATCTAATCAACATTGCAAAGATAACTGGGTTTTGCATGCATTACCTACTAGCATTCTCAGCAGAATCATTCTCCTCGTCGAAACCCTGATGTATTTTTGCAATTTCAGCTTGTGCTCTCTCCATGATCTGCTGCTTCTGCATTTCCAACTCCCTGTGAAAATCCATTCTCATCTTCTCTAATTCCAACATCTGCTGCCTTTTACTATTCTCAATCTTTTCATATATATCACTAAATTTCTCAATAGAATCTGCAAGCAATTTGAATGAAGAACCCTCATCACATTGCCTCCTGAATCTTCTCTTTTTAGGTGGCAGTCCATCTGAGACATCCTCCTCACCATCAGCAGATTCTGAATTTGCTGGGCTATCCCTCATTTCATCCAAACCATTTGCACGGTTCAAATAAACCCTAGGGTTCATGAAAACATACTCACCCGAGTCCAACCCACAAGATAGCCCACCCTGCTGTGGAGGAGTTGACATTAAAATATCCATCTTCTTGAAATAAACCCATTTGCTGGCGGTAGCACCAGTCTCTGCCAGCATAGCCTTCTCCTTCTTATACTTCTTCTTCAAAGTATCCAATCGATTCCGACACTGGGTGTCAGTCCTTTCAATCTTTGAAACCTCTGAAACCTTTTCTGCAACTTCTTGCCATTCCTTGGACCGAAGACTTTTTCTCCCACATTGCAAAAACTGGTCACCCCATGCTTCTAACAAAACAAATGTCTCACGCTCAGTCCAATCTGTAAGAGAATTTCTCCCACCATGTGAGGGCTTTGGCACCGATGGGGCTGTAACTGCTGGTGCTGGTACTCGAGGAGCAAATTCATAACTTGAGACCAAACTCTTCAATTTCCTCTTTTTTGGGTGCCTCTCCAATTCAACATCATCATTCTTTCGATTATAACCTTTCTGCTTATCACCACCTACATTGTAATCATCCTCATCATCATCTAGCTCGTCATCGTCGTCGTCATCATCATCATCCATATCTTTTCCTGCATACTGAACACCATTATTTTGCATATGATTCTCCTCTTCCTCTCCCAAATCTTCCTCATCTTCTTCTTCCTCCTCGTATTCATCATCATCAACATATTGATTCCCAATCGGTCCAGAATATGGAACATTTCTTACAGGAAGCTTTTGGCGATTCAAAGAATCATAACCCTGCTGGTGACTAACACCATACGGATTTGCAAGGTATCTAGCATCATCCCCAATGTCATCCATTAAAACCAAAAATTCAGCTCAACAAAGCCCAAAAGTATCCCTAAAAATCCAAGCCTAACAACAATAAAATTTTAAATAAAGACCTACAAAAAGGATACTTCCCCTACACCTTAGTAGGTTCAATCCCAAAATTTCCTCTTCCCTATCCAATCAAACTTCAAGAACAATATAACAATCGTTTATTTTTTCTTCAAAAAACAATCCCTCTAATTCTCATCAACAATCCTACTCCTCGAGAAGTCCTAAAACCCTTGAATCATTTCTCCTCATAAAAGGAAAGAAAGCAATACCAAGCTTCTTTATTATTCAATCAAACAACAAAACCCATAAAAAAATTACTCGAAAAATAACCTTTTTCAACTCTAAATCACGGAATTCTCAATCTTTCAACACCCAAGTTAACAACATCAAACCCTTCATTGCCTAAATAAAAATAAAATAAACCACTAAAATTCAAGTTACTTTTTCTTTTTGGCTGATCTTTTTACTTTCCAACTCTTGATCACTGATTTATCATTTCCCAAAAATCAAATTCCAATTAACCCCATCATCCCCAAAATCAAAAGCCCTAATCTTTAATTAAATCAGAATCCGATTTCGAAAAACAACAAAAACCCATCAAAACTTACCGGAAAAAGTGCTAAAAATTCTCAAACTTCTCTTCAACATCAAACCTTTGTTGAAGTTCTAAGAAGTCTCTAACTCAAAATTTAAAGGAAAATTGAAAAGTTCCATTTTTGTCTTCTTGAAAGAAAATTAAACACGGAAAGGGGAATAAATTGTGATCGTGGAGAGAGTTAAAAACTGGGAATAAAAACAAAATAGGGATAAAAAGAGGATTGCCGCTATTGTATGCCTTATGCGTAGTTTTTTAATAGCAGGCCTTGATATTTATGAGCCCATAAGGTCAAGGGATTGTCAAATGGGCTCCATGGCTATTTGGGCTTGAGTTGTTTATCATTTTTCAGTTCAAGTGAAATCAAAGTGATAAATTGAAAAAGTATATTTAAATAAATGTATTTTTTGGTTGCTTAGGACGCTGTGGTATTTGGAAAAATAATTTTTTATCAGTTTATTATGTTTAATATAGATAAATTTATTTAGATCATTCTGACAAAAATTTACTAAGCGAAACCTAAAAACCCTTCGTTACTCAACTAAAAACAAGAAATTCAAAAAATAAATTTAAATCAACGTCATATCTTTATTAAATTGTACATATTAATTAATTAATTAATTATATTACTTATAATTACATAAATGATACGTGAATTGTGGTATCCTTAGATTTGTTAGTAAATTTTTAAATAAAATTCAGTGTATAAGATAATTGAAAAATATATGATAAAAATAGCGTACCATTGACTTTCTCTAATTAATAATTATTTTTAGCATTTTCGACATTATAGGATTATCACAATTTCTTATATATTTATTAAAATTTTTAAATTACATCCTTTGTAAAAATAAAATAAAGTAGTGTTTGGTATGAAGTGATCACTCAAAAGTTATAGTAATCTATATATAGTGATTAGATTACCATATTTAATAACCATTTAGTGATTTTACGTGACAATAATTTTGGATCACCAAGAGTGATTAGATCACTATCTTAAAGAGTTATCTAATTCTCATCTAAAATGGTGAAAAACTTTTTTCATTATAATGAAGTGATATGTAAAATTAATAATAATCAATATTATTCATTTAATATGCGAATTAAAAACTTTTTTCTTTTTAAAATTAGTTGTAACTATTTTATGTTATAATTTTTATATTTTCAAACTAATATTCATTGTAACAACTTTTAAAATATTTTTATGATTTTTTATAATTTTTTAATATAATATTTTGATTTTAATATATTAGTTTTATTTTCCAATTCAAATCTTTTTTTCGTAATTTATATTATAAAAACTAGTTTACTATCAATAAATTTTTTAATTTAATAATTTAATTATATTTATTACGAAGTAAATAAAATATTACTAATATTTTATGTATAAATTATTATCCTTAAATAATATTGAAATTATTAACTTGTGTAACTATTATGTTAGCCTTGAATTGATCCTTATTTTGAAATGACAAAACATTAAAGCTAAATAAACGTGATCAAGATTTTGAAAAATGATTTATTTAGTAAATGTTATTAAGTTTTATATTTTGTTACTAAATAAATAATATGATTTTTAAAGTTTAAACAAATATTTATTGGTGTCATATTTTTCAAACCAAATCTATCTTTAAAGATTATTTATTTGAGCTTAAATAAAAGTCAAATTGTTGTTTTTAAAGTGAACTTATTCATTTTGGACTTAAAACAATTTTGATAATATTGGTTTTAAGAAATAGATTAACTTAAGAAAGCTGTTTTACAATAATAAAGTTTTCCAACATTGAATATGTTTTATTTTTTTGTATTAATTCACAAGGTTTTAATATTTGAATTTTATATGGTTGGAAAGCTCTTTGAGATAACTTTCTAATGGATTAAACAAAATAAAAATCTAAATTTTCTAAAAAAAGATTTTGAATTTTTACTAGACACACTGCAGTTGTCTAGAAAACTGCACAAGGGGTAGATTTGAAAATTCACTATAATTCGTACATAATGAATTAGTTTATGAACTTTATATGGATAGAAAGCCCTTTAAGTCTAGTTTCCAAATCTTCAAACGGTTTGTAATAATCCCTTACAAAAAATTTAATAGGATTATTCAAGATATTTTTTAATAATCCCTTACAAAAAATTTAATGGGATTATTCAAGATGCTTCTTGTCAAAAACATGTTAAATAATCCTAAAAAATTCTTATAAGGGGATTATTAAAGGCGTTTTATGCCATAAACACCTTGAATAATCTCCATTAAATTTTTTGTAAGGGATTATTGAATGCATTTTTGGTCAAAACACCTTCAATAATCCCATGCCATTTTTTTGGATTATTGAAGACGTTTTTTGTCAGAAACACCTTGAATAATCCCTTACAAAAAATTTAATTGGGTTATTCAAGACATTTTTGACTAAAAATGCTTTGAATAATTCCTAAAATTTTTTATTAGAGGACTATTAAAGGTATTTTTGTCCAAAAATGCCTTAAATAATAAAAAAAATGGCAAGGGATTATTGAAGGTGTTTTTGGCCAAAAAAGCCTTCAATAATCCCTTACAAAAAATTTAATGAAAGTTATTCAAGGAATTTTTAGCTAAAAATGCCTTCAATAATCCCTTCATAAAAATTTTTAGAAATTATTTAAGGCATTTTTGTCAGAAACACCTTGAATAAGCCCATTCAATTTTTTTGTAAGGGATTATTCAAGATTTTTTTGTCAAATACACATTGAATAATAAAAAAAATGGCAGTGGATTATTGAAGGTGTTACAAAAATTTAATGAAGCTAATTTAAGTCATTTTAGCTAAAAACACCTTTAATAATCCTCTCATAAAAATTTTTTAGGATTATTCAAGGCATTTTTTGCCAGAAACACCATGAATAACCTCATTCAATTTTTTTGTAAGAAATTATTGAAAATGTTTTTAATAAACATGCTTAGAAAAAGTGAGTTAAGTTTAGGTTTTTTAGGAGAATATACATATTTACCCTTAGTTATTATCAGATCGATTAATTCGGTTATCAATTTTAAAAACCAATAACTGATTAATTTAATGAATTTAATCGATCTTAAAACCGACTATAACTGAAAACTGACTAGACCAAATCGAAATAACCATATTTCATTGGTTTCGGTTAGTTAAATCGGTCTGAACCAATAGCTGCTCACCTCTACATATAGTTTTTACACTTCCAAAATGGTTTATGCCTTCTCTTTTGGCTGCCTTTTAGTTTCTTTTTGTTGTGAACTTTTTGTAGCCATAGCTTAATGTCTAAATCTATCAACTATTTAAACTACTATATCACTTGTTGGCCATACAACTTTTATGCTTCTACAATGACTTATGGTTGCTCTTTTGGTTGTCTTTTGGTTTCTTTTTGTTGTAAACTTTTAGCAGTCATAGCTTAATGTCTAAACCTATCAACTATTTTTATGCTAACTCTTTTCTATCCTTTCATTACAGATGGTTTTATTGTTCCAATAGAAAAATTACCTCCACACAGCTAGTAATTATTGTCTTTATGTGATGATCAATGAAAATACTTTCAAACTTAGTATCTATCCAGACCAATAATTTATATCTTCTTTATTCTATTATACCTTTCAACTTTAATTGTTATGTTTTTTATAACTTTGCTTCTATACCTATTTCACAACTTGAAGGTTAAGCTTTTTGTTGTTATTTCCCTTTTGCTTCTTACCTAATTTGCTTCAACCATTATTATGTTATTTGTTTTTGTTTCATTTTAATAATAATAATAATAATAATAATAATGATAATAATAATAATAATAATGATAAGCAATTTCTACACTTTCATTGTTAAAAACCTTTTTGCCCGCGTCAACGTGCAAGTCTACTACTATTGTATTTGTTTATTACTAGAATTGGTTTACACTATTAAGCTGGATAAATTAATTATTTTAATATAAAAATAATAAATAAAATAAATAATTATAAAAAGTTAAAATTAAATATATATATATATAGTATTTTATATATTAAGATTACATTTTAAATTATTTTTTCATGTTATATAATTGGTGTTGTATTTTTATTAATTATTTGATTAAATGTATGATTTTCTAATTTCTTTAATTATAAACTTTTTATAAAAATATTTAAAATAAAAGAAAAAAAGGAAAATAACTTTTTATTTTTTTATATCATTTATATTTATAATTATTATTGTATTTTTATTATTCTATTTTATTTTATTGTAGATAATAAATGATAAAAAATCAAAATTTATAAAAATAAACCTAATTAAAATTTAATATCGAACAAACTTTGACATTTCTTTCTTCAAATCCAATTAAAACCTAACTCATTATGTTTGAATCTAATTAAAATCTAACACAAAAATACATTTAAACCCAATAATTTATTAAACTTTTTTTTATCAAAATCAATAGCTATTTGACAAATAAAAAGTAATTTAGTAGCTAAATTGTGACTTGCCCCCACTTAACGATAACTTTTATTTTATGTTATTGATTAATTTACTTGTATAAAAGATATTAGCACATTTAAAAAGCCATCTATAGATAGTACCAACTAATCTTATGTTATCCTAAAAAGGACTTATTGACACTAGCAATGGGTGGTTAAGATGTTTAGGCTGTTTGATGCAAAAAAACTACAAAAGTACTCTAAGGGCTTGACAAAAATGGGTAAACTAATAGAACACAATGAATGATGACTAACAAAAATAGATTGTAAAATAGGGGCTATTTATTAAATTGCAAATGAGCAAAGTTCACCATTAAGAACAATCTCTAAGAGGTATAAAAATCACCATCCTACGAATACTATGCTTGTATACAAAATTAAAGAAATTCACCACTTTAGAAAATCTACCTAAAAGATATAAAACTTTAGAATAATCTAAAATATTACTTAAGGATAAACAAAAATCTGATGTTTAGTACTAAGTAATGACCAAAACTAAATAAGTTTGGAACATTCCTCCAAGCATGGAAACACATAAGGACTATTGTTTTGGGGTTGCCAAAATTAATGGGATTACCTTCAATCTTGCTAAAATGGTGCCTAAAATCATGAGATTTGCATGTAAACACAATAAGTTGTAGTATGAATGTAATTAGTCTCTCATTTACTCACGTAAATACAACATTTTCTAATTGAAAACGTGTCTAATATCTATTGTCTAGGTTTGTCTATGAATCTGATCATATTCCTATACATTTTTATGCTTTTCTTTTTCAATTAGTGTGAACATAACCTCTCTAATCCAGTTCACATAATTTCTTTATTTGTTTAGTGGATTAGGATCAAGGATAAGCCCTTTTTAGCTTTGGATAAGTTTTCCTAGTTTAGGCTCAAATTGTAAAATGTAAAGACATTCAAGTGTCAACTATCTAAATAGTCTTTTATTCTTAATTAAATTTCATTATTTGAAATATTAGAAAGTTTTATGTTTTCTCCAATATTTGGACAGAATTCCAAAAAAAAATCTCTTACTTCAAGAGTATCTAAGAAATTTATATTTTTAAAAATTTTTCCATTGGATTAATTTAAAATTTAAAGAAAAAAGTTTATTTATTTTTATTTTTGATTTTACCAACCTTTATTTTTACTAAATATTTTTTTTAAATTAAATAAAATATTTTTTATTGAAATACTTCCAAAATCTTTCTAACACTTTTTGTAAATTCTAAAAATATTCCTCACCTAGTAATTTCAAGCACCACTTGCAATTTTCTTTTAATTTCATCATTGGAAGAATATTAATTTATTTCTAATTTTTTAAAATTTATATGATACAAATAAATAAATAAATAAAATTATAAAAAGTATAAATTTATTTGTCCAACATATATATTTGGTTTTTTTTATTATGTTTGTCAATGATCAAAAACATGTTCCTAATATAAAATTTTAAATATGTATGTAAATAAAAAAAATAAGTAAATTAATAAATAAAACTAAAAAGAAAAAACAAAACAAAATAAAATAATAAAACGATGAAAAAATTTGATTGCTATGTGTCCAAAGCAAAGAAAAAAAATACCAAAAGTTCTTTCTCCAAATTACTCCCAACCAATTTATTTCATGCTTTAATTGATCCTCTAAGCATTTTTCCCATATTAAATGTTACTGAAATTGAGAAATTGAGGTAATTTTAATGGTGCATTTGAATGAAGAATTTTGAAATTAGCAAAATTTTTGAATGCTAGCATTTTAAAACGCATAATTCAAAATAATAGAATTTGTAATTATATTATTTGAATAATTATTTTTTAAAATGACTTTTAAATATTGAAATTTGATGAGAGAAAAATATTTATAATAGATAAATAATGATATTAGAGACAGAAAAAGAAAAATACTAAAAAAATATACAATATTGGTGTTATTAGATTTGTAAAAATATGAAAAATAAATTTTATAATGAGTTTTTGTAATTAAAATTAAGTGAAGACAAAAATTACTTAAAAAAATTATTATAAATGTTGACTTCTTACCATAGAAACAGGAAATTTCACAAAATTTACCCTTTTAAGTTGAATTTTTTAAAAAATTGAACTTTTCAAAATTTCTCATCCAAATTTCAAGAATTTTAACAATTTCAAGTATAAAAAAATTTTTATTAAAAATATTTTTAAAATAAAAATTTAAATATAATAAATTGATGTGAAAGAAAAAGTGATTAAAATAGTTCAAAATAAATTAAATTTAGATAAATTTTAAAATATTTTAATTAATTATTATAAAAGAAATGGCGAGATATTAATTCTAATTGTAAATATATGTTATAAATTAGGTTATTTATTTTTATTGATAAATTTAATAATCCATATATAAATTATTGATAATTTGAGTATTTGTATATATTTATGTTGTACTTTAACAAAAAAATTTATATCATAATTTATAAAAATACGAAAATATAAAAATATTTTTTTATTTTATTAAATTTATATATATTTTATATTAAAATTTTAAATTATATTAAATTAAATTATATTAAATTTTATATTATATTTTATATTACCAAATCTATTTATTGGTTAACGTAATTAAACGCAAAAGAAAACATCGGCGTTAATAGACGATTTTGGTCAGCTTTCTCTTTTTGTGCTTACAAAGGTAAACACCTACTTCAAAAGCTTTTCTCTTTATACAATACAATTGGAATTTTTAATATGTATCATCAATGGACCATTTTATGGTCTGAATAAAAAGTTTTTTTTTCCTTTACAAATTCTTTCACTGGCCATTTACATTTCATTTTGAAAAAGAAAATAATTGGTTTCCACTTTTTTAAGGTATTTGATTTGAATCCAAATAAAAAGGTAATTCGAATTTGATTTTTGAATGAAAAGCTAATATACATTTGTTGATAATAAAACGAAAAATTTTAAATGAATTTGACAAAAAAGATTAAATCAAGATTGTTACTTGAAAATAAGATGAAATTTAATTATTTTAGATTGACGAAAGCAGCCAATCGATCTTTTGCTAAAATATATATAATGATATTTAATTATTTTTAATAATTTAAAAAATAATCATATTTTTTATAAAAAAATTATTTTTCAATGATAATTCATAGGCCTTATATCCTTCACAATTGAATTAGATAAATATAAATAAAGTCAAAGATAGATTAAAAATTATTAAAAATCTTGGCTATGAACAAAATATGTTTATCAAATTTTAACAATAAAAAATTGGTAATAAATAAATTTTTTTTGAAAATATCCTTTTATGTTATTTTAATATCATATCTGTTTAGAAAATATTGTTTTAAAGACTATTTAGAAAATCTTTATATTTACTTTAAAACTACTAGATATTATCGGGTTATGTGATGAGTGCTTGTTTTTTTTAAATAAAAAATTTAGAAAATCAATTACTTTTCTTTTATCAAAATAATAAAATTAAGAAGAGATTTGAATTTTAAATTTTAACTTGTTAAACTTAAAAAAAAAAGAAAAAAAAGAAGCTAGGCTTGCTCACATTACTGGCTATTTTAAGATATTTACCATATCCATAAAAATATTTTTATTATAAAATCCAAAAAAAAGAAAAAAAAAACTGATAATAAAGAATCAAGGAAGAGAAATGGAAATAAAAAGTTGATGATGAAGAAGGACAGCTAAAATATTAAAAAAAAAAAAAAAAACACGATGGACAAAGTCAAGTGGAGGATATTTGCATGCAGTGTAGGCAAGTGTGACTACTTCACACACAAGAAACTCTTTTTCTTTTTGTATTCAACTCCAAAAGCAGGAATATACACTCTTTTCTACAAATACATCATATAAAATATGTATTTTTTTCTTAATCATGAGGAAGAGAGAGTGAAGAGAGAGAATAAAAGGAGAAGTACCAGAAGGCTCATTGGCTTACTGTTTCTCTGATTTTGATGCATTGCAGAAGAAGGAAAAAAATAGTTACTAAAAAATTTTAATAAAAAAGCAAACCAAAAAAATTGCAAAAAAAAAAGAGAGAGAGAGAGAGAGAGTTTATATTTTTTCAAAGCCAAAGTAAAATTATCTCTTCTGCATTTTGGGATTTTTCTTTTTTTTTTTTTTTCCTCTCACCTTTCAAGTTTTAGGGGAAGAATACCAGGTGGGTCTGTTTTATTTTTGCTATTTTTTAATTTTTTAGCTCTTTTATTTTTATTTTTCTATCAGTCTACATTTTTTAGCTTCTTGGATGTCAAAAAGGTTGGACCTTTGTTTGAAACCAGTTTGATTTTCATTCTTTTTGTATGTTTTAACTTTGACTTTTAATGTTATGTCTATGCTTGTTTTGATGTATGCGAGGGTCGTTTTTTTTTTGGTTAATATTGATGCTTTAACCTTTTTTTTTCTTTTTTGGGTACCCATTTGACGCATTTGAAGTAAAATTTGCATTCTGTTTTAATCAAGCTTTTGTTTTTGAGTTTTTTCTTTTTGATGTTCTCACTTCTCTAGCTTGAAAGCTCTTCAAATGTGTCTGATTTTTGGGAATCTTTAAGATTTTTGATCAATGATAATCTTGGGTTTGATTAATGTTGATCATCAAAATCTATGCTAATCCCATTGCGGCTCGCTTCTTATTAGAGTTATATGTTGATTAATGATCGGCCTAGTTGTTTCTTTTGCCTTGTATGTTTATATAGTTCATTGTTGCATACAAGCTATTCAAAAGGATCGCCTCTTGTTGCTGATTGAGATTTACTTTATCATGTTAAGTGAAGGTCAGGGATGATTTGTTTCCTTCATTGATGCTCAAAAACGTTTTTTGATGAAGAGTTTTTTAGAGCTCTATTGAGATTTTCAAGTATTTTTGCTTCTCATCTTGTATTATTGAAATGATTCAAGGATCTTGTACTATTTTTATTTTTTACTGAAAGACTCGGCCAAACTTTTGTTTTTTAAAGTAAAATTGTTATGGCATTGTCCCTGTTATTGCATCGTAGCTTCCAAAATGCTCATTCTTTTGGGGCTTTTTGTGGTTGAATATGATATGATGATCTAGGCATTTATTTTTCTTTTGCCCCTATCTGTATATAACTGTATACGAGCTATGCTTCCACTTCTATCACGGTTGAATATTGTCATTTGGGTGGCCAAATCAATTATCTTTATTTTTTTCATGAGGTATTGCCATACATGGTACTTGCTTCTTCATGGCTTTGGTCATTATATTTATTGGTTTTGGTATCAATCATATTTGTTTTATATTGATAAATTCTTGATTCTAATGCAGTAAGAAATTGCTGGTTTTCTTGCTGAAAGATTGAGGTTTGATAGATAATGCAGTGTGAGAAAACATACTTTGCAATCAAGTTCAATGAATGGTAATCTGATGGCTGATCCTGATTCGAAGTCCTATTTTCAGTCTGATATATTGGGTTTAAAGCATATTAGAAGCTCACTTTTCAATATTCCTGGTTTCCTTGTTGGATTCAGTATTAAGGGTTCTTCAGATTCTGATACAGTGAGGAGCCCTACATCTCCTCTTGATTGGAGAGTTTTTGTAAATTTTAGCAACCCATTTAGTGTTAGGTGTCCTAGATCATCATCCCAAAGTAGTTATCAAAAGAAGTGGGACTGCAGTAAGATAGGTTTGGGCATTGTGAATTTGCTTGCTGATGAAATTAAACCAGATGGTGTAGACCTTGATTCTCCAAAGAATATAATATTTGGACCACAGGTGAAGACTAAATTTCCTCATTCCTCAAGGTATTCCCATGAATTCCTCGGTAATTATATGAAATCTAATTCTTTGCCTAGGAATTACACAATTTCACAACTTTTTCAAGCTGGAAAATCCAACACCAAGTCAGTTGATTCTAGTCTTGTCTTTGGAAATAAGGAAGTGCCATTAGAACTCAAACCAGATTCCAGCTGGCTTTCCCCTTCTTTTGTTGCCTCTACCCAAAAGTCCAATTTGAGTTCTAGATGTTTTTGTTTGAAGAATGGAACCACCGGCATTAATAGTTCACCTCTGCAAGTTGGCAGAGCAGTTGAAGTAGATAATTCCTTATTAAGTAAACCGAGTTCACTTCCTATACCTCTCAGCCATAGCATGGGATCTCTCTCGACAGACAAGATAGAACTTTCTGAGGATTATACTTGTATAATTTCTCATGGTCCAAACCCTAAAACTACTCACATTTTGGGTGACTGTATTTTGGAATGTCACAACAATGAGTTGACCGATTTTGACAAAAAAGCAGAACCAGGAACCAAAGTGCCTAAACTCTGTAAGAGCACAGAGACTTCAACCCCTTATCCCTTTGATGAGTTTTTGAGCTTTTGTTACTCTTGCAAGAAAAAACTAGAGAAGAATGAAGACATTTACATGAACAGGTTTATACAATTCACATCCCCTTGTGACTTTTACTTCAGTTACATCTTGTTGTAATGACTGAGGCTGTTTTTTCTTCTGATTCCTGCAGAGGTGAGAAGGCATTTTGCAGTTTTGATTGCCGCTCTGAGGAGATTTTCACGGAAGAGGAAGTGGAGAAAACTTGTAATAATTACTCCAATGGTTCTCCTGAGCAGAGTGATGATGAAGATCTCTTCCTAATGGGTATGCCTATTGACATATAATGGGTTGTAATTATGGTTGCTTTTTGCAGGCTTCCATTCCAAGACTGATAAATTTGCTGCAAAGTTTAGTACCTGGATCATCTGTTCATAAAGAGCTGTTTATGTGAATCTGTTTGTAGCCATGGATGATCAATGCATAAATAGTGAGTTACGGATAGCACAGCATAGAGTTTTATTCATAGTCCAGAGACAGATATAATATTAGACTATTGTTGCATTATAATTTTGATTAGATGAGTTAGTAGTGGCCAAAAACCCCATCTTATCAGTTTATTTTATCTGTTATTACCATTGCTCTTGTGTGAGCTGTTGTAGAAGCCTTTTGAACTCGAAGAACTCATTGTTGAATCTTGAATCTATGCCGCTTTCAATCAAGTGAATGCATTCTCTTTCAGATAATTCTTTTTAGTCTGCAGCTGTCTTTCCTATTCTGGCAATATATGACAACAAAATGGGGATTAATCTTATTTGTCTGCCATAAGTTCTAGTTCATGAAGGTCAGTGAGGCTAATCGGTTTGCAATTTAGTGATGTCAATTTCTTGCAAGTTTGGATTTACATGGTTGGCTGTTAATGCTGAAGAACATTGTCAGACTGAATGCTCAGCTCCACGTATTGTTTTTGTCCATTCTGCTGTATGGAAGGTACACTGACATCTTCCATTCATCTAGATTCATAGAAGTTTTATTTTTCCTTGTGATTTCTTAGAGAAATTGTTGATTGTGTTAGCCATTTGCACCTAGCTTTTGCTCCGCTCCAAATTCTTCTAGACAGTCACTTAATTTCCCTGACTTTCTGGTAGCTGTCTTAACTCTTTGTTTCTGTATTCAAACTTTCAAAGTGCGTATTGCAAAATAGGCTCGCGTGGCGTAGATAAGCCTGGATAGGTTCGAAGAAGGGCAAAGTTCAAGAACCACTTGTCACGTAATAAAAAAAAAAGTACACGTTGCATAGATGATTGCTTGAGAGGTCAGATGCTGGTTGACATCTTCCTGTGGTCTAAAAAACGCATGCAGCAACCAGTAGCTTGTCCACGCATCCCTTTATGTTTAGCCATAGAAAGGGAAATTTATCTGCTTATCTGCAAAAAAGTATCCCGATATTAAGCTTCAATCAGGCAAAAGCTTAGGCTAAGCTGATCCAAAGGATTTTGGTTTTAACCAAAACCAAGGATTAGTACTTGAAAAGAACCTGATTACTTGAAAAAAAAAAAAAGGAAAAATAAATGAGCTCAAGTTATAATGATTTTTTTACATAAATATAATGGGAAGCATGGTCAAAGGAACTCACTCAATTCACTGGGCAGAAAATTATTGCATCTTTACATTTATAATTCTTCTAAAATTTGCTTTGCACATCATATGATTTTAGAACCATGAAATTTGGTGCTGAGGCAAATAACTATAATTAGTTAATAGTTTTTTAGAAGCACATACTTGACTATCAACAATCTTTTTTTTTTAAACAGGAGCAAAAGTACCGATGGTTTTGTTTACATGAGGTGTTGGTTTTAATGTTTTAATAGTAAATAGGAGATTTTAAAATTTTAAATTTTACTCTATAGATTTAATTATTTAATTATCTTGTAATTTATTAATTAATTAACTATTTTTATTATGATGTAATATGAATGTAATATTTTTTGATAAATGTAATTTACAAAAAAGAAAAAATAATGGTTTAATGGACTCATATTTGTCATAAAGAAGTTTTGCACTCCTGCACTCATATTTAGAGATGATAATAGATCGGATCAGGATAAATTTTTGTTCATCCTAAACTCAATCCAACTTTATACTTATAATAATCGAATTTGATCCAATTTGAATTTTTAAAATTATTTTACACTTGAATTTAATCAAATCTGATATTATATAAAATCATATTCAACATGATCTGATCCAAAATTGATAAAATATTATTTTTTAAATATAAATATAAATAAATATATATAAATATAAAATTAAATAAATAATTAAAAATACTAAAATTTAATTTAAAAAATCAACTTTAAATAATTAAATCAAGTCAAAATTCATGGATTACCGATAAATTTACCTTCCATACTCATATTTTTATACTTTGTTATGATTTAGTGGCGAAACAACGTGATGACCTAATAGAAAGAGATACCCACTAATCGTCCAAATAAAACCTTAACGAGTGGATGATAGATAGACTAACAATTAAATGTAATTCATTTCAATTCTTTCATAATTGATAAAAATAAAAGTATGTTTAGATAATTGATAGTATTTACGGAGATCTAACATTTAAGAAAAAAAAAAAAAACTTCAATTTTAAAATTTTCAAAGAATTAATAAATGGATTTGGACATTTTCCTTAATCTATATTTTCTTTATTTTATTTTATTATTATTTTTTTAAGAAAGTGGCAAGATCTACTAGCTTTTTCACAATTTTCTTTCTAAGAGGCGGGTTCTTGAATTTAGTACAGATTTGCTTTGTGCAGGCTGCAGCTGACCACTGCTTTTTGTTGAAATTGGTGATAGATTTTGTCTAACCGTAGAGAACGTGACAAGAAAGCTAAGAATATTTACATTTTACAGAAAAGGAAAAAGTTGTGTGACGTGGTAACACAGCTACCCAGGTTCAGGATAAATGTCAGTTTCACGTTTCTTACTTGCCAAATTTGCATTGGGTATAAAAGCTCTTGAATCCTGATCCAGCTTTTGTAATTGGACCTATATCTTTTTTCCAATTACCCATTTTGCCCCGTATAATACTAGCATAAAAATATGTAAGAATGAGGATAAATACTAAATAAATGAATATTCGTTATTATTTAATTTATTTATATTAGATTTGAATAATTATAAATAAATAATTAATAAATTTAAATAAAAAATTTATTATTTGTGACAAATTCAAATAAGATATGAATAATATTTTATAGATTCGAATTAATTTAAATTTTAATAAATAATAACAAATATTAAAATTTATATCCAAATTTATTAATTATTTTACAAACTTGTGGAAAGTTTCAAACCTTAACAAATAGTATTTATTTATTTTTTAATTAAAGTAAATTTGAATTTTAAATTAAAATTTGATTTATTTTATATTCAATAAAAATTTTAAATAAATAAATTTTTAATGAATTCAGATATTTAAACGGATAATATTTACTTAAACAGATTGAGATTTAGATAATGATACTAAACTTAAATGAAAATTTAAATAAATTCAAATTTTATAAAATATTAAATAAATTTGGATACAGATACTTAAAAGATAACAAATATCAATTTCGCTGCCATCATAGTAATATATAATAGTATCTATTTAATTATAAATCTATTATACCAATAGTTTTTTTTTTTAATACAAAAGATATCATTTTATTATGCCAACACTCTATTTTTTTATACAAAAGATATAGTAGGTTGGACGTATGAGAAAAAATTGTAAGTGTTAAAATTTAAATATTAAATTTGTTGATTGTTAATTTTTAAAAATGATTCTATAAATTAATTGAATTAAATTTCATATATATATATTTAATTCAATAGTTAAAATATGTACTTTTTTCACTCAAAAAATCAATTTGATTCAATTTTTAAAAATATTTATCGATTCTAATTATAGTTGTTTTTGGATCATTTAATGTCATTTTTAGTTAAATTTGTTATTTGGTTACTTACTTAAAGGGAGATTGATTTTCTAATTATGCACGTGCTTATATCATTGAGTTAGATAACTAATAATGCAAGCAATGTGAGTCTCCTTAATAATTTATCTCATCAGTGATGTATGTATTTACTTTTAAATTGTACTTATTTTTTAAAAAAACTTTTAATGCTAAAATGATTAAAAAAAAAGGCCTTTTGATTTTTATTATTTTATTTAAATAAAATTTTATATTTTTTACATTGAAATAAATTTTTAACTTTTATTTTGTAATCAAATATGCTCTTAACTTTTAATTTATATCTAAATAAATTTTTAATTTTTAATTTGTATTTAAATAAACCAAAAGACTTTTATTTAAAATAAAAACTTACTTGAATATAAATCAAAAGATAAATGCTTATTTAGATACAATAAAAATATAAAAAAATTATTTAAATAAAGTAATAAATTTTAAACACTCTTTTAATATTTTAGCTAACTTTTAATTATGTAAATTTTTTCTTATTTTCTTTTTTACAGATTGTATGGGTTGGTACTTAAAATTTAAATTTATTGAATATTATATTTTAAAGATAATTGTATGAATTAATTAAAATAAAATTTAAATTTTATTGCAAATCTAATAGAGATAAAAAATTAGGAGAGTTATATTTGATTCGAGTCAACTATACTAGGAAAATACACAAAAGTCCATAACAAGGTCAAATAGAAGAAAAACATTTTTTGGTCAACTAGGGGTTTCCCGCTAATTATCACAACCAAGAGGGGCATTTTTGTCTTTCCGAAAGCTTTCACTGACAAAAGACAAACAACCGGAAGTTAGAGCGAAGTCGGAGGAAGTTTCTTCTCTTCCTCAGTCTGCTTAGTGGCGTTTGGATTTTACCACATTTTTTGTGTAATACGGTTAAGTTTATGTTATCTATTTTTAGTTAAATTTAAATATTAATTTTAATAAAATTAAATTAACAAAAAATTTTTATTAAAATTTTTTTTAATCGTAATTATAATAATTCTTATAAAATTTCAATTATAATAAATTTTATTATTATTTTTAATATTGTTCAACCAATCTTACCGTACAAATGGTGTATTAAATATCTCTCAGACTCAAAAAGATCAATTTAAAAAAAAAAAAAGAAGAAATAGAAATGGTTTTCGTGATGGTGAGCTCCTGCTATTTGCAAACTCCCATTTCCAACTCTCAATTACCGTCTTCTTCTTCTCAATCCGTTATCTTTAACTTCAGAAATGCAGAAACCAAGAGAAGAAAGAGAAGCATCAGGCCTCCAATGGCTTCTCTTACCCATGAAAACAGCAAGAGGAGGACGGTTCTTTTTGTGGGTATTTCCATTCTTCCTTTCTTGCAACTCAGAGCCAAAGCTCTTGAGGGCTCCACCTTAAGTAAAGCCCTATTTTTAAATTTCTTTTTCTTTCAATATTTGATCTTTTTAATCAAATTATTGAATTTATTGTAATGGGTTATCTCTAATTTTTGTCGTAGAATTGTACAGTCAATGCCTTATGGGACATTGATGTATAGAACTTGTATATATCGACATTGTTTTAGTTGGTTTCATTTTCTGTTCTGTGTTCATCTTATTTCAGAAGAAACTGAGTTAAACAAACTAGAGGAAAACCAGATAGCAGAAAGCGGGCTAAACAAACCAGAGGAAAACCAAAAGATAGAGGTCTGAATTTCTCATATATGATCCCATCCAGTCTATTTGCTTTCATTATGTTTACTTATTGATTTTATGACTTTATGTTTCAAAATTTCTTAATGGGGTAGCTTGCATGGACAGGAAGCACGGGGAGATTCACCATCTAATCCCTTTCTATCTCTCCTGAATGGTCTTGGAGTTTTTGGTGCTGGTGTGCTTGGTGCACTCTATGCTTTCGTTCGGAAGGAGATGAAAGCAACTGATGAGACCCTAGAATTGGTAGCTCATCACTTACCTTCAAAGTCAAATTTTGTTGTACAATCTCTCATTGTTTATAGATGGCTTTGAGCATTCAAGAAGAATTAAAGAACTTATGGATAGAACACAAATAAGGAAAAGTCAATTCCCTCCTTTGGATACACAGAGTCAGATGCTTTTCAACAATACCATTGTCTCTCCCACTTCTCAACCCCCCTTTCCCCCTCCCCATTCCATTACCTTCTATCAATTAATCTCTTTCCAATAGAGAAAGGAAAAAAAATGAAATAACAGAGATTAAAGAATATTTTTGGTGTTTTCTCCTTAATATACTGTTTGTAGTTCTAAATTATTTATTCAATTTCCATTACAGAATACCCTTGTTTTGGATTTGTATACAATTAATCTTTCACTGATTGCAACATGCAGATGAAGATCAAATTGCAAGGAAAGGAAGCTGAATTTTTTAAGATGGAGAAAGATTTTGAATCAAAGCTGCTAAATGAACGGGAAGAACGAACCAAGCAACTCAAAGAGGGAAAGGAAGAACAGCTGTCTTTAATGGACCAACTAAATTCAGCTAACACCACAATCAAAGGCCTAGGGCAGGAAGTGAAAAATGAGAAGAAGTTAATTGAGAAGCTTAAAGTTCAAATAGACAGTCTTCAAAGCAACCTCTCAAAGGATGGGGAAGAGAAAATATCTCTTGAACAAAAACTGAAGGAAAAGCTTGAATCAGTTGATGTCCTACAAGAAAAAATTAACTTGTTCAGTTCTGAACTAAGCGATAAGGAAGGTGACATTCAAAAGCTCAGCTCTTCCCTTGTTGAAAAAGAATCAGATTTCAAGAACTTGAACACTACCTACAAGCAAACTAAGGAAGAACTTGGGAAAGCACATTTGGAGATTGAAGGATTGAAAGAAGAATTACTGAGAAATCAAAGTGAACTTGAATCCAAGAATTCTGCAGTGGATGAATTAAATGCTAGGATAAGTTCTCTAATGGTTGAAAGAGATAATTCTAAGGAGGAATTTGGTGCTCTTCAGAAGGATTACAATGATCTGAAATTGTCTTCTGAAAATAACTCAGCGGCAGATGCTAAGCTTTTGGGGGAAAGAGAAAAGGAAATTCACCTTCTAAAAGAAAAACTTGAGCTCGCTCTAAATGATGTAAGTGAAAATAAAGCAATTATTGTTGATTTGCACAAGGAAAGGGAACACCTGAAGAGAGCACTGGAGGTGGAAGTGCAGAATGTAAAGAACCTAAAAGAAGAACTTCAACTTGCTGAGAAAACTCTTTTGAAGCCCAGAAGTGGGGTTTCTGATCTGTCCAATCAACTAAAGCAATCAATAAATCATTGTAAAGAGCTTGAGTCTGAGGTTTCTAGGGTTAGGGCTGAGTTTGATGAAGCAAACCGAAAACTGCATGATAGCCTTGATGAGGCAAAACAAAGCGGTGAAGTTCTAGCCAGTGAGCTCACAACTGCAAAGGAGCTTCTGAAGAAAACAAGGGAGGAGCTGCAGATTTCTTCTCATGAGCTGACTTCTATGACAGAAAATCGTGATAGCCTTCAGATGGAATTGCTAGATGTCTATAAAAAGACAGAAAGCACAGCCAATGATTTGAAAGAAGAGAAAAACATTGTTTCTTCTTTAAACAAAGAGCTACAGGTTTTGGAGAAGCGTATTGCTAAGGACAAGGAAGCAAGAAAATCACTTGAAACAGCCCTGGAAGAGGCTACTAAGTCACTTGATGAGACGAACCGCAATATATTGAAACTTTCTAGAGATCTTGAAAGGGCTAATGCTAAAATATATAGTCTTGAGGATGAGAAAATGCTGCTCTATAAAACACTTACAGAGCAGAAGAATGCATCTAAAGAAGCCCAAGAAAACATGGAAGATGCTCATAGCCTTGTCATGGCACTTGGCAAGGAAAGGGAGAGTTTAGAAAAGCGAGTGAAGAAACTTGAGGAAGAATTGGGATCTGCTAAAGGTGAAATATTACGGTTGAGAAGTCAAATGACTTCATTCAAAGTTCCTGTAAATGATCAGCATCAACAGAATGGTGAAACTGAAGCAAAAGTCACTATCAGTGCAAGGAAAACTAGCAGAAGGAGAAAAGGTAGCTCACAGTGAGGCTGTGAACCATCCTGAGTTCTAATACTCTTCTGCTAAATTTCATTGTCGCTTTTTGCAATACCCTTGTATTACTGTATAAATCTGACACCGAGATATTCAAATTAAGGAATTTACTTGTGCATGTAAGGATCCGTGTTTTTCTTCATATTGGTGAAATACTAACACAGGTTCTGAAGTTTTCAACCTTTGCATGTTCATTGGGAATTAAGGTGCAGTCTGTTCTGCATTTCATTGCTTGGATGGAAAACACTCTGTAGTCTGTACCCTCCTTAAGAATGCATCTCTCGGGGTAAAAGATGCTGAAGAGAACAATTCGACTAACAGCAGAAAAACAACATAGCTTTTTTCGACTCCGAATCAATCTTAGTAAAGATATAGTTTCAGTCATAGGCCCGTTGAGTAAGCCTCGTCAACTCTGCATCTCTCTGGAAAAGCCATGAGTTTGCCATTTTGAAGTTATATTTGAAAAGGATGCAATCCATTTGGTGGAAATTGGAAGCCCAAGAGTTTTACTTTCCATGACCATTTGGCTTTCTCTGGAATTAGTCAGCTAACAAATCGGTTTCAGCATTAAGTAAATCACTGAACAGAAAGGGATAATTAAACATTATACTTACTTAATGTTTCGACAACAGTAGGAGTCAAACTCACGACCTTTTGATCCGAAGTGAAACGCGCTAATCCTCTCCAAAGAAAGTTCCAGCGGAGATTGGAGCCCAGCAGAAGTTTATTATTCTTTAATAAGAACAAAGGTTTTGAAAAAACAAAATTTGCAGAATTTGTTCAGGTAAAATAAGGCTCCCAAACCTCTCGCTTTTATCGATCTCGATGGCTAGTTTTCAATCTTCGCCTATTTTGATTTTCTTTTCTTTTTTGAATCAAAATCTCAATTTTTTTCAAGTTAGCTGGAATTGAGAAATCTGGAATTGAGAAATCTTTCTGTTTTTGTTTGCTTGTTTCTGTTATTAATAAGCAGCTGGTTTTCATTCTCAGATTCCCTCCAAAAAAGGTCTTCCTGATTCTGTTTTGTTTATCTCAGGACTCAATGATTTATCAGATCCGAGTTCGCCAAGTCTCAATTTTGGGTACACTAAAAATTGAACATCAAAGTCCATTTTGGCATTGAAGTTTCATTCTTAAAAAACTGGGGTTTCCTTTAACTTCGAAAAACTCAAGCTTTGATCCTTTTAATTTTCTGAGAAATTCAAGGGAACTACTTTTGTTAAGGATCTGACCCTTGGGTATAACGGAAATTTAGTATCCTTTCAAGGAATAAGTATGGAAATTCTTTTGGGGGGTTTTAGCTGATCTGGGGATATTCGGAATTTGAAGGGGCTATTTCAGTTATAGTCATTCTCTACGGTGCGGTGGTATGGGACCCTTGCCTTATTGTAGCCCAAATTGTGTACCTTCAATGTTTATACTACCTTACTCTTGGAGTCTTCGTTTCCTTTCTTGTCGGCACTCGCGTTTATCGTGTGAGTTTGGTTTTCTTTGACTTTGCTACTGTTACTACCTCTACCGTTACCAGCTGGTGTGTCATTGCTTCATTTCTGCTCAGCTCTATTGCAGGGTGAGCATATAATTCCCATCTTGGTTTTTTAACTATGCTTCATTTATATGTTTATCTGTGTCTGCTAGCGTGAACTTTTGAATGCATTTATAGAAGAAATTGTTGGTTTCTATCTACTGGTTTTTAGATGTTTTAGTTGCTAGAATGTGCTTGAATATGAATAATTTATTTAGTCAAAACTCAGTATGTTTCCTGCTGTTACCTTACCAACGTTCCTTTTGCTGTGTACCTCATCCTTGTGACACCTTTTGACTGTTGATGATTAAACTACAAAATCCCAATTTCTCTTGTTTCATCCTTGATTATATGTTGTAGGATTGGCTTGGATCAATGTACAGATTACATTGTACAGTCGTGATGTTTGGCTTGTTCTATTTGTTCTATGATATGTATACTTTTTCTGATACTAAATTAAGATTTAGAAAGCTTTGCACATGAATTTTGAAATTGAAACGTAAGAACATTGAATCTTGAACTTTTTTTAGGACACTAGTAGCTAAACTTGAAAGTTATTTACCTGCCTGCCCAATTCATTGCATCTGTTATTCTTGCTGATTCAGTTGGTGTTCTATATGAGCAAAGGTTTGTTTAATTGTGAATTAATGGCCAGAACATGATATTGCTTCTGTGAAGATATTGCCTAGTTTTAAACTAAACGGTAGTTTATATGTTCTTGTGCAGAAAAAAATTAAGTAAGATGTACTAAGAATTTTAAAGATAATAATAGTATTAAGCATTTTGTAAACTTAGCTAATTTTAACTTTTTTTTTTTGTTTGGATTTATGCAGGGCTGTGTACATGCTTTATTTGATTGAAAGGGCAAAAAAGTGCTTAGATTTTTCAGCCACCCTATATATTATCCATCTTTTTATATGCATCATATATGGAGGTTGGCCTTCCTCAATAACATGGTGGGTTGTGAATGGTACTGGAGTTGCAGTGATGGCTTTTCTAGGTGAACATCTATGCATTAAACGGGAACTGAGAGAGATTCCCTTAGCACGATACTGATCGAGTAAGAAATAATTCCTCTATGTGCTAAAGTGACTTAAGAAAATTGTAATGTGAAATAAATAATTTTTTCTTTATTATTCTGTTGTCTGTCTTTTCTTTTGGGACTTTGGTTCCAGTAGAATTGTCAATGCTGGCTTTCCAACTTATTCTTTCTTGAATTTGTGGGATTGCTATTTATTGTCCTGCCCTTCATAAGATATTCTGTTTGATGGTTGGTATGCACAATAAATTGTGCATTTTACTTGTTTTTCTTATGCTCAACGGGAGTATGATGATTTTCAACATCAACTTCATCAATGGATTGGTGCTAATTTATGTCATTTGTCTTTTTGGACGTTGGTTGTCTGGTGCAGCAGTAGTCTCTTGTTCTGCCAGTCATTTCCTTCTTGAGTGGGCTGTTTAGGCTTGCAGCACTAGTTTCTTCCATAAGCATTCTTTTCCTTCTATACAATGTTTGTTTTAGGGGACATGTTAATTTTGTGGATTTAGAATATCTTATATATATATATAATTTCTGAACCATATATCTTTGAATTTCGGTTGAGATGATTTAGTTTTATAGCTTGTAACTTCTTAAAAGTGTTTGAGAACATGCATATTAGGTTGAGAAATTTTTTGTTGGTTTGTATCAGTGAAATTCTTGGTGGCATTTCCAGAAAAGAATTTCCCTTTTAATGCTTAACCCCTAATTGTTAAAAGAACATCCAGTTCTCATGTTAGTTAAATAAGAAAAAAAAAAAAAGCTAATGAACTATGTAAAGTTAAAACAGAAATTGTTCAAATAATTACCTTCTTTAGTTATTGACCCAAGAACTAGTTTTCTTGGTTGAACTTTAATATGCCACAATGTTTATATTCTTGATACCTTTTCAGTTTACAATTCTTATTTTTTTCAAATATCATAGTGTTGGCTGAAATTTGAAACTATTTCACGCTGATGTTTGACTGACAAAATATCAGGTCTGAAGAAATTTCTTGTGGCATTAAAATTCTTTGTTTTTGCTATGGAGGAGCTGAAGGATATAATTCTTTAGATTCCAAATCCAATCCGCAATGAGAAAGAGCTAGCTTAAGTTATTGAATCTATTTTTAGTTGCTTCTTGAGATAATTGAGAAGTGCTTCTGAAGATGATAGAGAGCAAGCATAAAAGTTTGGGATAGTGGTGCTTAAGTGATATGAAGCTGGAGCGCATATGGCTAGGTACGCATTTGTGTGAGGGGATCTAAATGTACAACTATAGGTGGCTTTGAGAAAGATGATACACTGCTTCTGATACTGTTTTCTGATTTTATCTGAATATACACTGCTTCTGATACTGTTTTCTGATTTTATCTGAATAGTTGATTAGTTTTTCATTCTTTAATACAGTTGTTTGGTTGAGTTTTTAGGTCTGCATATGATTTGAGAACTTTTGAGTCTATACTATTGGCTGCTGAGTTATCTGATTTGGTGTGTTTTCCCCCCATGTGGATGAATGTAAGCTTGAGATAGTCTCAAGTTTTGTGTATGACTTTAACTGATTTGCGGGCAACATCAGCTTGACCATTGAACATTTATCTCCTGGTCCTTCATTAGAGAAACTCATCTTGATAACAGTTCAGAGAAGTGTGATGAAAGGGTTCAAGAGGAGTGAGGGCAACCCTTACCTCTTTGCACATTCCCGAGCCCATTGGCACAATCAGGTGAATTAAAAGAATTAAATTGGTAGACAATAGGCCTTTTAAGCTTTAATGAGCTGGGTTGTGGAGCCTTCTGTTTATAGTTATTACTATCTATTTTTCTGGTTTAAAGCATTTCCCACAAATGTTGAGTATCAGTGATATCATATGATTTGCAAATTTGGTTTTTTTTTTTTTTTTTTTGTTGCTAAAATTGAAATACTCAGAAGTTGATGTGGAAGTAATTTCTTGAGTTGGCATGTTTTCTTAGTTTAATTTGTTTCACTGGCTTGGCAATGTCATGGTGAAAACTCATAAAATATTACCCTCATTTGCAACTAAAGGATAAAGGAACTTGTCAAATTAGACGGCCAAATTATTTGGTTGTTTTATTTTAAGTTAATGTCATGAATGATCCTTAAATTATAATAAAATATTTAACTTGAATTATAAAAGTTTTTACTGTGGTACATAAATCATAAATCTGTTAACTAAAGTAATAGTATTCATATTTATCGTAATCAATTTCAAATGATAACGGTCAAATTATGTAATTAGTTTTTGTATTTACGTGAAATTTATATTTTAGTTCTTATGCAACAATTTACAAAAATTAGATTCTTGTACTAATTTAATTTGATAAGATAATGTTACTTGATCTTCACTAAATTAGTTAATATGGTCGTTGACAATGTGACATTGACTTATTGATGTTGCATTTGGGATTGATGAAATCAATTATTAAATTATGCAAATGGTTTCTATATTAATACAAATTTGAAATTTAGTCTTTGTATTCATACAAACTATTTTAGTTACTTTAATATATTAGTTTTTATTGTCTATAATTAATTATTAATAATATCATATTAATAATATTATTATTATCATTTATATTAATCAATTATAATATTAATAATTTAAATTAATATATGAAAGTGAATATTATTTTAATTAGTATAAATATATCATATAATAAAATTTATAATGAATCTAAAATAAATCATGAATGAAATGATCATTCTATCCAATCAAATAAAATAAAAGATTCAAACTTAAATTCTTATAAAGGGTGAGTTTCTATCTATTTGAAAAACAAATTTTGAATCATAACAAAATAAGAAGAAATGATTTATTTGATAAATCAAAACATTAAAATCGTGTATCATAATGAAAAGTTTCAATTTTTTGAATCTTTACAAAAAAAAAAACTTATTTAAATAATTATGTTAAATTAAATAATAAGATTAATTTTAAAACTAATACACATTTAGTTTAGTAAATTACTTTAATTTATTAACAATCTTAAACCTATATTTGATTATAAAAAAATTCATTTAAATATGATTTAATTTAAAAGAGCAAAACATTGTTTTATGGATAATTTTACCATTATAAGATGCAATTATAATTCTAATTCATTAGATAAATTAATAAAAAATAATAGTTTTATTAATTAGATAATGATAGATTTATATCATATATTGATAAATTAATGATAGATTTTTAATAGATTGGTTTAAGATTTTTTTTCATATGACCATAATATACTACAATTGTGGCAAAAAACTATGACAAAATTAATAGCAGATTTATATTTTATGATAGAATATAACAAGAAATAACAACAAAACTAGTAATAGTATTTCACATGAGTGACAAAAATTGTAACAAATTTAGTGCCAATATATGAAAATTGTGAATAAATATTGTAATAAAATTTTCAATATTGCGATAGAATATTATGTGAAAATATTGTAACAATTTTTAAAATTTAATGTTTTAAAAAATTAGAAAATTTGTAAAAATTGAAAATATTTTTTGTATTAAAGGAATTAAACTTCAAATTTCATGCAAGTACAATAATTAAACTTCAAATTTTATATGAGTACAAGGACTATTTGCATAATTTAATAATTTTATCAATTCTAATTACTACATTTTCAAGTCAATACTACATCGTTAAAGTCAATACCATATCAGTATATTCAATGACCGCATTAGTTAATTTAATGTAGATCAAATAATACTATTATCAATTAAATTAACATTATTAAATTATACTAGTATAAGGATATAATTTTTACAAATTATTATATAGGGACTAAAGTTTAAATTTTATATAAGTACAATCAGTTACTACATAGTTTGACCAAGGATAACACTTGATGGATAAATAATTTTTCAAATATCATATTAGTTAAAAATTTCATAATTTATATATCACATTAAATATTTTACTATAATTTAGTGATCATTCATTACGTTAACTCAATTTTTGGATTATGACTTGTGTCATTTTGCTAGCTTCCATTAGTATCTCAAACTTGAAATCCATGTTGATTTTGTCATGTCTTGCGACTTAAGATAACGACAACTTTGTGATTTTTGCAAGGATTAAATATAAAAATAACTTTAAAATTATATTTTTTTTATCAATTTAATATAAAAAAATTGTCAAATTAATACTTTAATTTTCATTCCATTATCATGTCAATATCTTAAACTAATGTCGTTATTTTTAATGCTAACATGATATAAATATCAAATAAGATATTGATATGTGTAAAAAAATCCAACCAGTGCTACAACATCAATGTTACATTAATATTAAAAAAAAAATTAAAATTTTTTTTTTAAATTCTAAAAAATTTTAAAACTTTTTAAAAATTATAAAAAAATATGAAATATTTTTAAAAATTATAAAAATTATGATAATTTAAAAATTAAAAAATCTAAAAATTTTAATAAAATATAAAAAATTCAAAAAAATGAAAATTTTAATAAAAAATATGTTTTTTAAATTAAAAAAATACAAAAACTTAAAAAACTGAAAATTAAAAAATAAAAATTTTGAAAATAATCAAAAAAATTAGAAAAATATAAAAATTTTTGAAAAAATTTGAAAATTTGAAAAAGAATTCTAAAAATTCTTAAAAAATTTTGAAAAATTAAATAATTTCAAAAATTTGAAATATTTTTAAAAATTTAAAAAAATCTAAAAAATTAAAAATTAAAAAAACTTAAAATTTTCATAAAAAACCAAAAAAATTCAATTTTTTTTCAAAACTAAAAATTTTTTAAAAAAAATTAAAATTGTAAAATTAAAGAAAATGAAAATTTTCAAAAATTTTAAAATTTTTTTTACAATTTTTAGATATTTTTATTTAAAATTTTTATAGTTTTTGTGATTTTTTTTGAATTTTAACAAAATTTTATTTTTATTAAAATTTTCATTTTTCTTGAGTTTTTCATCAATTTTTTTTGAATTTTTTGGATTTTTTTATCAAAGTTTTGAGATTTTTTTAATTTCTTAAGCTTCTTGAATTTTTTATTTTTAAAAAATATTTTAGTTTCTAAGTTTTTTTTTATAATTTTTTAAAAATATTTTAGATTTAAAAAAATTTAGAATTTTTTTAGAAATTGTTTAGGATTTTTTAGATTTGTTTTTGAATTTTTTTAAAATTTTCTTTTAATGTAGACGTGATATCAAAGATATAGTGTTGACTGAACTTTTTTGACATATGTTAACATTTTGTTGAATGTTAATGTTACGTTAATAAGTTAACTGACAGTGTTAATTTTAGATATTAAAGTGAATAACAGAATGAAAGTTGCAATATTAAACTGATAATTTTATTCATTTAAATATCAAATTGATAAAAAGTGTATAGTTTAGGGACCATTTTTATATTAACTCTTTTTGCAACTGCCTAAAATTTGATCCGGTGAAAATCCAAAATAAATTGGTTTAATTTCTTACATCCGTATGATATGAGAAGATAAATTTTGGAAAAACCAACAGACATCAACTTGGTTTGATGGAATGCAATAGGCTTCGAAACTCTTTTTTTTTTTTAAAAAAAAAACATAACTTTCATTTCTCCTTTAAACCAAAATATAAGCTTTAATTGCTTATACAAAGTAAGCCCTAACTTGCAAATAAATGAAAGGATTGCAAGTACTTAAATTTAAATTTTATATATGTTAAATGATACTTCTTTAAAGGTAGTTCATGAACCAATTATGCTAAGCATCGGATTCCTTCAATTGATTTGGGTCTCTAGCGAAATGAAAAAGTTGTCTAGCTGAGTTCTCTACAACAATGTCATTGTCATGGCTGAGGCTTCCATGAAACTGAGATGTCTCCCACGGCTTCCCCAACTGTGAGATAGAATGAATTCATTCCAAAGGACTCCAAGATTTTGGAGTGATGCATCTTCTCCATCACACTTCCCACAGGATTTACCAACACATGCTACTTTGGAAAAATAAACTCTATCAGCCTTGGATTTAACCTCAAGCTTAAAATGAATGTGTGCTGAAACTCATTGGTGGCAATCATTACCTGGAGTGATCTTTTCTCCAGGATCTTTCTTAGTTCGCATGCCATGTCAATGCCACTAGTATCTATGGCTGTGACAGCTGAGAAAATTGTATTACTGTCAGCCAAATACAGTAGGAAATTCTTGGGAATAATACATATTATGTTTTCTTTTTCCTCTGAAAGGATGATCAAAGAGTGTTTGGAGTAACTTACCGGTCATGTCAATAATTATACATTTCAAAGTGCTTTCATGGTTTGCCTTAATCCATTCTTCCTCCTCTCGAATCCATCTTAATATCCTACAACAAAGAAATTCCTTCAGTCAGACAACCATTTCTCAAGAAGGTGCTGTGTCATAATTTTCTAGACTAATGAAACATTCCGTATTGAAATCTATTGCAAAGTTTATTGACCTTTCTTGTAGATAAGTTGAATTTGCAAAGTAGATTGGAGATTCAATGGCCAGTATAAGAAACGAAGGGACCCTTGAAGCTTCTCTGTATCGGTTGAAGCTTTGGTATATCGGTGTTCTTGGAATATTCCCCAAGACCACAGTGTTTGGCCTGGTGACATGCAAGCGAATCTTGAATACAGAAACTCCAACCTGCAATTTCAGGCCAAGCAATTAGATATCGACCAAAAAACTTGTCAAATTTCATTGCTTCAATTCTATGTCGATGCTTTTAACAGTACAATACTAGGAGAAGAGGAGATGAAAGCAATCACTAGGAAGTTAAATGCTTACTGCAATGGCAAGTCCCAGAGGAACAGAAACGAAAAGAACCCCGAAGAAGGAACAAACACAAGCCAAGAAATCTAGTTTGTCAACTTTCCACAATTTGTATGCGGCCTGATAATCGATAAGTCCTATTACTGCTGTTATGATGATGGCTGCTAAGATGACATTAGGGGTGTAGTAAAATAGCGGCATGAGAAACAGCAGTGTCACAAGCACAGCTGCAGCTAATACTACGTTAGAGATCGCTGTTTGTGCTCCAGCATTGTAATTTACTGCAGATCGAGAAAATGATCCTGAAAGACATGTTGAAAAAGAATAGTTTTAGATGCCTGAGTACCATCTCTTTTTCATGAAGTTTTACGAAGTCATTTCTGAAAGAGTCATCGCCTGTTGTGACATAACATGAAGTGCAAGAACCAGCCATGTTCATGAGACCAATAGCCATCATTTCTTTGTTTCCATCAACTTGGTAGTTCCTTAGAGAAGCAAATGTCCTTCCCACTGCAATCCCTTCCTACAGAACATTATGAAACAGTTGGACATTAGAAAGATTAAACTTGAATTCATATAGAAATTAGATACCAAGAATGAGGATGCAGTGCATTGCAAATCCATGGCGGTGTGGTAATAACAACGATTTTAGCTATCGAATAAGATATTGATGGCAATGTTGGTTCAGGAAAAGCTTACAGTGAGGGAGACGATCCCAGTGACTATGCCAGTCTTGACAGCTAATGCCAGATATTGGCCATTAAAGTATAGCATGTTAGATGAAGGTGGATTAAAGCCCTTTTGCAAGTGGCCAATCTGTGAAAGAGAAAAAGGAAAGACACAACTTAGATTTGGGAGAACTTTTCAAAAGATCTTCTTTTACATAAAAGAAGAATATAATATCACTTCTTACAATTGAGATTCCATGAGCTTTTGATTTAATGCAGAACACAAAAAGCGTTGAGAGAATCACTGATGCTAATGGAGCAGCTGCCGATACCCAGAAAAGCTTTGGTTTCTTCATGCTCTACATCAAAATTTTCAAACATCAAAATTTAAAGAACTAAAAAAGAATCTGCCAGAAAAGCTTTGGTTTCTTCATGCTCTACATCAAAATTTTCAAACATCAAAATTTAAAGAACTAAACAAGAATCTGCACAAATCACTTTCTTGTTATAATAGAGAAGATACTTACAATATGCCTTGCTGTCAACAGAAACAACAGGAAGGTAAATCCCGTTGCAATAGTTTGCCAGGACCACTGCAGATTAATTTAACCAATATTACCATTGGAACATTTTCTTGAAACATATTTTATAAAAATGAAGAGGAAAGTTTACATTGGTTTCCGTTGATGAAGCCACCTACCTCTTTTCTGTGGTCAAATACAGCGTTCATAACAGGAATGAATTGCATCTTGCCAGTGAAATGAACAATTCCAAGTAATCCCTTCAGCTGCTGTAATGACACAATGACTGCTGCACCAGCCATGAATCCAACAAGAGTTGCCTTGGACAGAAAATCAATTATGAAGCCTAAACTGTAAATCATAAACCAGAATCAATTAAAATACTAAAAGATAATGAATTGGCTTTTGTCCGTAGTCCAATATGTTCAGGAATTCTTCTGATTTTTCTGAAAATGATGAATAGAATTTAGGAAGCCCATGTTTTAAAAGGTGTTAAGACAGAATCAATATGCATATCAGACTTTGTTCCACTGTGAAGGGGGTCGTTTTCAGTAATCTTAAGGTTGTCACTATCAATAAATCCTCAAGGAAAATGAGCAAAACCGTATAAATTCTTCCACTTAACTATCTAACTTTATACATTTTGACTTTAGAACATCAAAAGAAGGTACCTTAACAGACCCAAAGATGCGTGAAATAAACCAGCAAAGAAAGTAGCAGTGAAGGCTAATTTAAGGTAGAGAATTGGCTCTTCAACAGGGGAAACACTTTCACTTAGCATTGTGCCCATGACTAAGGATGGAATGGACACTGGACCAACAGCAAGATGTCTAGAACTCCCAAGGAAAGAATAAACCAATGGGGGAACAAAGCTTGAATCTGCATGAAATGATGAAATATTGATACTAATAAAAGTTTATTTTATTTGCCTTTATCCATTATTGCATTCAAGTAAGTAGTTTTGGTTCTGATACTAACATAATCCAACAGTTGGTGACAAATTTGCAAGCTTTGCATAACTGATTCCCTGCAGTCCAACAAAACAAAATAGATTAGCATAAAAGAATAAGGATTTTTTTTTTTCAAATGAAACAATTTTGTAAAAAAAATGAATATTAATTTGATCCATAACATGATTTATTTAATACAATGACCCAGTTAATATCATGTCTGATATCCAAAAATCTTTACCATGTGATATCAACCACAACAGGAAATTGAATTAAATTCACATGAGGATTGACTATTGAGAACAAAAATCATCTTTGGATATAAGTTCAGAACCAACACAATTTTTTATTTAGTATATGACAACAATAAAAACAAATTAATTTTGTTATTAAAAACTGACAACAAACAAAAATCCAGTTCACATAAGCCACACTTATTCACTGATAAACTTTTTAAAAATTGACCACTCTAATGATTCAAAAGTAAAATGGAATATGTTCAAAAACTTCTCCACTAATTTTCATTAGTTGACAAAATCAAAACCCATGAACAACCATGAGAGATAGATGCTATTGTGCTTCAGTGTTGATGATTACCTGTGGGATTGCAAGGCTAGAAATGGTAAGACCAGAGATGACATCAGACCTAAACAGACTGAGATTATACTCAGGACCCCACTGGAATATTGGGAACAAAAACTGAAGTCCCAAAACCAGTTTCTTACACCAAGTTTGCTTCTTGAATCCGTAGAGTGGATCATCAGGGAAAAATATCTCAGAGAACCTGTGTTTTAGCTTCTGGAAAGTGGTTTTCTTTGGTGGCGGGCATACATTGTGTATCTCCATTGGCTCTGGCGGTGGTATTGGTATCTCTGTTGAAACCTTCAGAATTGTTGTTTTCGTACTTCCAGTATGGCTAGAGAAATCTTCAACCCTGTTAGAATTTACACCCATTTTGTCCCTTTGTTTTAGCAAGTAGAAGAAAAAACCAAGTCTTTTTTTTGTGAACAACGAAGTTAAGCATGGCTTTGAATTTATAAAGAGAAAATGGAAGGGTATCTGTCAGATGGTAGTTATTGGGCAGTTGTTGCTATTTGTTTGAATGTGGCAAGTTTAGTCTTTTTGATCATTTGTGGTTTGCAAAAAGATTAATGCCATTGCCTAAAAAAAAAATTAATGTCATGATGCTTAATATACGGAAAAGATTCAGATCGAATTGTTTAGTTGAAACTTGAGAAGGTTTTAATTAAAATGGATTAAATTAAAATTAAAATTAATAAATTGAAAAGTTTAAATATGTAAATAAATGTGTAAAATTTGAAAAAAATTAAATAAATTTTGATATATTTTTTAGATAAATATTTTTAATAAAAAAATTTGACAAAATTTAAATACAGATTAAATTTGAATTATAAATTGTAGTTTTAATAATTTTTTTATTAAACTCTATAAATCTATCAATTTAAGTTATTTTATTAAATTATTATTAATTAAAAAAAAACTTGACATATTTCACCTAAAAATTTTATCTAAAATTTACGTTGTTAAAAATAAATAATGGGATAATTTGGTATTAAAGAACAGTAGCATATGAAATACTAGTATTTTTCATGGGCCCCAATCAGCAATTTGTGGATTTGTTTATGTAATTACAATATTTTAGGGAGATTGGGTGCTTTCTTTTCTCTTTTTTTTTTTGTTTTTTTTTTATGGGGTTTATTTAATTTGATTTATTTGACTTGCTTTTGGGGTTTTATCCTGCAGCACAGTGAGGCCATAACACGGATGAGCCTTGGGGCAATCGTTTTTACAGAAGGTAAAAAAAAAAAAAAAAAGCCAATTGTTAATTGATTGATAGTTTTTCTTTGCTGGATTGCTTGATAAGAAACTGTTATACTCAATAAATTTCACATCCATTTAAGGAAAGGTTAATGTAAAAATTACTTTCGTTTTTGTTTTTGATTGGCTTAATTGGCAAGTGATTTTCGTATGAGTCGGAGATTTTTAAATTAAAGTATATTTTTAGAATATTGTGATATACTTAATTGTTGAAAACTGTTTTTGAATTTGTTTAATTAATTAGTATTTAGTAGCCTATTAATTAAAATCATCTATGAACTAGTAACGTCCAAAAGAAAAGCTTTGTTAGGTGAAACTAAAACTCATGCTCGGGATGAGAGCATGTAGTACACACAATACTAAATATAATTTTATCATAAATTTAAGATTTAATTTAATTCATTTATATAATTATTTTTAAAAAAATTAATATCCAACAGATTTAACCTTTAAATTTTAATAACAGTCTCGTAATTTTAAATTATATATATATTTTATAAAATATTACTTTATCACATATGTCTTAATAGCGTTCTTGTGATTTGAAATTAGATGATTAATTTATAAATAAATAATATATAATTTACCTATTTAAGTAAGTTTGTTATTATATTAGTCATTTAATTATAAACATAATTTATTAAACAAACATTATTAACTTAATATTGAATCTAGTATTAAATTCTCTGTTTTTTTTTTTTTAATCATGATTTTTATGTATTGAAGAATTTGTAAAAACACTTGCTAAAAGAAATGTAAAGAAAGACATGTAACTTTCTAACAACCTTGCAAGAAGGAATATTGCTAGAAATCATCGTTGATCTTGACGTCAGGTATTTTTTAATGCCAATATTAAGGTGGATAAATGGCGAATAAAATATGTCAAAATTTCAATTTCGTCTTTCAAACAAGAGCAACACTAAACCGAGATAGTCCAATCGGTGGTAGAAAAAGATTTCCTTTGGTTTTCCTTGTCTAGTTTTGATTAAACCTTTACTCTACAAAGTTATTTGACTTTGTACTTCATTTCTTTTTGGTATGGTGTGTGAGGAGATTAAATCCTTTTTTTATTATTTCTTTTACTTGATTTTATGCAAGTGAGTTTTTGAGCAAGGCAAGACATGTGGCTTGAGGATATAAAAATATGCACGGGGACTGATATTTCCAGAATCATATATGTCGCCATGAACAGCAGCAAAAGGAAGTCTCAAAGAACCTACCTCTAAAAAAACCAACAATTGGTTATCGTGAAATAAGTCCTGAATTACCTATGGTATGCTTTTGACTATATATAGTGCTTTGCAAGGGAATGACTCGAGAAAAAAGTTTACAAACTGGTTGGTTTTGGTTCCAATTTGACCAAAGTTAAGACAGTCATTATAGACCAAGCTGATTGTTTAGTGGTACTGAATATGAATGTATATTTTTTTTGGTTCATTGGGCATATGTCGTGTCACCTGTTCTTTATGTCCTCATCATTGCTGCAAATAATTAGTGGGAGGATAATGTTGCGCGGAACACATGACACACTAAAATAAAGCTGAGCCTCACATGGTGAAATGCAGAAGCTGAACTAAAGTCGGCGGAGAGCTGAGGAAGAATTGTTGATGATCATAATTGAGTCATTTGGATTCCACGCGCTAGGGTAATGTGAAAGCAACGAAGAAGACAACGTAATCTGTTCCTAATGCGGTCATAGAGGAGAGGAGGGATTTTGGTTGATGCAACCAAGGTATAAGGCTGAAATATATATAGCTACAGTTGACTTACATTGAAGGATGTATACGTAGCTGGTGGACCAAGCAAAGCATTTTTTTTTAAGCTTTAAGAGCTCTCGAAAGAATTTAAAGTTTTATAAGGGAAAATTGTGAAAATTTTTTATTAGAAATGAGTAAATAAAAACTAAAATTGCAAATCAAAATTGATAGATTAAAAGATCTCATCAAATATATCAAATGTATAAAATTTTGAAAAAGTTTTAATTAAATTTGATATATTTATTAAATAGATATTTTTAGTAAAAATATTAATATAATTTATACCATTGAATACATATCGATTAAATTTGAATTATAAATAATATTTTTAGTAATTTATTTAATTTTCACATTGAACTTTATTAATTTATCAGTTTGAATTTTTTATTAAAATTTTTAATAATTTGTTTACATATTATTTATATTCACATTAAACTCTATTAATTTATCCGTTTGAATTTTTTATTAAAATTTTTATTTACTCATTTTTAATAAAAAATTTCACTAACTTCATTTATGAAATTTATATAAAATTTGTTTGTAGGATTCTTGGGTTTTTATCCATGTTAAACCCATTAGATTTTCCTGCGTAGGCCAATCCCTCTCAATACCAATTCCAAATAGGAATCTCTATTATGAAAAAGGCAAAAACCTTGCTTGATCTTGCCACCATACCAAACTTTCCCAAAATTGCTGCATGGACTGATGGTAGAAGAATTTTTGTACTTAAATATTATGCTCCACATGAAGATCTTGAAATAGAATCCGAACCAGAAGCTTTAAAGCTACTATATCAACTTTTTGAAATGGAAGATCTTGACCATCCCCAAGAAATCCTATATCAGTATCAAGAAAGATGACAAATGTGGAATAAATCAAGAATTGTATCTCCTCAATCCTAAAACACAAAAGATGAAGAGCTTCATAATCTGGATAAAAGATTCGAAGGATAAGTTATTCTAAATCAGAATTAGCCTATTTTCAAAGCTATCAATAGAAACAAACAAAAATGTATGGAGTCCAACACCTATTGACAAAAATCATTATAGCAGCCACTGTAGCAGAAATCACTATAGCAGTTACAGTAATAGACAAATTTAAATCTTCTACAGTGTAAAGATAAACCATCGGGCATTGTTTCAAACTTTTTCCTTCATAAACAAAAAAGCTATCACCTAACAAAGGCAGAGGCTTCCAGATAATCTTCTTTTTCTTTTTAACTATTTCTCTTTCGCTTTCTTTCCTTTTTCTTGAGTGATCCTTTCTTTTTATCACTACATGCTTAACTATGACATAACCAATAAAAATAGTGAAGAAGAAGCAATAGCTGATAATTTTAAAATTTTAGCCACTAACCCAATGTCTAAAATAGAAACAGATTTATCTGATGAAGAAACATCTGATGAAGATACATAACCTTTACCACAACTAGTGGACAGAGGAAAAAAAATAGGCAACATCTCTAAACCAGAAAATGATGACATATTATGATTCTCAAATTTTCAACAAAATCCAGAATTATATCAACCGGTTGAAACATATCCAATTAATCCTAGTTATTTTCTTAAAAAAGAGAAAATAAAACAAACATCTACTGTTGAGCAAGGCCAAACTAGTCAAACTCAACAACCTCCATCTTCAACAAATATAGATTCGTTAAACAAACGAACTGTAGCACAAGGTGGAACATATTTAGACTTATCTAAAGTCTTCCTTTCAGAATATGGAAAAACTATAGATGAATGAGCATAGTCTATATCTATTGTAGAAACCAACTACAAAGATATTTGAAATAAAGAAAGATTTTTAAAATTACTTTTGTGGAACTTGGTAGGGAGATGCCCTTAAGTTTCTTAAAAAATGGAAAACTACTAAGTTAGGAAAATCTAAAAAAACAGAGCTTCTTAACTCTTATACTATTTCTGCTCTTTTAAAACTTTTTACACAAATCATAAAAAATGAAATGTGTGGGATGATAGAAGAAGTTGATGCTAATAATGAAGCTCAATATATTCTTTCTAAACTCAAATTGTGTAACATCCTAAATCACGATGAATTTTCAAAAAAATATATGAGTGAATATCAGTGTTTAGATGAGAACATTCCAAATTCTGGTTAGAATAATATTTTCATAAACTTTCTTCACCATGGGATAAATTACGTTCTCAAAATTATTCTATTTTTCTAAAAACAAAATTAGAAAAAGCAACTTTGACGAATCTCAGTATCTCTTTATATGATACTTTAGGAAATCGTACATAGTACATACAAAATCAAGTTATTTAATACTACTTAAAAGAACATGCAACTATACAAATAAAAAGCAAACTTAGTCATAAACAATGTACTAAGATTTTGCAAGAGGAATTCAATTTTGGTTGTAAACAATAATCAAAATACAAGAAGTGTTTCAAAAGGAAACGTTAGTCTATTAAAAAAAATGAAAACTTTATAAAAATCAAATCAAACCCAACAAAAAATATGTTGTTAAAAGAAAAAACAAATCAAAGAAAAAAGAGAAAGAAAAATGCAAATGTTTTATTTGTGATCAAGAAGATCATATTGCTAGTAATTGTCCTAACAAGGGACAAAGTGCAAAAAATATTATAAAAACTCTTGAACAACAAGAGCTTTTTGTTGTTTATGTAGAAGAAATATCAGACACAGAGCAAATTCTTTATGAGATATTTTTAGAAATTGAGTCTAAATCTTCCAACAATGAACATGAATATATTTTTATGGTTAATGAAGCCACGTCTAATCCAATACAGTTTCTATACAGTCTAGTTATTCTTTTATAAAACCTGCAAAAAAAGAAATGACTTCATTTAAGAAATATTATGAGAAAAACTCATACTATATTTGAAGAAAAATTAAAACAAATTCAACTCATCAAAAAAGATGAGATTTATAAAAAAAATTATTTCAAAATTTTTTAGCCCTAGTTTAAACGCCACATAGAAAAAGTGTCTGGAGATACCATAGCAAATGATTCTAAACAAGGATAAATAGAAATTTCTCTTTTTTCTCAACAAAAAATATACCATTTTATTACGAAATACCCAAAAATAAAATATGTTCATATTGGTATTATCATGATTACTATTAAACCACTTTTTATATCAGGTAAAGATATACCTATTCTTGTTATTTTAATGGATCAAAAGATTTTTAAACCCAATAAATGTTGTAATTAGAGGAATCCAATCTAATTTAGCATTTGGACTCATTACTTTTAAAGTAAAACCAAATTATTTTCTTTCTATATTTGATCTTTAATAGAAAAAAGCCTTTGTTTATGAATCAGAACACAAAATTCTAATATAAATATACAATCTCATGATCGTCCATAAATTGGACTGGTATATACGAATTTACAAATATTACTATGGTTTTTATAAAACATATAGATCCCAAATTGATTGAAATTTTTGAACCACAAAAATTTAAATTAGAAATAAAACCCAAATTTATGGATATTAGAGATTTGCCCATTCCTATAGGATGGCTTTTACCTAGTAATGAAAATGAAGAAAATTAGAGTCAAACCAACTCTTTAGAATTTTTCTATCTAAAAAAAAATCTCTATTTCAAAAATATTAGTACTTACAATCCAAATCTTAGATTAGTATTGCCACCATCATTTTCTAACCAAAAAGATGATCTAGAAAGTTCGAGTAGTCAACAATCCTTTGCTATTTCGTATAGAAATTCTTTTTCTGGATTTCATTCTACAACAAGTACTCAAATTCCTATATTTCTTGAAGATAACCAATCCCAACCATCATAGTATCATATTGTTAATTTTGTTTTAATTTGGTATCTTCTTCTAGAAAAACTAGAATTGAAGAAACAAAATCTTTAGTCTTACAAATACATTTTATAAAATTTAGAAATAAAAAAGCAAACAACTTTTTTACTTTTATTGAAGGAACATTTTGTTTTCAAAATTATAAACTTTATTCCTTATATATTTTATTAGACACATGAGCAACAATCTCCAGTTGTCGCAGTAATGCTTTACCACTAAACAAGTGAGAACTGATGAAACATCCTATTATTGTAGTAGAAATAGAAGGGAAAGAAACCTTTATTGGATACAAAGCAAAAAATGTTCTAGTTTATTTTAACAATACTAAATTTATAATCCCAAAAATTTTATGCTTTCCTCGTATGCATGGAGACATGCTATTAGGAAATAATTTTTCATAAAATATTTACCTTTTTCTATTTATACAAATAATGTTTTTCTAACAATGGATAATCAATCCATCAAAATCAATTTGATAAAAAAAACCCCAACATATTTGTGATAAAAAGTTTCAACCAGAAGCTACAAATTTTGAAATCAAGTTAATTAGTGAAAAATACTGGTTATATTCTATTCTTTAAGAAAATTTTTGTGAAGATCCTTTAAAGCTTTGGAAAAAAAGCCCTCAATTTTGTCAACTTAAACTTATAAATCCTTATGAAATCATTAGAATAAAGCCCATGATCTATACCAAACAGGATATAGATGAATTTGAAAATCAAATTTCTGAACTTCTTACAAAAGGGTTAATTGAACCAATAACTAGGCCTCATTCTAGTCCTGCATTTTTGGTAAAAAACCATACAGAAATTAAAAGAGAAAAACCTCGTATGGTAATCAATTGTAAGATGTTAAACCAAAATCTAGTCTTCGATGCATATTACATTCCTCGAAAAGATGTTTTGATTAACTTAGCAAAACATGCTAAATATTTTTCAAAATTTGATTGTAAATCTAGATTTTGGCAAATAAAACTTTCAGAAGAATCAAAACCTTTAACTACTTTTAGTGTACCTACAAGACACTACCAGTGGATTGTTATGCCTTTTGGACTCTGTAATGCTCCCCAATTTTTCAAAGATGGATGGATATAATTTTTGGCAAACACAAAAAATTTTGCTGTCTTTATATATATGATATTTTAGTGTTTTCCAAAAATCTAGAAGAACATTGAAAACATTTAAATATCATAGCTCAAGAGTTTATCGTACATGGAATTATACTCAGTCTAAAAAAGATTGAGTTAGAAAAAACTCAAATAGAGTTTTTAGGATTAAAGCTCTCCAATAATGGTCTTGAACTACAAGATTATATTATTTCCAAAATAAAAGATTTTCCAAAAATACTGAAAAATAAAAAACAATTACAATAGTTTTTAGGTCTTCTAAATTATGGAAGACAGTTTTTCAAAAATCTCTAAAAAAGAGAGAAAATTCAAGAAAAACTCAAAAAAGATATAGAATTTTCTTGGAATTCAAATGATTTTGAAATTATTAAACAAATAAAATAAAATCTTACTAATATACCCAAAGTATATTTTCCTAAACAAGGAGATTTACTAATTTTAGAAACAGATGCCAATGAAGAGCATTGGGGATGTGTTTTAAAAGCAAAAAACTTTCATAAAAAAGATAAAATGATTTGTGGATACAATTTTGCAAAGTTTAAACCAAATGAAGTCAAATATATAATATTTGAAAAAGAATTATTAGCAATAAAAAATATAGTAACAAGATTTCATATTTTTCCTGCCTCAAAAAATTTTGTAATTAGAACAGATAACCAATCTGTTCATGATTTTCTAAAAAATAGAAAACCTTTTTATAATCCTGAGAGAATAAGATAGTATAATTTTCTTTGCCAATATAATTTTACTATTGAATTTATTAATGGTGATAAAATTTTCTTGCAGATTATCTGAGTAGACCCAATGGATAGAGGTAAAAAACCTCTGCAACCCCAATTTGAATGGAAAGTTATTCAAAAGAAGCAAACTAAAAAGGTTTTTTCTACTTCTTCTTATCTGTAGTTTCCTCAAAATAATCCTAACCCAGGATTATTCATACATCAACCTTATGGATATTTACCTCATCAACTTCCACAAAGACCATATCACCAATTCAGAAATCAAACATGTTTCTGTCAATTTTCTCAAGATCCAAATCAATGGACCCCAATTTTATACTCTCAGATAGTTTCATCTGCAGAACAAGTTCTTAGAAGTCCAAGTTTCTAATTCAGAAATTAAAGACTTCTATAATCTTGGACTTCAATAAGAAGTCTATGATTTGTTAAACTATATTTGAAAATCTTGTCTCTTTTAAAACAAAGCCCAATTTCAAAAAAGGATGACCAGATGAGCTGAATTTCTAGTTAATCAAACCAAGAAATATAAGAAATTTCAAGAAACAACTCTCCAGAGTCTTCTTTCATCTAATCTGTTAAAAAAACAAGATATAGATTTTTTTGCTCTGGAAGAAAATCAATATTCAATACAGGAAGTAAAAATTTTCTTGTCCCTTTGTGAGTATTTCAAAAATCAAAAATTTTCAAAATTATGAAAATTATATCACATTCCTTTTTGAAAAAGCTGTAGTATTCCTAACTAAGGAATTATTTTAACAAATTAATCTTCATATTCTTTAACAAACAGAAAAACTGTTAATTGAAAAATTTTTTGAATTTTATTTAGCCTCCTATATTTTTACCATAGAAATAGGAGACCAAATTCCCAAACTTAAATTCAGACTAAATCATGATTCTTTCGATATAATAAGTATCAAATTAGGAATTATCGGACAAGTTCTAGTTCAAAATTTATCCTTTGAACTAATCAAAGACTTCCCAGCCTTTATAAAACACCATTTTCATAGAATGACCAAATATTTGAAACATTTTTTCTATATCCATTTCCAAATAACCAATCTTCTTAAAGTCTTTCAAAGAGAAAGATTCTATCAACCTCATCAAATCTAGGAAGCTTAAAAAGTTTATTTTGGTAATCTATTGGAACCACCCATGGATGCCTTAGAAAATTTAGATAACTTAAGCAAAGTTATCCAAAAATACTCCAATCCCTCTCAATACCAATTCCAAATAGGAATCTCTATGATGGAAAAGGCAAAAACCTTGCTTGATCTTGCCACCAGACCAAACTTTCTCAAAATTGTTGCATGGACTGATGGTAGAAGAATTTTTGTACTTAAATATTATGCTCCATATGAAGATCTTGAAATAGAATCCGAACTAGAAGCTTTAAAGCTACTACATCAACTCTCTGAGATGAAAGATCTTGACCATCCCCAAGAAATCCTATATCAATATCAAGAAGGATGACAGATATGGAACAAATCAAGAATCGTATCTCCTCAATCCGACAACCCAGAGGATTAAGAGCTTCATAATCTGGATAACAGATTTGAAGGATAAGCTATTCTGAATCAGAATAAGCCTATTTTCAAAGCTGTCGACAGAAACAAACAAAAATGTCTGGAGCCCAACACCTACCGACAAAAATCACTATAGCAGTCATTGTAACAGAAGTTACTGTAGCAGTTATTGTAATAGACAAATTTAAAGATAAACCATCAGGCACTGTTTCAAACTTTTTTCTTCTATAAATAAAGGAGCTATCACCTAACGAAGGCAGAGGCTTCCAGATAATCTTCTTCTTCTTTTTTAACTATTTCTTTTCCTTCCTTCTTCTTGAGTGATCCTTTCTTTCTCTTGTAAATGGAAAATTATCTACGCTAAGGTGGTCCCTAACTAAGCTTGTTCCCAATTCTATATACATTTCAGTAATTAATCCTTTCTGTGCTTTACAGCATATGCATTAAGGAGGAATAGAAACATGCAACAAAACTAAAATGTTTCAAGGCTTGTGGTTTCAGATTGTCCGTTTAATTAGCATAAAAGAAGCTGCATCACTTCACTGACATTGAGGTATCTTGGTGAATGTGCTTAGTTTTTTGGAAATGAAAATATGTAGTTCCAACTTCCATATTTCCAATATATTGTGAACAGAAATGAATGGGTAGACATTTGTCTTGAACGGTTCTGCAATAATGCTTTGTTCTTTCTTTGTTGGATTGAAATCAAACAAATTAGAGTACCTTTCTTTTGACCAAAAGTCAGTTTAGATATAGGCCTACCATTAGCAAATGTATAACACTTTTCCATTTCACTTGTATTAAACAATTAACTTTGAAGTAATCTTAAAGCAAATGGCAATTTTAAAAAACTGAGAACTTATCACAATTTGAAAATTAGATTTGTACGAAAGCATGCCGGTATACATAACATCTTAGATCAATATCGTTGGATGCTCTAGATAGTTGTGTCTAGTGGCATATCTCACCAGAATTTCTGTTCCTGGTTTTAATATTTCAGGATATATCTGTGTTTGGATTCTTGTTTGCAAAACTAAAAAGAGATTAAAAAACTGGTTTTTATGAGTGCTGAAATATAAAAGTGTTTTGGCCCTGTTAAAATTTCATATCAATAATAGTAATATTGCCTGTTCAAAAGCACATGGTAGGTATAACTAGTGCCCATTGACAAATTGGTAAACACGAAAGTGCCACACATTTCTTTTTTTCCCTCTTATTACATTATGGCCTTACTGATTTACACAATGTAAGGTAATTCTCTCTTGATCATTGGGTAAAATGTCCAAGTTTATGATCATTTGGACGCTATGTGATCCAGGCAGCTAGTTTTTACTGGCATTTTTCTCATGTTACATCTTATGTATAGATCTGATAATTTGAAATACGATATGATATCATAAAAAAAATGATACTAAAAAAATATGAAAATGGCATGGCTAAAAATTTTAACAAAAACTATGTATGAAGTTGATAAAAACAAAAAATACATTTCATGTTTGGTATGTAGACACAAATTTAACATAACCCACTTTATGTTTTTACATGTTTAACACGAAATAAACAAATAAGAACTCAGTCTACTCACAGTTTACATGTTCTTTTGTGCTTTTGTTTCACAGTCACTGTGATTTTATAATTAGCATGATGTTTTATCAGTGAGTAAAATATTATACTATAAAGCACTGAAAAAAAGTTAGAATTAGTTTTGAAGTGAGCCTGTCAAAATTCAAGTTTTGATCCTCAGGCTAAGAATCGCTGACAGTCAAAAGTTTACGCCTTATTGCGACACTAATTCAAGGCAAAATAATTTTTTTCTTTGTTATTACTTTGGTTGGACGTACGCAAAGATTGAGTAGATTCTTTTTTCAGGTACACCGTTATCTGTATAATAAAAAATGGGGAGGAGAACGACACTTTCATCTATATGCGGCGAAAAGTAGAAGCCTTTTTTTTGCTACCTACAAATGGATTGTAAAGGCGGAGCAACTTGTTAAGCAAGATATATGTAGCCAGAAATGATGAACCCGAATTAAGCACAGTATCTTTCACCAGAACCATTCCGTTCTTTGTATCATTTTGGATAAAAACCACCTAGAAGAGTATTCTGTGGCAGTGTTGGCAAGATTTTATAGGGCAGAAATGGTGTGCCATTACTGGAATCTGACTGGTTTTTATTGCAATTCCAGACCAGTTTCTAGGGTCATTATTTCAACAGCTCAAGTGCTACAAATTCAGTTCTGTAGCAGCTATTCTTTTTTTGTTTTTAACTAATAAATGAGCAATTGTTGCGGTATGATTGTCTTTGCAGAGAAAATTCCTTTTGGATATACTAAAGTGAGAAAAAAAGCCTCAACTCCCATTTGCAACAGTACTGTTCTCGTTTCTTCCAATTCCGTCCATTCTTTTAGAACATAATAATCTGTTGCAGAAATGTAACTATATCAACAGTACATAAAAGCATACCAGATTTTCCCACGGGATTAATCGAGTGGGTAGACTCTCCACTCCACAATTCTGCCTCGTTTCAAATTCCTGAAATTCACCTGGTGATCGATTTAGGGTTCATTTGGTAGCGTGATGGCAGGAACTCTTACCATGCCATAGTTGCGTTTTATAACTGGATCCTCAAAAAAACATCCTAATGTTTGATGCTTTAGCCACAATACATAAAAAAATTAATAATACTCCGAATAAAGCTCTGGTTCAGGATAAATATTGCACCTATTTTGACTCAGTTACATGATATAAAAATGCCTTAAATCCCACCTATGCATGAAAAAATATATGGCCCCTCATCAAGCAATTAGAAGTGTTCTGAAGCAAACATACGTCGCTGAGCAAGCATCTCTGTTTGGAATTTACTTGTTTTGATCATAAACGTATGTTCAAAGTGCAGGGAATCAAAAATTTGACAGATAAGTACACAAATGCTAGCCCAACCCGCTTGCAGCAGCAGGATGCCATTTATGGAGAAGTTGAATGGGAATTTCAGAAAGACTCCAATATAGCTCTGTGCCTAAAAAGCACACTTTCATTAGTTTGGAACAATGAGACCAAGTCTGAAGGCATATCGGTCATTCATTGCAAGTTAAGCAATGCCTGATTCAATTTTTATCTATACAAAGCAGAAAACTAAGCCAAAAGTTTCAAATACCTTCAGCAGAATATATTTGCAAAGTCAAAAGAGGCTTGATCAGGATTTTGTTAGTGGCGTTGACAAGCTATCATTTGACATTTTACTCTTTTAGTGCTTGACTAGGGTCAACTCTAGTTCTCAGGATGAAGATGGGAAGATCATACAGGACTTTGAGAAGGAGCTGTGAGTGGACACGTTTATTCTTGGTATATTCCATTCCTTTCAAAATTTGTGCAAATCACTTTTAGAATGCTGTTTCTGATCCATGATCATACCCTAATTGACTTATTGTCTTCCGTGTGTATTTTACTAGTACTTTAGCCTCCAACTGATACAAGTCAACTGAGGCGATATTCACGTTTATTGACATTGACATGCCTTGGTGTTGGAGGCACGGAACTCTTGATTAATTTGATTTAAACCAGAGGTGTTATAGGTCTAGACTCTTGAGACAAGACATAACTCAGGGATGAACCCTTCTGCTGCAGGGGCTATTTTTGCCTTTTCAAAGAATATAGAACTCTTTTTTTTTTTTTTTTGGAATAGTTAGTTGAACAACACGATAAGCTTGAGTTCTATAAGTAATAATGATGATGATGATTCCAGGGACGCACTTCCACATTGTTGAATGACCTGGTGTTAAATCCTTAGCAAAAGGGGTTTTGTTGCAGAAGTAAGGGCGTTGCAAAATATGTGGCCTAAAATGTAGTAAAGCTGTAGCACTTAATTGTTTTCTGAAAGCTTTAGGAACTAATGCCACATTTGGTAGGCAATGAGAGAAGAAATGAAAAGATGGAAAATTTGCTTTATGCTTGTACGATTCATTTTAGCAATTGTCTGCTTCTTTGTTTTTCTTTCTTCAAAAGCGGAAAAAGCTACGTCAACAACAAAAATAAGAATATTTTTCATGCCCTTTTGCATTTTTAATCTTTGCCTATGCCGGGTTTGTACTTCATTCCTTTTTATTTTTTAATTTTGAAGAAAAAGAATTTAAATATACTTTAGTGGCTACGTGAGCAGCATACTGACTACCTCATCGTCAATACCTACACATGACTTCCAAATGAACAGCGACCTGTCCAATTAGCCATGTCATCACCGTGAGGTATAAAAGGAAGAGCTAAACCAGGCATGCAACACTCTTTCCCCTATGCTCTTTCTTTGCTTTCACTTTCGCTTATTCTTCTATACTTTACTACTTGCCTCTTTATACATTTGATTGACTTGAGTTTCAGAGCGGGTCTCAAAGCACTACCTTCAGCATCCCCTAACTGTCTTCTCTGTGGCAAATCTGACATGCTCCCCATCTCATCCTCCAGCTAACTTTTCTCTTACTAAATCAAAAATTACATCAACAAAATTCAGCTCTTTAAATACCATATACATACATTTACTATTAAATGCATTTTTTTATGTTTTGATAACCAATGTAATAATGTAATTGTCCATCTGTCATTTAGGCTAGGTGGAATGGAGGAAGGAATGGTCATATTACTCAGATTCTCAGGCCAACTACTAAAATTTAACAGGCCATTTAAAAAATTGTATATCAGGGCTTCGTTCTTGTATGCTGAATGTGAGTTAAAAATTTTCATTTAACTGGCATGAGCTTCTCCGAAGAACACCACCACTTTGTTTATCTCCTCGGTTTATCATATTAGTTTGTGCTTGTAGTGCAGTTCTGCAATTCCAAGGAAGAAATGGCATATTTTTCTATCATCTAGAATTCAATATTAATGGAATAAGATTGATGATCGTGATCCAGTGTGCAAATGCAGTTCCTATACAAAAGAGTTTTTATTTTTCATCCATCAATTAACGAAACTTTTTATTTATCATGAAACAGGATAAAAAAACCATTAATATTTACGTCAAGAGAAAAAACCGTCACTGTTGCAATTTCTTTCAAATATATATTTTCATCATTTATTTTAAGTTCATTATTATAATAATCAATCTCATCCAATTTTACTGCAACACCGTTTTTAATCTCATTATCCAATCAAATAGACCATTAAGTAGTCAAATCATCCTAATCTATACTATCTATAAAATATATTGGAAAAAATCCCTTGGAGAGTTATTTCAATGACATCTGTTACGATATGATTGGTTATTTTTTTAAAATTATTCTTCATCTACTAAGCATTGGTTTTGCAACTTTCATTCCTCATCTGCTAAGCATTGATTTACCAGCTTCTGTCAAATGGATCATCTCAGTTAGATTTGAACAGAGTAGTTACAAATAGTGTTCATGTTAAGTTTTTAAATAAAAAGCATCGAAATACAATTCTGTTTATGGTCAAATAGTTAAATGTTCATTGTTTCATTTTTTAAGCATGAACAATAAAATCTGTGTTATGTTCAACATTTTTCTTTTCATTGATGTCGTGAGCATACCTTTTAAAGTTCTTTTTAGGCTAAAAAACAATGATTGTTCTTGACAAAACAGCTTTAGCTGTAAACTAAAAAACCTACCTCTACATTAGAGGCTACTTTTACGTGCCATTTTTTATGATTCTTATATTTCAGGTTTTATACTTTTCTTTGCCATTTTCATTTGCTCCTGTAAGCCCTTCTTGACATCTATTTTGAAGCAGGTGTGTTCATTTTTTTTAACAAAATTTAACTTCATTTTTTTATGTATTTTGCTGGCATGCTTAATTTGTTCCTAATTTTTAGTGTTCATTTTGTTTTCTTCCATTTTAATTTGATTTTAGCTGGATAGGATTGTGCTCGGAATCTGTTTGTTTATTACTAAATTGTTTCTCCAATAGTATTTTCCTTATGTTGATTTGTACATGTCTTTGTAATGGTCTCTATCATTGTTTTATGTAATATTGTTGCAGGTTTGAATTGCAACTCTTGCCTAAGATCTTTTGTTATTGAATTTGATAAAGATACAACATTATTCAACGTCAAGTGTAATTAACTCGAGTTCTGAAATCTTTCAAGGAATCGGTCCTTTAGCATAAGTCTATAATATGGAATCTAATGGTGAAGTTGCCTAAACATTTCTTTTAGTTGTCAATCCGCATTTTATTAATCGAATAATAACCATGACTTTACATATTCTAAAGGCAGTGCTCATACTGTATCATCTGACTCTGATCAGCGCAGAGAAAGAACAGTAAGGAGAATATCAACATCAATTAGACGTTTAAGTAAGTCAATTGTAATCATTGCAATACATGCATATGAGTTACTTCAAATTCAATCTTAAATGTATTTCTATTATTAACTAAATTTCATTTTGTTGCTCTGAATTCTGGGTAAATAATGTAAGGAATTGCTATTCAGCTTTTAGCTTTAGGCCTCCAAAGTGTGTTTGTTTATTTTGCAGTGTATTAATGTGGTACAATGAAAGATTTAACACATCAAAACATTCTTCGAATCCAACTTTTTCTTTATGTTGTCAAGAAGGAATAGTTCAGATTGCTCCTTTAGACTCACACCAATTTTCTTGGACCATTATCAAAGAGGTCAAGGAGCATCTAAATTTAGAGATAACATAAAAGTCTACAACTCAATGTTTCAATTTACTTTAATTGGAGGTAAAGTTGATAATTAATTTTGTCAACAATAGAGCAGGTCCATATGTCTTCAAAATCAGTGGTCAAAATCATCATAAGATAAGATCTCTACTGCCGGTTTTAGGGGAAAAGCCTAAATTTGCTCAATTGTACATTTATGATACGGACAATGAGACCTCAAACGGAATGGTTATCATTGATAAAAGCACTGAAACTTCAGGAATTGATAGAGATGTAGTTGATGGATTAACAAGGATGTTAGACCAAAATAATCAAATTGTAAAAGCCTTTAGAGCGCCTAGGGATAGATTTACCTCATCAGATTACACGCTGATAAGGCTTGGATTGGTTGGGATAAGGAATCAAAGAGACAGAACATATGATGCTCCCACAGGATCTCAAGTTGCAGCTCTTATTGTTAGAGATTTTGAAGAATTTGATAGACAGCGAGATGTTGTTGAACATAAAACTGAAGGATTGAAAAGGATTAGTGAATTGCACCCATCTTTCTTGGCAATGCAATATCCTTTACTATTTCATTGTGGTGAAGATGGTCTCAATACAGATATACCGTATGCTAATTCACCAAAAAAAAAAAAAAAAAAAAACAAGAAGGAAGCGTAAAACGGTTACTTTTCGTGAATACTGCATTCATCATTAAGGAACCCATATCATAATACTCTGTTAACGGGGCAGGTTATTTCAACAATTCGTTGGAGATGCCTATGCTACTATTAATGAGAACAGATTGTAATTCATAAAGAGGAATCAAAAGAATATCAGATCTGAAATCTTCAAAGATGTCAGAGATGTAATTGCTAGAGAGGATTTGGAGGGATCCTTAATAGGCTAAATATTTATATTTCAGCAACTTTCGCCAAAAGTTTCGATATCTCTTCCAAAACTATCAAGACGCTATGGCCATCCATAAATTCTATGGCTATCCAGACATTTTTATCACATTTACTTGCAATGCAAGATGTTAAAAAATTCAAAAAAAGCATTGTCATTGATTTCCCGACAGCACCAGAGGACAGACCGGATGTCATATCAACAGTTTTCATAATAAAGTTATGACATTTTATGGATGATATGACAAAGAATAATCATTTTGGTCAGGTGATAGCAGGTTAGTCTAGCACGTTTCAGACAATTTTTTTTCATTTCTTTATCTTTAAGGTTTCTTATCAAATTTAACTTGCTACAATGTTTCCAACTTATTTGTAAATATTTTTTGTTGAATTCCAACAGTAACATATATGGTTGAGTTAAAAAAACGTGGATTACCTCACATCCATATACTGCTCTGCCTCTATCCTGTAGATAAGTGTACTACACCAGCTCAAATATACAGGATTATATCAGCAAAGATACCAAATGAAGCCAATAATCCGGTGGGACACAAAGTTGTCACCGACTTTATGATTCATGCTCTGTGTGGTAATGCAAATCTTAATGCCCCATGTATTAAAAAAGGTCAATGTTCGAAGCATTTTCCAAGGCCATTCCAAGTTGAAACTGTTATCAGTGAAGATGGGTTTCCAATTTGCAAAGGACACGAAAGAATTGAAAATGCAGTGTAGCTTTCAGAAATGGAATAGAGCTTAATAATAGATGTGTTGTTCCTCGAAATGTAGACTTAGTTGTCAAATATCGAACTCATGTTAATGTTGAGGTATGGAACAAGACTAGGGCTATAAAGTACTTATTTAAGTATATCAGCAAAGGACAGATAGGATATAAGCTGTGTTAGAAAATGAATAGCAAAATCAAACCGAAAATTAGCAGCAACAATCAAATGACATGGATGAAATTAAAAAGTATCTAGACTGCAGATATGTATCAGCATATGAAGCTTGTTGGTGGTTATTTGCATTTGGTATTAATCATTGGGAGTCGGCCGTTCAGAGATTGTTAGTCCATCTGCCCAATGAACAAATGCTTTATCTTGGTGACAATGAAGATTTATCGATGGTGATTCAGAAGCCAAACATACAAAAAACAATGTTCACACAATGGATGGAAATTAATAAAACAAATGAAAAAGCCAAGAATCTCTTATACAATGATTTCCCAGCCAAATGGGTTTGGGACACAACAAGAAAATAATGGAAACCAAGATAGGAAAATCAATTTGAAAGATCATGTACATACACCCTGCATTTGGAGAGTTCTATTTTTTGAGGATGCTTCTAAATGTTGTAAAAGGGCCACGGAGTTATGGAGAGTTAAGGACAGTTTAAGAAGTAATCTATCCTACATGTCAGGCTGTATGTTATGCATTAAGCCTTTTAGGAGATGATCGAAAATGAGATGATGCACTTACTCAGGCTTCACAATGGGCATCTAGCGAAAATTGGGGCAACTTTTTGTAACAACTGTTATGTTTTGTGAAGTGGGAGATCTTTGCAAGTTATGGGAAAATAATGGCTGAGGACATGGTACAAATTGAAGCGTGCATTTGGTTCAATTGAATATTGCATCCCTGAAAATGAATTGAGGAACTATGTTCTTATTACATTGAACAACTATTCAATAAAAATTACAGCTCTCTGCCTGAAAATAAACAGCCATTACTAGCTTAAGCAAGTTTGCTATTTACACCTGGTAGATTGATTCAAGAAAAGCTAACTTACGATATCTCTACACTCCAGCAACAACACTTGCAACTGTTATCTGGCCTGAATGAGGAATAAATGTTAATCTATTAGTCAGTCAAACGGTCTATTGATCAGAACAAACGAGAAATGTTTTTGGTGTATGACCATGGAAGAACAGGCAAGACATTTTTGTGGAACACGATAATTTCAGGTTTAAGATCAAGTGGCAGGATCGTTTTAGTTGTAGCATCTTCTGGGATAGCTTCTTTATTACTACTTGAAGGAAGAACAACATATTCTAGATTTAAAATTCCATTGAACATTATTAAGTGATCAACATGTGCAATAAAACAAGTTACTCAGCTGGCGAGATTAATTTAGAACACAAGTTTAATTGTTTGGGGAGAAGCTCCCATGGTTTATAAAAATTGTTTTGAAGTTTTAGACAAGTCTTTAAGAGATATCCTAAGGTATGAAAATTCTGGAGTTACAGCTAGACCCTTTAGAGGGAAAACAATACTTTTGTGGGGTGATTTCAGATATACTTTACCTATGGTGCAATCTGGGAGTACACTTAACATTTTAGATGCATCAATAAATCACCCAACGTTGTAGTAGCATTGTTAAGTATTTCAGCTAAGTACAAATATGAGACTTAAGAGACAAGTGATGATAGAAAAGCTCAGGTTGCAAATTTTACACAATGGTTATTAGATTTAAAAGATGGAAAAATACCTTGCATTGCACATGGAGATGAAGAGGAACCATCCTGGATTAAAATTCTGCAAGATTTATTAGTTATATAAACATTTAATTTTGTTTGGGTTTTTTAAGTTGAGTCTCAATTTTACCAAATGGCCTTAAATTTGTTTGGCTTTGTCGGGTTTGATTACACGTATTAAAATTTTTATTTGAGGTTATGTGGGTTGAGGCCTAATTTCAGGTTAAATGGATATTGTTATTTGTGGGCTCAAATTTTGTTGGGCTAGAGCCCAATTTTAATTTCTTTGGCCCAACAAAACCATTTGGGTCCAATTTCATTTTTTGGTTTGAGCTCATTGTTTTGATTTTGATTTTTACTTTTAATGTATTATTTATATGGTTTTATAATTTAATATTAAATAAAAAAAGGGAAAAATAGGGGTCAATGATAATGAGTGCCATGCAAGGCATTAGCAACCCAATTGCCTGAGCCACCCCATTTCACTTGCCATCACCTAAGCATAACTATCCATTGCCAGTTGCAATTGCCCATTATCACCATCGCCCTGGCAACATGGATTATGGCTAAAAACATGAGTTTGTTCTTCATTTAAGCTCTATAAATTGAGCTTCATAGAACACAAAAAAAAAAAAATGAGACTTTATAAAAAAACAACCAAAAAAATTACCAATAGAAGGGGAAAGCTCAACCAAAAAGCAACCAGAAACTACCAAAAAAAGTTTTTGTCAAACAAAGAAAAAAAAATTCTCTCTATGCTTACAAAAACAAAAACCAAAACCAAACACAAAAAAAATAAAATAAAATAAAATCCTTTAAGCAAGGAACCCAACACCAACATCACAACAAAAAACAAAAAAAACCAATAGAAAAATTAAAAAAAAAGGTTTTTCTTTGTCGAAACCTACGCCTCGATTTGCCATAGCCTTATTCAACCATTTCTCAACTGGTTTAGCTGAATTGCTTCTAAACCATTCTTGGACTGGTCGAATCGATTGGACCACTACTAACTATTAGTTTCCCTTTCAACTTGAAGCCTGTTTATTCAAATTGGATTGAACCCTAGCAAATGTTTACAGATTGGCCGATTTAGGTTTTTTAAAATATTTTTTATTTTTTATATTTTTTTATTATTTTATTATTTATTTTCTTGTTTGTATATGATTTAATTTTTAAATTTCCAAAATAAATATTTATTATCTTTTTTTAAATAATAATAATAAATGAAAATAATTTCTAAACTTTTGATAATTTTAAATTTGGAAAAAATAAAAAATGAAAAAATAAATAAAATAATAGAAAATTAGGGAAAGAAAATATTTATTCGATGATGAGATTCTAAGGTATTTCAAGTAGTGATATCTATGAAATCTTTAAGTGAAAAGATTTTTTTAAATACTACTAATGTATTGAAGTATTTATGAAAAGTTTTTAATACAATAAAATTTTTTTTATATAAGCTAAAAAAATAAATAAAAATATTAATAAAAATAATAAAAAATGAGGGAAAAGAAATTTTTATCCAATAATGAGATTTTAAAATATTCCGAGTAATGATGTCTAAGAAATCTCTAGATGACAAAAGTTTTTTAAATGTTACTAATGTACAAAAACATTTTAAAAGTTATTTCAATAAAATGATTCTAATTTATATTTCCCGAATAAAAATGGAACAATAACAATAAAAATAAATTAAAAAAAGAATTAAAAAAACCAAAATATCGATAAACAAAAAAAGTTAAGGAAATTATTTTTAAACATTGAAATTAAGATAATTTTTGTCAAGATTAATGGATAACACGTAATTAATTAGTATCATTTTAAACGGGCTTTATGGGAGTGCTAATCATTTCTCATGCGTAACCGACTTCCAGACCTAAACTATTTCACAGACCTTAAAATTATTTTTTTTAATAAATTTTAATTAATTTAAAGATTTTTATTAAAAAATAAAATTTTAATAGGTGGCTAATCGCATCTAACCAAAAAGATTAATGGCGACTCCATTTTCTTTTTGTTTTCAAATTCAGTGAGTGGCTCTAAAACTATTATGATAGTTTGACGACTCTATTCGGAATAACATTTTTTTTAGAGTCAAGCCAATTATTAATTGTGTGTTATCTTCAATTTTGATTTAAACAATTTTAATCAATATTTAATTATAATTTCTTTGATTTTGATTTTATTTTTTTCAATAAAAAACCAATTAAAAATTGAAAAATAAAAAAATTGAAAACAATAAAGGAAAATTTTCACTCGCATTATTTTTTATCTATGCCTTTTGTTCATTTTTCATTTAATTTTTTTTGTATATATTATTCTCAATAAATTAGGAAACATTTGCACACACAATGGCATGTTGCTTATATACATGAGCTCTATACTTGGGCTTCGTCCCTTATAGGAGAAAGTAAAGTACTTATGCTCTCTTAAGGTGATAACCTCCGTAACGACAATCAAAATACTTCCATTCAAATTGAATATTTTCTGTTTATAGCCTGTAATGAATAAGGATTTGGTGCTTTACTAATCCAGTGTGGACGACAGTGAGGAATAATTTCAGAACCTCTAGATACGTGTCAATCCAAACTAAGCATATAGTAAACCGTAGGAAGCCAAACTTAGGTAAAGCATCTACAACACTAGTATAGAAGATGCCTAATTCTAAAACGTGCAAAAAAAAAATCAAGTGTAAAAAAAATGAAAAATCTAAAAAAAAAGATTTTTTTTCCAATCTCAAACCATATCCTCACACTAATTTAATTTAATTTTTTTTTCTTTTTCCTTTTACATAAATCATATTATATAGTTTCACATTGAGGTATTTACTCAAGGATATCTTTTTTCGAGAAGTTCTTTCATGGATTTCATAAAACTACAGATTTGCTCATCATCTATGAATGTCCCATATGAGTTATATAATGAAGTACATGTTTGGTTGAAGAAAGCCCATCAAAAGAATGAAAATTGTTTGCCTATCGATTATGTGTTCGAGTTACCTGAAAAGGTGCATTTGGATCTCACCTAATCTCACCCAAAATAATTTAGAAGACTAAGCCATCATCTGGGGTTAGTTAAGTGAAAAAAGAAAAGAAAGATTTTGCAAAAAGTATGGGCAAATGCATTTCTTATTTCTATGGTGATTGAGAAACAGTTGATCAGAGTAGTTATATAGTTTTGGGACCCGTCCTGTAGATGGTTTACTTTTAATTAGAAAGATTTTGTGCCAACCAATGAGGAGTATTCGATTTTGCTTGCGATAAAACTACAATGTCTGGATAAAGTGTTTACCCATTAGGTTACCGAAAAAAGTTGGCCAAGCTTATGAGGGTTAAAGTAGAAACCATAGATCTCTTTGCAAAGTTAAAAGTGAACATCTCAATATCCTTTAGGTTTTTTTTTGTAATTTTATTCAAGGACATTTAGATGATTATCAAGGCATGGCTATGTTTGCCTTGGCATTACATGGCATAGTGATTTTCTCAAAGACTTTGGGCTATATTGAAATAATCGTGGTGGACTTTTTTGAGCAAATTATAACCCATACAATTAACCCTACACCAACAGTCCTAACTAAAACCATCAGTGTAGACACCCAATTTGGTCCAGGCCCTGATCAATTGGGCCTGGTCCGAATAGGTAAGTCAATGTTCTTTTTTTTTTCTTTATTTCATTTTTATTTTAATTTTTATTTATTTTATTCTATTTCTATTTTATTTTTATTTTTATTATTTTTATTATTTTTTTATATATATTTTCCTTTATTTTTATCTTAGCTATTTACTTATTTATTAATATGTATATATCTTTATTATTATTATTTTTTTCTTGTTAATATTTATGTATATCAGATTATGTATTATGTAATTTTAATTTATCTGTTAATTTTTCTGATTTATCTGATTTATTTTCATTTGATTTTTTCATTTTTTTTTTTATTTATCTGGCTGGAAATTGGATTGGGATTCAATCAGAAGAGTCCATGTTGGATTCAATGATTGAATCTCGATCCAAAGAGGAATTGGGATTGATCAGAAACTCTTCTGATCAATCCCTATAAAAGGGATCCTTTGGAACATAAGTAAAATACACAGAAAAACAGTGAGCAAAAGCTACTGATTGAGAGAAAAAGGGCGAATAGAAAATTATAAAAGGCTAAGAAAAGGTTTAGAAGTGTTCTAGGAATTAGCAGAGATTTTTTAGAGATTTTTTTTCTGGGAATTTCTGGAAAATTCCATATTCCAGTTGAATTTTTCGGTGAAAGTTAAATTTTTCGACGAAAATTTCGATCAAGTTTGAAGTTTCCGGCCAGTTGCCCAGTTTTCGATGAAGGATCCCAGAAATCGACCAACTTTTCGATGAACTTTCGGTAAAAAACCTAGATTTCGATGAAAAATTCAGAATCCGGTGAATATTCAACCGAAGTTCTTTGACCTTTTTAGAGAGAAGCGAGAGAAAAAAGAAGAAAGAGAGAGAGAGGGGAGAAGCTTTCTGCCAAAAATGAAGGAAATAGCCCTATATACCCTCCTAAAACGATGTCGTTTTTACCTTAAGTGACCTAGAGGATCCGCGCGTTTTACCGAGATCCGACCCGACCCAAGCATCGACCCATTTTCTGACCCATGCGTGTCTCGTTCCCTCCGAGCCGATAGCCGAGCCGACATCCCGAGCCGCTTCTTCGAGCCGTTTCTCTTCCTTGAGCCAAGCCGAGCCTACTCCGAGCCGCTCCAGGTTTTTCTTTTCTTTTTTTTTTAATATTTATTTATTTATTTATTTGTTTTTTTATTTTATTTATTAAATTAGGATTATTTAATATTCTTTTATCTTTATTTTATTTTTATTTTTGTTTTACTCTTTTTTTATTTATTTTCACTTTTATTTTGTTTTATTATTTTATTTAAATAAAATCCAAAAAATATATAAAATTTCAAAAAAAGGGTTTTTGAGGAAAAGTTGAAAGTATCAATTTTCCTTGAAAATCAAAGTTTCCAAAAAACATTTTTGAGGAAAAGTTGAAAGTATCAATTTTTCTTAAAAATAAAATTTTCAAAAAATGGTTTTTGAGGAAAAGTTGAAAGTATCAATTTTCTCGAAAAGTTCCAAAACAGTTTTTGGGAAAGGAAATAATTTTTTGGAAAAATTAAAAGTTTTGGAAGGAAGTATCAATTTTCCTCAATTAAAAGTTTCAAAATTTTTGAAAAGTTGAAGTATCATTTTAAAAAAATTTCAAAAATAATTTTGAAGAAAAGTTGAAAGTGTCAATTTTGCTCGAAATTAAAGTTTCAAAAAAATAAATTTTTGAGGAAAAGTTGAAAGTATCAATTTTGCTTGAAATTAAAGTTTCAAAATAATATTTTTGGAGAAAAGTTGAAAGTATCAATTTTTCCTGCACAAAAAGCAATCATTTTTTTTTGTTTGAATTTTTCTTAATGTCAAATAATCCGACGATGGAGCCTCTGCAAGTGAAACAGTAGTTTCCTTGCATACTCCTGAGGTGAGGAAATTTTTCAATTTTTTGCTAAAAGTATTAGAGTCAATTGAGAATAATTTTCAATAGTTAATTAATTGGTAAAATTTTAAGCTTATCGGATAACACAAAATTATGCTGGTATTATCTTTTGATGGGTGTTGTGAGGGTGCTATAACCTTCCTCACACATAACCAAACTCCCGAACTCTGTTCTAGTTAGTAGACCTGAACCTATTCTTTTAAGGGCCTTTAAACTTAGGTGTTCCCTGAAAGGACAGATTCTTTAGGTGGCCAATCGTACCTAGATAAAAAAGATTGGTGGCGACTCCCTTAAGTCAATGTCTAGCGATAGATCCTCAGATCTAGACGTTACGACAACTTGACGACTCCACTGGAGAATTTGAGAGTCAGGCCAGCAAATAATTTGTGTTATCCAAAAGCCTAATAAAATTGAACCTTTTTTGTATATATGTGTTATTATTCATTCATGTTTATTTACCTTGTTAATTATGTCATTCATATGCATGTGAATAACATGAGCTCTATACCCGAGCTCCGTCCATCTAGGAGGGAGTAAAGTACCTATTGCTTTCGTGAGGTCTAATGCCTCCGCAGTGGCTAGCGAAATACTCCCATTCAAATTGAACCTTTTTCGCTTGTAGCCTATAATGGGTGAGGATTAGGGTGCCTTACTAGTCTGTGATGGATAATGATGTAAGGAGCAATTTGGAAACCTTTAGATTTTAACCTTGAACCACATATAGTGAACCTTAGAGGTGCCTAACCCTAAGATAGAGCCCTTTTTACCCAATGATAGATATACCCTGAAATTAAGACACAAAAAGGGTGTTTATCTAATCATTTTGATTGTTTAACTTTGTGCATCATTTTCATTATCATATGTAACATTATGCATCAGCATCACTTTCATTTCATCCATGGAAACTAACTATGTTGTTTGTCTGATTGTATGCATCTGCATTACTTTCATGATCATGTTTTAACATAATCATTTGCATCCATTTCATATTAGATTTCATTCAAAAAAATGTACATTTCATTCGTACATCAAAGCATCATACATAAAGCATAGCATAACATTTTTAATTATAATTATGGTGCTAAAGGTTCAAGGATAGCTCCATCTAGTAAGAACCCTGCCCATCGATACAACATAAGATCTAGAGCCAGACAAATGGAGCAGAAAAATTCTCATAAATTCAAAAAGATAGAAAAAGCACAGAAAAAGATTGAAAGTGAGTTAAGCAAGATTTTGGATGCTCTTAATAGGCTGAATAAGGGAAAAAGAGTTGAAGAAGATATAAGCCAACAAGTTCCCTCGTTGCAAAAAGTGGCTGACCCCTTTATATCCTTCACGTTTTGACCCACCTCAAGCCCAGTCTGCTCAAGAGGTTTCGTCACAACACTTTACATATCCAACATATCTTGGAATACCATCAGTTTCTAACCCAAGGTATTATAATAGCTATGTAAATCCTGTCTTTACTGAAAAAGCAGTAGAACCAATTCTTGATCTAGATGATCTAAAAGAGAATGAGAAAGAAAAGATAAAAGTGAAAACTCAAGAAAGCTCTAAGATTCGTATGCTAGAGCAAAGGCTACGGGCTGTGAAAAGATTTGGTTTTTATGGGTCAGTTGATGCTGCTGGACTCTGCCTAGTCCTTGATGTGGTCATTCTTCATAAGTTCAAAGTACCAAAATTTAAAAAATATGATGGTACGAAGTGCCCCAGAACTCACATCACCATATATTGTTGGAAGATGACAGCTCATGCTCATGATGAAAAACTCTTAATGCATATATTTCAAGATAGCCTTATTGGTTCTGCGACCAGATGGTATGTTCAGCTGGACAGAACCTGCATTCATTCTTAGAGCGATATGGCACATGACTTCATCAGTCAATATCGACATATTATCGATTTGGCCCTTGATTATTTATCTTTACAGAATCTGGAGAAAAAGACAAACGAGTCTTTTAAAGAGTATGCCCAGAGGTGAAGGGATGTTGCTTCTCAAGTATAACCTCATTTAACTGAGAAAGAAACTACAGTGTTATTTGTTAGTACTTTGAAGTCTCCCTATTATGAAAAGATGATAGGGAATGCAACAAAAAATTTCGTCGACATGGTAATCTCTGGAGAAATTATTGAAAGTGCAATAAAAAATGGTAAGTTGAAAGGAGGAGAAACCAAGAAGGCATCAGAAAAGAAAAAAGCTCAAGCTCAAGCTGTGAGCTTTGATAGACAACAATTTAGGGGTTATCAACCCTATCCACCCTAAGGTTACTTTCCATACTATCCTGTTGTGAATAATGCCTCATCCTACCCATACTAGCTAGCTCCACAACCACCTTATTCATCCACATACCGATCAATTTTTAGCCTTCAAGATCTTACATATAGCCTTAACATTCAAGCTCCTACAAGAACCCAAATTCGCCCTATTAACCCAGCAAGTGGTTCACGAGAACAACGGACTACTCGAGAAAAACTTGTATTTGATCCAATCCTTATGACTTATACAGAGTTATATCGAGAACTCTATAATAGCCATTTGATTGCCCCCAGCCATGTGGAGCCGCTTAAACCACCCTATCCAAAGTGGTATGATCCTACAGCCCGCTACGACTATCATTATGGAATTATTGGCCATTCTACTGAAAATTGCACTGCTTTAAAGCATAAAGTGCAACGGTTGATCAATGATGGAATGGTAAGTTTTGATCAAGGAAAAGCAACAACACCTAATGTTAGCGTTCTGAGTGAAAATCAAAAACAGAAAGGATCCAGAGAGTCACAATGAATTGAGGGGCAAGATGTCAATAGAGATTCTTCACCTGATCATATAGGGGGATAATTTTTAAGAATGGAGATAAGGCTGGTTGAAGGTTTTTTTTATCATTTTAAGATTTCTTTTCGAGTAATGTTAGATTTCTTTTTGCAATATGACTTCACTTGTTATCATCTTAATAAAGGCAAGTTAATGCATTTCATTACATTTTTCTCTTTCACTTGACCATTACTCCATGCTCTGTTACCTTTCATAACTTTATACTCTCATTCTTAAATTTCAGATGATGAATATTTAGACAATGATAACAATAATTCTGAGATTTAATTTTGAAAACTCATCCACATTAATATGAGAAGATGATTTGAGTAAAAAAAAAAAAGGTAAACCATTACCAGAGGTAAAAGAGATATGTCTTGAAGATATGTAATCTTTTATACAGGATCATGAGCTTTGTTCAATAGATGATGTTCAAGAAAAGTATTCACAATTGAGATGAAAAATGACCATCTTTTTTTTACCATTCAAAAAATCATTTATTGCTACCCCTTTGAGCCTATTATGATTTCTTTTTTGGAGGAACCCCAACCAAAGATCACCCTCTACATTGGGGGGTAATTTTTGAAAAAATCACAAAAGGTCTCAACAATGAAAAAAAAAAAGAAAAAATAAATGTCACACATGACTTGGGGTAAAATAATGAGAATCTTTTGTGTGAGGGAAGAAAAAGTAGTGAAACGATGTGGGACAAAATGCCAAGTTGTATCAAATGATCTTTTGGTTTTGAACCTTTTTAATACATGTTTTGAGCTTATTATATCCATTTTTTTTATGACCCTTCACCTTGGCCTACATTACAACCTTGAAAAGTCCATTTGGATCAAGTATGAATACTCAACTTGAAGGATCATATGTTAAGCGAAGGTATACTCGTGATGAAGCAATGGAATCATGCTACATTGCTCTAAAGTTTGATGTATGAAAGATATCAACAATGGATGAAAAATGAGAAAAAAGAAAAAAAAAGATGATGAAAAAAAGAAAAAAAAAGAATGAATGAATGAAAATATGAGAAAATAAAAAAAAAGATTCAAATTGAAAACCTGAAAAGGTGATTTTAGTAAAGAAAGATCCAGGTCAAATGGCTCACATGAATGGAAGATCAAAGACATTTGAAGATCCCTCAAAAACTGGGGCAAAGTTCGCCAAGCTCAAGATAACTTCAACAGTAAATGAAATGAGTTTTTAAAAAAGAATCCTAGATTAATGTTGAGAATTGTCTGAATATTCATCATTTGGACATACCATTCATCCCAATGACATGTATCCAATTTATTTTCTTTCCCATTTGTTTTGTACCAAAATAGATTTTCATTGATTATCTTTACCATAATTCACCTTGTGTTCTCTTATTGTTACACCCCTAGAATGAATTGAAAAAATGCTTGATTGCATTGTATTTGTCAAGATTTGAAATGATAATGAATGAATGAATATGTGTTTAAAAGAATCTTGCATTCATTTGAAAAGAAATCTAAGATGATGGTGGTAACAAAATGAAAAAAGGGTAGAAACCTAAAAGAGATGATTTGGAAAGATATATGATGTGATCAAATGAAGAATATAATGGGGTAAATCTTGAAAAGTGGTATAACCAAGTGATGAGTACAAGGATGAATTGGTCGATATGACTTGCAAGTTATGATTGAATGATAAGAACAATCAGTGGACAAAGTTTGTTTTGAAATGGTTAATGCTGAGACACCTATGAGTGATGACCCAGTGATGGTGGATGAAACTTGTTTTAAAATTTGTTAGTGCTGAGAAATTCATTGAATGATGGTCAAGTGATGATCGATTAATGAAGCTTATTCCAAAGTATTGAGAAAATGAACAAGGAAGAATGTGAGTGGAAAAGACAATTGAGAGCTATACTGGTTTGATCTTAGAAGGCAGTATAATTGGATCTTTGAAGAATCAAAAGGTTTGATGCCCAAGAAAAAAGCTTGAGAAACTTGAGTACCATACATTGAATAGAAATTAATTGGCCAACATTTGCACAGCATGCATTGAAATTCATATGCATTGCATAGCATACACTACTTTCAGAAAAGTATAGTGTATAAATTCAAGAAGCAAGGGTGTTCCAACATCCCACATAGAGAAGACAGATATGAAGATATTTTGCAAATTTGAGAAGAAACTTGTCAGGTAAGTTTCTATCCTTGTGAAATAGGATGTCTTTGTTATCAGGGTTGATTTTATTAAGACCTTTGGGCAATCCAAATCTCTTGAAATTCCTTCAACAGCAAACTTTCAATTCCTTTTTGGACTCCTTTGGAATGATTGTCAAGGAAATAATTTACTTTCCCAAAATCGGTGGCTGGCCTCTATTTAGAAAAGCATTTTACTTTCCAAAGTCGTGGTGCCTCTGTTTAGAGGAGCAATTTACTTTCCAAAGTCATGGTGCCACTGTTTAGAGGAGCAATTTACTTTTCAAAGTCGTGGTGCCTCTGTTTAAAAGAGCAATTTACTTTCCAAAGTCGTGGTGCCTCTGTTTAGAGGAGCAATTTACTTTTCAAAGTCGTGGTGCCTCTGTTTAAAAGAGCAATTTACTTTCCAAAGTTGTGGTGTCTCTGTTTAGAGGAGCAATTTATTTTCCAAAGTCGTGGTGCCTCTGTTTAGAGGAGCAATTTACTTTTCAACGTCGTGGTGCCTCTATTTAGAGGAGCAATTTACTTTCAAAAGTCGTGGTGCCTCTATTTAGAGGAGCCTTTTATTTTTCCAAAATCGTTGAGCCTCTGATTAGATGAGCCATTTATGTTTTTTAAAGTCGTTAAGCCTCTGTTTAGAAGAGCTTTGATCAAAAATAAAAAAAAAACAAAAAAACAAAAAACAAAAAGTAAAAAGGTCGAGTTGAGTCTTGATTGGGTGTCTACGTCTTTGCGCAATTTTTGTTTCACAAAAAGTGTACAAAAAGGGGCAGCTGTAGACACCCAATTTGGTCCAGGCTCAGAGTTTTTTGACCTTTTTAGAGAGAAACGAGAGAAAAAAGAAGGAAAAGAGAGATAGAGGAGAAGCTTTCTACCAAAAAACGAAGGAAATAGCCTTATATACCCTCCTAAAACGACGTCGTTTTTGCCTTAAGTGACCCAGAGGATCCACGCGTTTTGTCGAGATCCGACCCGACCCGAGCGACAACCCGCTTCCTGACCCGCGCGTGTCTCGCCCCCTCCGAACCGATAGTCGAGCCGAGCCGATGTCCCGAGCCATTTTTCTGAGCCTTTTCTCTTCCTTGAGTCGAGCCGAGCCGAGCCGTACTCCGAGCCGTTCCAGGTTTTTCTTTTTTCTTCTTTCTTTTTTTAATATTTATTTATTTGTTTTTTATTTTATTTATTAAATTAGGATTATTTAATATTCTTTTATCTTTATTTTATTTTTATTTTTGTTTTACTCTTTTTTTATTTATTTTCACTTTTATTTTGTTTTATTATTTTATTTAAATAAAATCCAAAAAATATATAAAATTTCAAAAAAAGGGTTTTTGAGGAAAAGTTGAAAGTATCAATTTTCCTTGAAAATCAAAGTTTCAAAAAACATTTTTGAGAAAAAGTTGAAAGTAGCAATTTTCCTTAAAAATAAAATTTCAAAAAAAGAGTTTTTGAGGAAAAGTTGAAAGTATCAATTTTTCCTTAAAAATAAATTTTCAAAAAAAATAAAATTTTGTGAAAAAGTTGAAAGTATCAATTTTCCTCGAAATTAAAGTTTCAAAATAATATTTTTAAGGAAAAGTTGAAAGTATCAATTTTCCCTGCACAAAAAGCAATCATTTTTTTCTTTTTTTTTTGAATTTTCCTGAATGTCAAATAGTCCGACGATGGAGCCTCTGCAAGTGAAGCAGTAGTTTCCTTACATACTCTTGAGGTGAGGGAATTTTCTTAATTTTCTGCTAAAAGTATTAGAGTCAATTGAGAATAATTTTCAATAGTTAATTACTTGGTAAAATTTTAAGGCTTATCGGATAACATAAAATTATGCTGGTACCATCTTTTGATGGACGTTGTGAGGGTGCTATAACCTTTCTCACACGTAATCGAACTCCCGAACTCTGTTCTAGTTAGTAGACCTGACCTATTCTTTTAGGGGCCCTTAAACTTAGGTGTTCCCTAAAAGGACAGATTCTTTAGGTGGCCAATCGCACTTAAATAAAAAAGATTGGTGGTGACTCCCTTAAGTCAATGTCTAGCGATAGATCCCCGAATCTAGACGTTACGACAATCAGGTTATTGAATTTTTGTCGATAAAATGAAAAATGATGCTTCATAAGATATGTATCACTATTATATATGTAGGTCAGAAGTCACTTCAAGTGTGGGAAGAATGCATTCATAAAGTTGTATCTTCAAAAGAAGGCACCAATCGAAAAATTTTACAAAAGTTAATGGCCGACTTTGAAGACTAAGGAAGAATGGATTCTATTCTTGAGAAGGCTTACCAGCGATGAAATAGAATGGATGGCATGATGGATGCCTTACATGCTTATGTTATGTTGAGAAGGAGATGAATCGTGGATACCATTGTTAGGACTATAGGGTGTGATAAGTATGCCTCATTGATGGTGCTTAGGCAATTTAGTGCAAAATAGTTTATTCCTACCACTTATGGCCAGGTTCAAGTAAAATTTACTTATGGGAAACCTGATCCACTAAGAACATTTGAGCAATTAATCCAAGCATGAAAGAAAACGCGAAGGATAAGATTAGGGTTTCTTCTAGATAAAGTCACTCATTATTACCAAATTTGGAAAATGAAGAAAAATAAAGATATGGTGCTCCCTCTTAATGATAGCTCACATCAATCGGCTAACCCTATGACAAAAATGCAATTATCAAAGGATGAGTTTGTTAAGAAGGAATTGAAAGCTAAAAATGAAGAAATAAGAAAAGAAAAATTAAGCCTTAGCGAGAAGATAGGACAATTGAGATACAAAGTAGAAGTACAAGGGAGTAGAATAAAAAAAAGAGATATGGCCCATAATGACTTGAAAAATCTGCACCAGGAAAACAAAAGTTTGCGAGTCTAATTCAAAACTAGGAAAGTTACCAAATCTTACATTAGTTGGCAATGTGAAATGGACAAGCTCTAAGAAAAAATGAGCTACTAAAAAGGTAAAGCTCAATAAAAGCAAAAAAAAGCTACAAAATTTCTCAAGAATGTCAGAATTGGGAGAATTATACTCTACAAATTTAGCAAGGTTAGTGGAATGCCAGAAAGAAAAGAAGAGATTGAAGATTATACTCATAGATAAGAGAAGAAGGCACATTGAAATATTGAATGAAAAAGAATCACTTCACCAAATGATCCAAAGGTTGGAGCAAAAATTACAAGATCACAAGAATCATATTTTAGCAATCATAGATGAATGATAAAAAAATAATTGAATCTTCACATGTGATTTAGAAAAAGATGCCTACATGAAATGGAGAGCAAAAAGCTTAAAGAGATAATAATTCATAAAGCACTTGACCAGTTAAGTTTGCAAAGTAGAGAAGAAAGCATAGGAAATGGTTAAAAAGAAAAAGGCATTAAGGCAAGAAGTCAACCCCATAGAAGAATATAAATAATGCCTAGTGAACTTTCTAGATGAGTTTAAGGATCATTATGAGCAAGTCAAATGTTTTTATGGATATAATTCTAGAATGATAAATTTATGTAACAAACATTGTTTGTAATTAATGAAAATTTCTAGTGTTAAAATTTGTCTGAGAGCAAATATCCCTCACTTGCATTCATTCATCATATGCACCATTTTTGTTTTAATAACCATTTAAAAAAAAACTACAAAAAAAGCTAAAAAAAAATTTTTCAACACATGGCATTTTAATTTTTTGAAAAATTATGGTAATAAAGGTGCAAGAATAGCTTATCCATCAAAAATTTTGACTTAGCCTATTGGCCATTTGTACAATATCAGGGCTCAAACAAGAATCATGGAACAAGAATAGGTCAGTCAATTTGAGAAGATTGAAAAGGTGTAAGAAGAACTAAAAAGGGATCTTAATAAAATAATAGACTGCTTAAGAATCTCAATAAAAGAAAAGCAATAGAAAAAAATCCTAACTTTCAAGAGCAATCACCAAACATGGTAGATCCTATGTACCCTTCAAGGTTTGAGCCTCGGTAACCCTAAACTTCTCAAGGAGCTAGAATGCAAATTCTTACTCCCAAAGGATATCCATATACTTATCTAGAAATGACATCTATAACTACTCTTAGAGAGTTTTAAAATTTCACTAATATAATAGTGGTAGAGAAACCATATAAGCTAGTCTTGATTTCTAGCTTTGATGATCCCAAGTAAAAAGAAAAGCTAGGGCTAAAAACATCTGAGAAAATTAAAGATACAAATGCCTAGTAAAAGATAAAATTATTATAAAAATAGACTTAAAGTTATAAAAAGAATGAATTTTATGGCTTCATGGATATAATTGAGCTTTGTTTGATCTCAGACATGGTTATCCCACCTAAATTTAAAGTCTCTGAGTTTGAAAAATACGATGACACAAAATGTTCAGTGACTCATATACTATGTATTATCGTAAAATGGCTATGCATACTCGTGATGAAAAGTTATTAATGCATATATTTCATGATAGCCTTACAGGTTCTACAGCTACATTTTATATTTAATTAAACAAGACTCATATCCATTCTTGGAATGAACTCATGAGGGCATTTATTACACAATACCAACATGTCATAGATCTAACTCCAGATCGTTTGTCTTTGTATAGCATGGAAAAGAAAGTAATTGAAAACTTTAAGGAATACACATAAAGATAGAGAGATGTGATCATACAAGTACAACTCTCCCTCACTAAGAAAGAAATAATTATCCTATTTGTTAACATCTTGAAAACACTATACTATGAAAGACTAATTGGTAATGTGACCAAGAATTTTACAGATATAGTGATTTCAAGTGAGATTATTGAGAATGCCATAAAGAATGACAAACTTGATGTAAAAGAGACAGGTGGCATAAAGAAAGGCAAAGCTCCCAAAAAGAAAAAAAGTGAAGCCTAAATAGTGAACTATGTGGACAACAAATCAAAGGTTTTACTCCATACCCTGCACTAATGTACCAAATCTATTACCTTTCCATAAACAATGTGACATCTATTCCTCATCTATATCAACTGGTACAACAACCAACTTATCCATCCTATTTTTAGCCATCATTTTAAATACTCACCTATGCATACAGTTGTTCTACAGCATCTACTAAACTAGAATACAGACCCAACCTAAATAGTGGTCTAAAAGTCTTCAGAAATACCTAAGAAAAAGCCTCATTTAACCCTATCCCCATGACATATACAGACTTATTCCCTTGGCTTGTTAAGAAACATTTACTAGCCCCTATTATTGTTGAACCATTGAAACTTCTATATCCTAAATGGTACAATCCTAATGTATATTATGATTATCATTTTGAAAATCTAAGACATTTTATAGAGAACTATATTGCTTTGAAGCGCAATGTGCAATGGTTAATCAAAGAAGAAATGTTAAACTTTAATACTAGCTAGCGAAAAGCTCTAAATGTTAATAAAAATCCTCTACCAAATCATACAGGACAGATAATAAATATTTTGATTGATAGGCAGGCATGATATATACAAAAAGAGATAAATAAAGTCAAAACTCTAATGGTTAAGGTATTTGAAGCTGTGAGTTAGGTTGGTATGTTGAAACTAATAGAACCTTAAAATTACCTTAAGATGATTAACTCAGCTAAATGTTACGATTATCATAAAGGTGTTTTGAGGTATTTTATCATGAATTGTGATCAATTCTATCGAGAGGTACAAAATTTGATGGATATAGGTTAAATAGAATTCTATAAAGAAAGAAAAAATTTTAACAAAAGCTGAGATGTTTACCATTGATAAACCAATGAAATTTATGCATAAACCAGTGACCATCTATTATGATGAGAAGCTGACCCTAATGCCAAAAAAGCGCATCTTCCAACTAATAGTGATTATTAAAGTCCTTAACCTTTTTTCATACTAAAATGATAAAGCAGTACCATGAAAGTATGATTGTGATATTATGGTCAATCCAAATACTACAAACATAATAGGCATAAGAGGTATGACCTGGAATGGGTAATGTTACACTTCAAAAATGCTAAAAAAAGCTAGCAAAGAAAAAGCTAATGTCAGAGAAAAAGAGAAAAGTTAGAGTACATGTGGCAATTCATGATAAAGAATACAAAAAATTGATCTATAAGAATAAAGCTTGTGAATTTTTTAAGTTGATAAAGCATAATGAGTATAGCGTGGTAGAATAATTGAATAAGATACTAGCTAGAATTTCACTATTGTTGCTCTTTTTAAGTTCTGAGTTACATCGTAATGCTTTACTAAAGATGTTGAATCAAGCATATGTATCTCATAATATATATGTTGAGTACATGAAATAGTTTATTGGTAATCTAGCGATCTCAAATTACATCTCTTTTAATAATGAAGAGATTCTTTCAAATGGTTGAAGAAGTACTAAAGCTCTTCACATTATTGTGAAATGCAAGAGTCATATAATGGCTAAGGTTGTAATCGACAATGGCTTATCAATTAATGTTATGCTTATGTCTACTTTGGCAAAACTACTTGTTGATAGATCTTGCATGAAGCCTAGTCATATAGTTATTCGAGCTTTCAATAAGGCTTAAAAAGAGGTGCTGAGAGATATAAAAATGTCGTTGTAGATCGATACTTACACTTTCAATGTGAAATTTCACTTTATGGATATTTCTCCCTCATATAGTTATTTGTTAGGTAAACCATGGAATAATATAGTAGGTGCTAGTCCATCTTTGTTACATTAAAAAAATTAAATTCATTGCTAATGGAAAGTTTACATGTGTAGCAGAAAAAGAAAATTTGCTAGTAAACCAATCGGTGAATGTTTCTTATGTGAAAATAATAGACGAAGCCTTGGAATGCTTTTATGGATCTTTTAAGATTACCGAAGCTACATATGTAGTTGAAATATTTAAATTATATTCATCATACCTGTCTACGATTACTAAAATAGTTGTCAAGTAGTTTATTGAAATGAGATGGCAACTTGAAATCAGACTTGAAATAATTTGTAAGGAATCATGAAGCCACCAGTAATATATGATAAGAAAGACATATTTGGCTTGGGGTATAAATCAACAAAATGGGATAGAATGAAAATGATGAATGAGAAAAAAAGAAAAGAGAATGACTGATCTTAGGGGATATAAGCCAGAGTCAGAACTAATGGTCATTTTTTACCTTTATGATTCTTTTCATTCGGAAGGATATATCTATTGCAAAATTAGTGGAAGCTTTTTTTTTTAGCAGGCCATTCAAATGGTGGATAGTGAACAAAAGAAGAATTAGGATGAAAATTTGTTCATGTGCTTTTGTCCTTTGGATTTCAAGCTAGATAATTGAAAAGTCATATAGTTGCCTATTATCTTTAAAACTTTTGAAAAGTAATGTATTGTGAAACTTTAAATCCCTAATTGCTTATTCTATAAGCATTATGAGATTTTTGTGGCATGTTTTATGTTTGTTATTTTAATAAAAAACTTTAAAAATGCATCTGTATTTATTCTTTTGTTTTCATTTCATTTTATTCGATCCATTTCTCTTTTCTTTCTCGCTTTATCATTTTCTTGCCATTTCACTATTGTGTGCCAATATTTTCTCGATCTCACCCACTTGTAGATTTTCAAATATCCAAATTATGAAAATGAAGATAATAATAGTAATAATTTTGGATTCGATTTTGAAAACCCAATTCATGTTGACAAACTTGATAATAAAGAAGACATAGATAATTACACTCTGTCTCTTTATTTGTTAAAATTAATAGAACATGAAGATAAGCCAATTGAGTCCTATTAAAAAATTATCGAATTAGTGAATTTTGGGGATAATAAAAATCATTACAACAAATCTGGTAATTTGTGATGATTTTTCTATGTAACGCATTATATTTCATCACACAAAGTATATAAAAGTTGACAAATAATATATTTCGTCACACATTTATATTGTTTTGATATTTTATATGATGATATATAAAATCGTTACATGATAATGTTACCAAAATCTTGCTGCCATTGTGACATTTTTTATTTTATGTGACATTATAATTTTGTCATCGATTTAAAATTTTATGTGGCAAAAGTTTTTAATAGATTTTAGGTGATGTTATTAATTTTTGTCACAAGTTGAACATTTTAGTTAACTATTAATGATATTGCAATTTCGTCTTGTCAATATATAGTGTTATATGATGATATTATAAATGTCACAAACTTTTACTGTGAAATTTATTTTGTGAAAAATTATTTTGCGACATTTGGGATTTTAGGTGACATTATAATGTTGTCACCAATTTAAAATTGTCAAATTTTTTCTAATAGATTTAGGTGACATTATTAATTTTTATCACACATTAAACACTTTAGTTAATTATTAATGATATTGCGATTTCATCACGTCAATATACAATGTTATATGACGATAACATAAATGTCATAAACTTTTAAATGATATTATGGTGTTATTTATCCGTCACTAATAAATTTAAATTAATGTATAATTTATAAGTGGAGATTTTACTTATATTATATATATTTATTTAAGAATATAATTTTTAATTTTTATTAAGTACAATTTATTTATGTAATAAAAATTTTAAAATACACAACTTGTTTAGAATTTTAAAATAAATTTTAAAAACTTTAAAATTTTGTTAAAAGAAATTTTTTTAAAGTAAAAAGTGAATCTTAAATAAAAAAAATTTAACTACATTTTACCGTACTTGTAACTTTTAAGTAAAAAATTAATTTTAAATAGTTATTAATATCTATAAAAAAATAATTGAAATTTCCTTAAATTACACCCTAAGAAAAATGATACTAATTGACACAAACCTAGAATTATTTACTCCTTAAAAACCTAAAAGGGCTTAATGCCATTTTAGTACTTTCCTATCCCCTGGCCAAGTTCTTAAAAGTATTGAGATGACACTAATTGCAACTAAAAATAACTCCACAGTTAAGTTATAGAATGCTTCTCAAATCTTACTACATGCTCCTTAGAGGCTAGGGTAAAGTCCATCTATGATCTAACAACTTAAAAACTTACAATCTTACTTCACAATTTAATAATTAATGGAGTACTACTATTAGTAACTATTTTGGTGCATTAACATTGTCTTACCAATTTTAATTATTTTCATAAAATAAAAAATCAACTGTGTAAATAAAAAGGTAATTTGATTTATTAATTTTATTTATAAAAAAGTTAAAATACTTATATATAATGATAATAAGCTATTTTAAAAATGAATGTTGCTTTTATTTTATTATAATTAATAATTTATTATTTGTTTTAATAGAATTTTTAAAATTAAGAGAATATGTGAAAAAGTTAAATATTTTAATCTTAGAATAATAAAGTTAAAATAATAATTGTTTTTAATAAATTCAAAAGGATTGGTATATATTTTTTGTATGATATCTTTTATTTATTCTTTTAAAAAAGTAATGTTTAATAAATTTAATATAAATTATTTTAAAATTTATAATGTGTTCCAATATAAATTGAATAAAAATATATTAATAAAATAATATTAGTTACCACAACAATTGTTATTTGGAAAAATCTTTTGGAGTAAAAAATTTTGAACTTTATAAATTTTTTTTTAAAAAGCACGCAAATAAAAGCCCTATCTTTGTTTAGGAAACAAAAATGAAGAGATTGCAAAAATGGAAAGTAGCTTAATCCCCAACTTTTCATCAACTAAACCTTAAACATTGTCGATGATCTCTTTAAAAATGCCTTTAATTTTTATCTCTAGTATCTCTTTCTCTACTTCTTAATTTCTCTTCGTCTTTATTTTTTTTCTCTTTGATTTCTCTTAACAAAAGTTCTTAAATTTTGGTTAAACTTGTAGGGAAGCCTCCACACTTTTGAAAATCGAAGGCATTGACTCATTTCAAGATCTAACCAAGGCAACCTTCAATTTTTTTTTCATTTTAAAAAAAATTATTATTACTCCAAAATTTGGAAATATTGATTAATTAGCACTGAAACTTATTTATATTTGTCAAAATTGTGTTAATAATGCAAATTTATCTACCTTCAAGTGAAAATTTAGAATACCTAATTTTCATTAATCATGTCTTGTCTGCTACTTGTTTTTTTTCTATTTATTTTCTCTACTAAAAGCATAGAATTCAGATAATGTTTTCATATCTTTTTTTTCCTCTTAAATTCTTGAATGAAAATAAGCTAAGTGTTTGAAATTAGGCAAAATATAGTTGAGGAAAAAATGGGACACATAATAATAATTAATTAAATTCTTGAATGAAAACAAGTTAAGTGTTGTATATGCCATGAATCATGATGCAACTACTACTAATTCTATCCTTTACGATTGGCTATATATTGCATGCTAAGAATGGTATCTTAATCAATGGGAAATAGCACCCATCTAAAAATGAATGGACCTAAAAGAATTGGCACTTGGATTTTTTTCCCCACAAAATTGGGGATGTGTTTCCTTTCTTTCTTTTTAAATTATTAAATTATGACTAAAATCTAAATTTGAAATCTTCAAAAATTAATTTCAAAATCACTAAACTTAGAAGCTTTTGGTAATTTGAGTGTTCTTTAATTGTAGATTATGCTATAAAATTTATGATGACAGTGAAGTAGCCAGCTATAGCCCAATGTACTATAACTATGATGCCATGATATTTGACTAGGGCCAAATGAGTGGTTGTCACTTGGTTGCCCATATTGTAATCCATGACTTGGAATTTCTTTCCTTATTCAAATATCTAGTATCTAAGTAATCATCTTATGGCTTTGGTCAAAAATTAACATTAGGTGAATTGTGGTGCCATGTGGTACTTTATAAGATGCTTCACCCATTAATTAATTAATTATTACTATGTGTCCCATTTGTCGCCAGAGTCTTTAATGTGCATTGAGAAGCTACAGTTGAGTTATTTGAAGTTAAGAAGGTAAGGATTTTAGATTTTTCATAAAAATATAAATTTATATATATGCTTTAAAAAATTGGTTTTATAATTATGGATTAGAAAGATGTAAAATTTGATTCTTTTTTACAAAAAAAAAAAAAAAATTGTTGTTAGTTAGCCATGCTTGCTTAATATGTAGTAATGAATGAGTAAAATTATGTTTAATGATTATATGGGCAACTTTGAGGTAGTTATTTGTTTAAGAATATTAATTGTAGATTTTCTTGCTTAAAAAAAATACTATTTTTGCTTATTAAAGTGCTTTAGCAATAATCATGTTTCATAAATTTATTTATACTATCATTTTATTCTCTTGTGCTATGCTAATAAAAATGTTTATGTTGATCTTTTCCATGCCAATGTTTTGCAATTTGACATATCCAAGTAGGTATTTAATGGTGATTTACAAGAATCCATCTTTCCTCTATTTGGTGGATCATGGTGCCTAACACTTTGTCAATAGTTTGGTATATATACTAATATATATATATACACACACACACATGTCTATTTGAAAAATATATATTAATTCTTTATTTGGCTGTATGTTGTAGTTCATTATGTGTTTTCCCATATTCCCTCACTACAAGCTAACTTACTGTATGTTGTTTTTGGAACTAAGTGCCCAAAAGAAGGAAATGTGTGAATAGAATGTGATAGGAAAAACATGAATGATTTGTTAGAGTATTTACGATCCTTAGATAACAATATGGTAATGAGCTACAAGTCTATTAAATTATCTTGCCCTGAAACTAAATTATCTTAGTTTAGTCCTATAATTAACTTGAAATATCTTCTCATTATATGCAATTTTTGTTGCCAGGTGATAGAACTATCCTAACCATCATCAGTACAAATGGAGGACATAATCCACTAGCTTGTTCAAAATATATTGCAAAGGTTTTTTAAGGATGAGCTTTTGAGAGATTCAAAGATAGTGAACACAGTAAATCATCAAGATGCTGCCGATGAAAATTGTGGCACTGTTGGTACTTTGCGTGATTACCTTGCAAAGCTACTTTTCATGTATGTTGTTTTCCATGTTATTAATTAATGCTAATGCTTTGTGCAAGTTATTTTTAAATGTTTAATGAAGGTGGGCACACTATGCATTTTTTGAACTCACAAATATGAATGTATAATGGTGAAAAAGAAAATCTATAGGGCTCTTTAATTTGAAAGAGATTCTTAGTTTTCATTCATAACAACATAATTGAAAACTCAGCAAATTTTTTGTTTGAAGGAAAAGGAATTGATAACCACTCATTTGTTGTAATATATTCAATGTAGCACTATTTCTCCTTTAATTTTGCTATATTTTGTTACAAAAAGAGAAGGATGTGGCTAGGTATATTTGAAACAGTTGAAGAGATAGCTCAAGCTTTTGATCAAGTAGCCATCTTAATGAATGGCATGAATGCAAAAACCAACTTCCTAATATAAAAAACACCAAGTGGAGTACCAAAAGGCACTAGAAATCTCCATTCATCACCACCAAATGAGTTATCTAAACTCCTTCATGCCAAACTTAAAAAATGTAATAAGGCACTTTCTCCTTCCATGACTTGTCTGAGGCTTGACACTAAGAATTCTCATATAAAGTGTGGCAAAAATGGGCAAGCCAGAGCTCAGATTCCAATCGGGTCATGACTGTCTAACTTGGAAAAAGAAATGCTAAAATTTCTGCAAATGCATTGCCTTTCACGACCCCAAGGTTAATAGGAATTGAACTGAGAGGGGAAATAAATGAAGATGAAAGAATTGCAGTACAAATGATAGAAAAGCTACTTCACAAGAATTGTTCTTCATTTGGTGTGGCAAAAGGGAAAAGTAACTTTATTTTTCATTTATTATTATGTTTTTTTTCTGGATTATAAGTTAATTAAGTATTAATTGTGTTTTTCTAAGATTAAAATGTTTTAATTGACTTTTTATATTATGAGCTTGCTTTTATCTCTAAAAAAAAAAAGTGACTAAATTTTTATGTCACTATAATCATATTTTATTTTGAAACAACTTTTTAGTGACTATTATTTTGTAATTACAAGTGTAATTTAATGACCAATTCAAATATTAGGTGGATTTGCAAGAACACTACATTCGATTATTCTATAAAAATGATTATGAGTTTGTGACAATTTTATTTTATAAATTGGATTTAATGACATTAATTTTGTTATCAATATTATGACAATTTACCTTTCATCACTAATATATAAGATTTTATCATTTATTTTGTGGCGATTATAGTTTTTAATGACTTTTTTCCATATATAGCTGATAAAATTTAATGTCACAAAAAAAAGTATAAAGTGATGCTTGATTTTATTATCTTGTTTAATGTTTTCTTGCAATCATTTTTTACGTTAATTATGTCACTAATATTGTGACAATTTACTTTTCATCACTAATATATCAAATTTTATTATTTATTTTGTGACGATTATAGCTTTCAATGATTTTTTTCATAAATAGCTAACGAAAACTAATGTTATAAAAAAAAGCATAAGGTGACGTTTGATTTTATTGTCATGTTTAACATTATCTTGTAATCATTTGTGACAATAATTATATCACTAATACTGTGATGATTTACCTTTTGTCACTTATATATATAAGATTTTATCATTTATTTTGTGACCATTATAGCCTCTAATGACTTTTTTTTTCATAAATAGCTGATGAAAATTAACGTCACAAAAAAAGTATAAAGTGACGTTTGATTTTATTGTCACGATAGATTCACAATAGGTGATAATTTTTTGGTATCATTACATTAGACCTTTAGCGATAGTGCAAACGTGACAAATGTCATGACATTTAATTTTTTGTTATAGAATATATATGGTGACAAAAAATAAATATTTAATAACATTATTATATGCACCATTAATGGTCAAATTTGTTGTAATGAATAAAAGAGAGATTAAAGTTGGTACATCTTTTTTACTAACTAATAGGCAAAGGCTAGAAGAACTATTTTAAGAATATATAGATGTGTTTGCATGATTTTACTAGGATATACCAGGACTCAGTACTAATATTAAAGAGTACAAATTACCTTTGAAATTGAAATACAAACTGGTACATCAAAAATTAAGACTCATGAACTCAAAAATGCTATTGAAAATTAAGAAGAAAGTGAAAAACCAATTTGAAGCTAGATTTTTTAAAGTGGCAAAATATCCTGAATGGGTAGCCAATATGGTGCTAGTTTTCAAGAAAGATGAAAATGTGAGAATGTGTATCGATTATCAAGATTTGAATAGGACGAGTCTTAAGAATAATTTTTCTCTACCCCATATTGATACTTTAATGGATAACACTACTCGATATTCTACATTTTCCTTTATAGATGGCTTTTCAAGCTACAATTAGATTAAGATGGCTCGAGAAGATATGGAGAAGATAAAATTTGTGACCATGTGAGGGATATTTTGTTACAAAGTCATGCATTTTTTATCGAAAAATGCTAGTGCTACTCATCAAAGAGCAATGGTGACTTTATTTCATGACATGATGTATAAAGAGATAGAAATATATGTGAATGATATGATTATAAAGACTTATAAAGGAGAAGATCATGTAGTCAATCTCAAAAAATTATTTAATAGGTTGAGAAAATTTCAACTGAAGTTGAATCTTGTCAAATGTACATTTGGTGCCCAATAAAAAAAATTGTTGGACTTTGTGTTAGTGAAAGATGAATTGAAATGGATCTAGATAAGATACTTGCTACTTAGAATTTATTGCCTCCTTATACCTCTAAAGAAATGCGAGGTTTTCTAGAGAGATTGAACTATATTGCTCGTTTCATTTCTCAACTCAAATTACAAGTACAATCTTATTTTCAAGCTTATTAAAAAATATGATTCAGGAGAATGGAATGATGAGTGCCAAAAAACTTTTGATAAAGTCAAAGAATACTTGTCAAATCCACCCATATTGGTGCCATCAGTTCCAAAAAAATTTTAATTTTATACTTAACAGTACATAAAAATTCAATGGAATGTGTACTGAGGTAAAGAGATAAAACTAATAAGAAAGAATGAGCAATTTGCTACTTAAGCAAGAAGTTCACTAATTATAAGTCTAAGTATTCACCATTGGAGAAGATATGTTGTGCATTGGCCTAAACAGCTCGAAGGCTCAAATAATATATGCTTTATCACACTACTTGGCTCATAAAAAATTTGGATCCCATTAGGTATATCCTCAAGAAGCTTTTATTAACAAGTTATGCTATCATAATATGATATTGTTTATGTAACTCAAAGGCTATTAAAAGAAGTGCAATTGTTGAGTTCTTTGTCGATCGTGCAACCGAAGATATGAACCATTGAAACTTGATTTTTTTGATAAAAATGTGATAGTCATTGAAGATAAAGAAGCTGTTGAAAAACCTAGAATGATGCATTTTAAGGGAGTTGCTAATGCTTTGGGTCCTGATATTGAAGTAATTTTAATATCTCTCAATGGACACTATTATCCTATCACAGCTAGATTGAATTTCAACTCACAAATAATGTGGCTGAATATAAGGCTTGTGTTATAAGTTTACAAGTAGTAATTGAAAAAAAGATTAAAGTGTTAGATGTGTTTGGAGATTCAACTCTAGTCATATATCAATTAAGAGGTAAATAAAAAATGAGAGATTCGAAGTTAACTCAACCATAAATACATCTTCGAGTGAGTCAAGAATATGAAGAAGTTCAGTTTGAGTATCTCTCAAAAGAGGAGAACTAGATTGTTAACGCAATGGCTACTTTAGCTGCAATAATCAAAACAAGCTGGATGTGAATGATGTACCAGCACATTGTTCAAGTATTAAAGAAAAAATTGATGAAAAGTCATGGTATCATGATATTTTGCAATACATTAAAAGTTAGCAATACACAAAGCATACAATAAAAAATGATAAAAGGATTATTAAAAGGCTAGCTATGGGTTTTTTCCTTGATGAAGATATCTTTTATAAAAGAAGTAAAGATCAAGTGTTTTTAAGATGCATGAATGTAGCTAAAGCAAAAATGATTCTTGAAAAAGTGCATGAGTTTGTGCGGCAAAAGTTAATGGTCATATGATGGTTAGATAAATTATGAAAGCTGGTTATTATTGACTGACAATAGAGAGTGATTGTATTGATTATGCTAAAAGATGTCATAAATGTCAACTTTATGTTGATAAGATTGACGTTTCTCTATTAGTTTTGCATGTTTTGGCTCCTCCATAGCCATTTTTATGTAGGGCATGGATGTCATTGGTCCCATCACTCAAAAAACTTCAAATGAGTATAGATTCATCTTTATAATGATTGATTATTTCATGAAGTGGGTAGAAGCTACATCACTAGCGTGACTCAATTAGTGGTATGTAAGTTCATAAAAAATGAGATAATATGTAGATATGGGCTTCTAAAAATGATTATTTCTAACAATACCAAAACTTAAATAGCAAAATAATGAATGAAGTATGCGCTCAGTTTAAGATCCATCATCGTATTTCGGCACCATATTATTTAAAAATGAATGGACCAGTAGAAGTTGAAAAAAAAAATCTAAAGGATCATAGAGAAAATAACTAATACTTCTAAAGATTGACATGAGAAGTTGTCTTTTGCCTTGCATGCTTATAGAACATCAATTCGAACATCTATTGGGGCTATCTTATTTTTGTTGGTTTATAGAATGGAAGCTGTATTACTAGTTGAAATGAAAATTCCTTTATTGAAAATTCTAATGGAAGTCAAGCTAGAAAAAGCAAAATGGGTCTCGAATTGCTACGAATAGTTAAACCTCATTGAAGAGAAAAGACATACAACATTTTGCCATAGCCAACTAATCAAAACAAGATGATGATAGCACATGATAAGAAAATCCACCCTCATTATTTTCGAAGAGGAGACTTAATTTTGAAAAGGATCCTTTCAAATTAACATGACAATCGAGGAAAATAGACATCATATTGGAAAGGATCATATGTGGTGAAAAAAGCATTTTCCAATGGGGCATTGTTTTTGGCAAATATGGATGAAAATGATTTACCTAATCTGATAAACTTAGATACTGTGAAAAGATACTTTGCTTCAAAAAAGAAAAATAAAAAAAATGAAAAATAAAAGAAAAGAGGTATTTATCTAAGCTGAAAACCTGAAAAGGTAGCTTGGATACAAAGAAGAAACATTATCAAGAGATGACCTCACAACACGAGGGCAAACGTAGTTTGATGAACTCTGAAAAATCAAAGATATCATCTAGTTAAGTTTTGGAGAAAGAATTCAGGAATAATTTATTCATGATTATCTTGTAAATCATTATTTGGGTGCTTTTGTTCCTACCCAAACACTTTTGTTGCCATGCACGTATTATATGTTTGATGAAATGTGTTTTCTTTTCTTTGAAAGTAATGCCTATCCATTCTTTTATTTCATTCACTATCTTCGTTCCCCTTATAAATGAATAGAAAAAACATGTGATTACATTTTGTTTGTTTTGAACTTAAAATAATGAAAAAGCTAATAACGCATAAGATCTCAACATTTTGATAAATACAGGTAGAAAATGATGTGCAAAATATGACCAGATATTGATATTGCAAAGTTTTGGAAAAAGAAAAAAATATTGTTGAGAAAAAATGCAATGATTAGACATTAAAAACAGTTGGTCTTATAGCAATTGTTGAAAATAAAAAATGACAAAAGCAAAATAGGCGAAAGATTTTAAGAACCTTTTACCATAATTGGAAGTGAATAATTTTGATTGCATTATACATTGCATATAGAGCATTCAGTACATGTATCCATAAACAATTAAGATCATAAGTTATAGCTTAGACAAGGATTTTTCATTCTCTAATGAATAATAGGATTTTAGCCTTCGGGTAAAGATAATGATGAAAGAAGAGACTTCAATCCTCAAAAAAGAGAAATTTACTTTTTCAAAGATGAGATCTCAATTTTAAGAAAAAGTGAAAATTTTAAAGTTGTTACGTCTTTGCTTAGGGGAGCATTTTTCAAGATGAGAATTTTTAAAGTTGTTGAGCTTATATTTAGAAGAGTCTTTTTCAATATGAAAATTTTAAAAGTTGTTTAGCTTCTACTTAGATTAGCCTTTTTCAAAATGAAAATTTTTAAAGTTGTTTAGCCTATACTTAGAGAAACCTTTTTTCAATATGAAGATTTTAAAGTTGTAGAGCCTCTACTTGGATGAGCTTTTTTGAAGATGAGAATTTTTTAAAATTGTTGAGTCTTTGCTTAGAGAAGCCTTTCAAATTATTTAAAGTTGTTGAATCTTTACTTAAATAAGCCTTTAAAATTTTTAAAGTTGTTGTGCCTCTACTAAAATAAGCTTTCTTTGTCAAGATTTGTAAGTGTCATAACATATCAGTTTGGAGACTTGATCGCTAGATGTAAAAAGTTTAAAACCGTAAAAACATAGGGAGGCACCACCAATCTTTTTTAGGGTGTGATTAACCACCCAAAACTTTATCTTTTTAATATAACAATAAAGCGAGTTTAAAGTTTATTAAAAAGATAATTTTAGTCTATGAAAATAAGATTAGATTCTGAAGACGGTTATGTGTGAAGAAGGATTAACATCTCTATAATGCCCATAAAATTGATACCAATTAATTATGCACTATTTATAATTTTGGACAAAAATAGTTTTTATATAAAATTTAGTTATAATTCCCTTCATCTTTTAGGAAAAAAAAATCAATTAAAAGTCTTTGTTTAAGAATATTATAAAAAGAAATACTTTCAAATTTTTTGACATAAAGGCAAAATTCAAAGGTAATCTTTTCATCTAAGATTTATAGCAACATTCCTTTAAAAATAATAAAATAACACTCTTTATAAATCGTAATCATTGATAACTCTCCAACATCTAGGCAGAGTACCAATAATTATATTTTACGGAATGTTATTTTAATTTTATTTGTTTAAAACTAAATTTTTTTAAAGAACTTTTTATGGAATAAAAACAAAGAATGATTAATTAATATTAAACATCAATGATTAAAATAAACATATAAGTGCATAATAAGTATAAACATTAATCTAAAAAAATGAGATATACCCAATGCAAATTTAAGAATCGAGTTTTTAAATATAATGACACCACTTGGACTCTTCGACCTCTAAACAGAGTTTTGGTGTGACTATTTATATTTAAAATCATATTTTATTATTTATTATTTATTCTTTATTAAAAGTTTATTTTAAGTTATGGAAATATATGAAATTCTTAATGAAATAAAATTTCCTAAATACTCCATCATCTAGATGACATTCGAAAACAAATTATTTCATAAAAGTTTTCATACAAATCCTTAAAAATTTAAGATAATTTTGGGATTTGTAGTAGGTTTAAGGTTGCATTTTAGGTTTCGATTCACCTAAGGTTTTAGGGTTATATTTAGAGTTTTAATTTTAGGGTTTCGATTTTTGAGGTTTCACAAATTTATGAATCTTTTTAAAAATCTCTAATTTTTAGGCAGACTTTTAGAGCAAATTCATTTTTATAATTTTTCTATATATAAAAAAATGAATTTTTATATTTTTATTTATTTCCCTTTTATTAAAATTTTATTATTATTATTTATTAATATTTTATTATTATTTATTTTTATGATTTCATTTTATGTTTATAATATTTAAAATTTTTTTAAAACAAATTTCTTCTACTAAGATTTAACTCCCCAACAATGAAGTAAAATTAACCTTTTAAAATTCGACTTTGAATCCCTCCAATATCTAAGTAAGGATTTTTAAAAAATTTATTACTAAAACTTTTATTTATATATACATATAATTTTAGACCTACAAACTTTTTTTTGTATATAACCTTAACTTTTATCTTAACCTTTAAAAAAACAAATTGGGAATTTTATAGCATCAAAATTTAGCGACAAACTAAAGGCAAAGAACCCCTAAACACCCATGCAATAGCTAACTAGCAAGGAAAAGAATCAGACAAATCTAAGGTGTCCTAAGCAAGCCATTACAGTCCCCACTTTCCTCTCTTACAAAACATTTGTTTTATTATATCTTGCCTGCCTTTGTCTCTTCCATTTTAGGTTTAAAGAAACATAGAGGAAAGGATACCACATTTATATAACAGTTCTTAAGTTTCTACACAATCCAACATGCAGAAAAAGATACCACAAGCAAGAACCGAATGGAGCACTTTTCTTCTATAAAATCACACATAAAATAAAAGCAATCCCAGCATTCATGAAAAGTTAAGACCTCAAGCTTCTATGAACCAATAAAACATATATATATATATATATATCATGCATATCACATGTAAAAGAAAGAACAACATGCATGGAAAACAGATTAGCAAGCGTGGCATGAAGATGAAGCTTTAAGCTTCATGACAATTCACCTCTTTTACTTTTACTTCGGGTCTTCTCGTCCTCTAGTTTTTTCTGCTACCGTTCCGCTCTTTTCTCTCGTTTCCTTCGTTTTTCTGCTTGTTGTTCTTTCGTTCACTTCACATCCATTGGCAGTAGCTTTCTTTCCCATTTTTTGGTTCCCTTTTCTCGATTCTGATCTCCTTTTTTTGTTTTCTCGTTTCCTTTTGTACGTTTGTTTTTTTTGTTTTTCCTGGTCTGGTTCTCTTCTTCTTCTTCTTCGCCTCACGTCCTCTCTTTCCTTTTCTGTTTCTTTCTTTTTTTTTGGCTGGTCCTCATATGGTCTACTGCTATAATTTTTGCTACAGGTTTTTCCGTTCCCCTTCAGCAGTTTTTTTTTCGCTTCACCCTCCTTGCTTGTTGCCAGTTTTACTAAAGCTTCCCTTCTTTCAAAATTTTTTCTTCTCCTTGGTCTTTCCTTGCTGCGCTTCTGCTCCTTTCCAGTTTCCTTGTGGCTTTGGCTTCAATTTTTTTGCTGGTTCCTCTGTAAGTTCTTTTCTGCGTTTTCTGCTGGTTTTTTGCTTTCTGCTTGCCCTTTTCTTGGTGCATCCAGGTTTTGTTTTAGAGCTGTTTTCCTCTCCTTCGTTTTTTCTAGATCACGCCTCTTCCCTACTACTTCTGGTCTCTTTCTTTCCTTTCTTGCTTTTCTTTCTTTTTGGTTTTTTTCTTTCTTTTTTTTTTGGCTTCCGTTTTTGCTTCCGGTTCCTAGCACATACACCCACGTTGCCAGCCACTTCCATGCGGTTTTCATTTCAAGTTTTTCTTCTCATGTAGCTTCCCCCTTTCTACTTCAAACGGTTTCTCTCTTTATGCACCAAATGGGCCTTGATCAAGGCACGATGTTTTAAGGCCCCAATTTGGGCCTACCTCACTTGGCTCTTATTTTTTGTTTTGGGGCTTTAAAATTTTATTTATTCTTTTTGGGCCAAGCCTGTTGTTGTTTTGTTTTTTATTTTATTTATTTATATATTTATTTTTATTATTTTACATTATTATATTATTATTTTTTATTTTGATTTTTATATTTTTATATAGTTTTTATATATTTTTTATTTTTTTGTTTAATGGCCACCAATTGGCCATTAATGGGCTTTTGAAAATGGGCTTTTGTCGGACCACTTTGGGTGTTATTTGGGCTTATGCAATGAGCTTCACTATTGAGCCCACATTGGGCCTCATCCTCAAGCATTAAAAATAGACCTTGTAATAGGCTCGAAAAATTATGACCAAAGCCCAATTGCAAACCAAGCCAGGGTTAAAGTGATAAAATATTTCGAACAAAATTAGGTGTCTATAGTAAGTCCTTCGAGTAAAATATTTTAAATTTTTAAAGTTGTTGAGTCTCTTCTTGAAAGAATTTTTTAAATGTTCAAAAGTTGTCAAGCCTTTAGTAAGATGAGCATATCCGTTTGATTTTTAAAGTTGTCCAGCCTCTAATGAAAAGAGTTTCTTGATTTGCTTAAAAAAAAACTTTTGATTTCGGACAAAATTATTGTTTTTGCTTTTAATATATTCTCAATTCTCAATAATGTGCAAAAAGGGACAATTATAGACACCTAATTTTGTTTGAATTTCTGAGTTGGGCTTCGATTTTATTGAGTGGCCCTAAATTTGTTGGGCTTTATCGAGTTTGATTATAGCGTTAAAATTTTTATCCAAGGTTATATAGGTTGAGGCCTAATTTCAAGTTAAATGGATATTGGTATTCATGGGCCTAAATTTTGTTAGGCCAGGGCCCAATTTCAATTTCTTTGGCCCAACATCACTTGGGCTTAGTTTCATTTTTTAGCCTAAGTCCACTATTTTGATTTTGATTTTGATTTTATTATTTATATGGTTTTATAATTTAATATTAAATAAAAAAGGAAAAAAAATAAGGGTCGATGACAATGGTTGTCGAGTATGGCATTACCAACCTAGTTGCCTAAGCCACCCTATTTTACCTGCCATCACTTAACCATAATTACACACTACCAGTTGCAGTTGCCCACTACCACCATCGCCCTAATAGTGTGGATTATAGCTAGAAATGTGAGTTTGTTCCCCATTTATAAATTAAGCTTCATAGAACCAAAAAAAAAAGACTCTATTAGAAAACAATAAAAAAAATTACCAAAAAAAGGAGAAAGCTTTGTTAGAAAGCAACCAAAAGCTATAAAAAAAAAAAAAAGCTTTTGTCAAACTAAAAAAAAAGAAAACTCTATAACCTATAAAAAAACTAAAACCAAACACAAATCAGAAAATAAAAAAAAAAGTCCATTTTAATAGGGAACCTAGAGCCAACATCATAAAAAATTAAAAATTAAAAAAATATTTTTCTTTGTCGAAACCTTAAAGATCATATCTAGGAAGTTTGGGGTAGCTTCAGGCAAAAGGGAGGTGGAAACAAGAATTAGAAGGCCAAGGGAAGTTTTGGTATTTTTTTAGGTAATTTCCAATCATCGGGATGATGGCCGATGACAAACAGGGTGACAGTTGATGTTGTAGTCAATTAGTTTTTGGGATATTGATCAGCCTTTGGTTTTTTTTGGAAAGAAAAAAAGTTTTTTTATGAAGGAAATAAGGAAATGATTTGAAAAAAATTTAGACTTTTATAAGCTACAAAAAAGGAAGAAAGTGCGCTGTTTTGGACCTTTGGATCTATGCGTCAACCCTGCAAGTCAACCCAAAACCCTCACGCCTAACTCGCCACAACGTCCTTCAGCTAACTCTCAATCGATTTAGTTGAACTGCTTCAGAACCATTCTCGAATCAACCGAATCGATTGGACTGCTACTAAACTGCTAGTTTCCCTTTTAACTTAAAGCTAGTTCATCCAAACTAGACTGAACCCTAGCAAACTGCTCCTAAACCCGTTGGTTTAGTTTTTTATTTATTTTATTTATTAATTTATTGTTTGTATATGATTTCATTTTTAAATTTTCAAAACAATATTTATTATCCTTTTCTTAAAATAAAAAATGAAAATAATTTTTAAACTTTTGATAATTTTACATTTGAAAAAAAATAATAAATAAATAAAAATAATAAAAAATTAGGGAAAGAAAATTTTTATTCGATGACAAGATTATAAGGTATTCTGAGTAGCGATGTCTACGAAATTTTTAGGTGATAAGATTTTTTTAAATACTATAAGTATATTGGAGTATTTATGAAAAGTTTTCAATACAATACAAATTTTCTTATTTTTATAAAAGCTAAAAAACAACTAAAAAATATTAATAAAAATAATAAAAAATGAGGAAAAAGATTTTTATCCGATGATAAGATTACAAAGTATTCCAAATAGCGATGCTTAAGAAATATTTAGGCGAGAAGATTTTTTTAAAATATTACCAGTGTATTGAAGTATTTATAAAAAAAAAAATTCAATATAATAAATTTTTTTCTTTTTTTCTATGAAAAATAAAAAATAATAATAATTTTTAACAAAAAATAAAATATGTGCATCAATATATTGTCATTTGCATTGCATGAATGATCTTTTTTTTATGAAAAAAAAATATGAGCCTCATGGGACGGGAATTTTAAAGTATTTTAAGCAGCGATGCCTAATAAATCTCGAGATGAGGAAAAGTTCTTTAAATGTTATCAACGTATTAGAACATGTTAAGAATTCTTTCAATAAAAGGTTTCTAATTTATTTTTCTCGAATAAAAATATAATAATAATAATAAAGGAATTAAAAAACCAAAATTTTAATAAACAAAAAAAGTTAATGAAATTATTTTTAAACATCAAAATTAAGACAATTTTCGTCAAGATTAATGGATAACACGTAATTAATAGGTACCATTTTAAATGGATGCTATAGGGTACTAATCTTTTTTCACGTGTAACTGACTCCCGGACTCAAGCTATTTTACATATCCTAAAATTATATTTTTAATAAATTTTAATTAATTTTAAGATTTTAATTAAAAAATTTTTTAATAGGTAGCTAATCGCATTTAACCAAAAGGATTAGTTATGACTCCATTTTTCTTTTCATTTTCAAATTCGATAGACGGCTCCAAAACTGTTACAATAAATTATAGATTAAAAGTATCCCTGAAGAGATTAGAAGGGGACAACTATTCAAATTTGCAAAATAACCATTTTATACGTTAAACAAAATTATTGACACTATTTAATATTACAAATTAACCATTTTACCCCTTAATCTAAATAGAAAATCAATACAACTATAAATAATTATTTTTATATTTAATTTTTATAATTAACAAATATATCATTATATTAATATTAGCATATATTAAGATATACCAAAGACTAAATATTTTTTTAAGAATAAAATTTATTTAAATAAAAAAATTTGTTCTCACAATAATAAGCTAATAAAAAATTAAAAAATTAATAATTAATATAATTATCTTTGATTTATTATTTCTAATTTTATTTATAATATTTTTATTTAAAATTTTTTTTATTATTAATTTAAGAAAAAATTATAAATATTTGAAAAAAAAATCCTTCAATGAAGTAAGGGAAGCATTGTAATTGAGAATGAAAAGGAAAAAGGCTAATGTAGCCTTAACTAAACCTTTTACACACATGCTATCAAAGCCTGGGACATAACCTAATCCGCAACCTTATTAATAGTTTTTTTTAACTAACAAACCTTTCTTTTTGGTATAAAGCTCAACATGTGTTGAATATCTCTAATAATTTGCTTCAACTTTCAATTCCATCTCTTTCTTTTAGCAGTTATCTTTTTATGAACTAAAATGGAGTCTTTTTTCAATACCTCCCGATGATTTTTATGTTTTGTTGCCAACTTCATCCCTGCCTTTACAGTTAAAGCTTCTCTAATAACAGTAGACTTTGCATGCACTTTGTCACAGAGACCTGATATCAGATCACCACTAGAACTCCTTACGTCAACAACTCCAATTTGTAATTCTATGCGTTGGATATCTTTCCTTCTTTTTAATGAATAAAAGAGATCTTTTAACTTAAACTAATTTATTTGAAAAACCCAACATCCTAATTCTAATGCATATTAAAATTATAAAGAGTTAATTACACATTTGGTATTTGAATTTTGGGAAAATATATAAACTAATACCTAAAAAATAAAATGTATAATTTGTATATTAAACTTTCAAATAATGTATTATTTTAATTCAAACTCTAATCCTACTAATTATATTAGCTTATATACATGTTGTTTGATAAATATTATAGTTATGTGTTCACCACACATATTATCATTTTTAATATAAATTAAAATATATTTTTTATTCCCTAAACTTTAACATTATTTAGGATAAGTTAATTGTTATTTGTCACATGACATTTGACATCGACATGAAGTTTTTACAAAATATTTAACACTTCTATTTAACAAATGACATGCACATAACAAAATTATACTAATTAAATATCATATAAACCAACTAAGTTAACAATATTAGAGTTTAGGTTAAAATGATACATTATTTGAAAGTTCATAGTATAAATTGTACATTTTTTAAAATTTAAATACCAAAAATGTAAATAACTTGATTGAGAATAGAGCTTCATGCTTTCAAGTGTTATTATCACCCTCTTGGTGAAAAACAAAAAGATTGGATCCTTTAAATATGATTATTGACTAGCCAAAAAGATAAAAGGAATCTATTTTCATTGCCACTAGCTTTCAAACAAAGTGAGAAAGGTTTTATCAGTTATGAATGCCTTTCTACAAAAAGAGAAAATGAATCACTAGGTCATATTTAAAAGTTTAAATAAAGTATCCTAGATCATATCCATTATCCACATCAATATTCTTTTGGAATTTTTTAGTAAATGGGTTACTATTAATTGGTGATTTTATAGTTTAATAAATAGGTTGATAAATTTTGTCCTAATACAAGATAACTATAAGAGCCCAAATAATTAATTATGATCACTTACATATAAGTTTTGCACATCTTATTGGTTAGTGTGGTTTGGCAATTGTGTAGACCTTTGACCTAGTAAACTTTTGATGAAAAGGTTTATAAGGTTTTAATAATATTTGGCTAAGATTCCCTCTTTACTTTTAAGTAACGAGGTCTACCTAAATGAGTTGTCAGCAAGAGAAAAGTGAAAAGAAATGCCTAATCTCTGTAGAAGACTATTATTACTTCTACACATCAACTATTACTGCTTAAACAAGTATGCAAAGTAATTGAATTTGGTGTTCTAATATTCACATATGATTTTGGGGATTTAAGGTTATACTTACATGTGATATTAAAGCTTAATTATGTGATATTATGATCCAAAATTATGTTTTTAAATTATATTTTCATATGAATGCTTGTTTTGGGCTTTATATTGTGCTTGTTAGATGTTCATGTTCCAATGATCGTTTCTTAAAATTAGATTAGGGCTTTTGTTCCTTTTTGAACAAAGATTAAAACAATACCAACAATTTCTAGTGATTCGTTTTGTAGAGTAAGAAATTAAGATTTAAAGATTTGGGTTCATGATTTGAACCAAATTCAAGATTTCTTTAAAACATTAATATTTTATGTGTTTTAATCCGAATTGACACTTGAATATTGTTACCAATGTTTAAGATTGAAACATATGTTTTAATTGCATGAAATTTGAGTTTTAATTGACTAATTGGGAAAAAAACATAAACGAGTTATGTATATGTTTCATTCTAAAAATTTTGATCTAAATTAATGTTGATTCATGTTGTTTTGATGCAATTTGAAGCATGTGTTTTATAAATATATTTGTTAATTAAAGTTTAATCATTTAGTTGCATTAAAACTTAGGGAAAACATGAAAAATCAATGAAAAAAATCAAGTAACAAAAACGGGTCAAGAATGGGAATGAATATGACATTTTATTCTTAAATTCAAGGTGATTTGTGTGTTTTTAATCATATTATGGCATGATTTTTGTAAATCTATGTGTTAATTGCAGTTTTAATGGTTTAATTGCAAAACAAAAAGCATCAAATTGGCCTAAAAATCAGCATATATCCAAATCAGGTCAAATTTGACCCATTTGGGTCAAGTTAAACTAGCTAGATGAATAAGATGAACAATGCCGAGTCATGAATAGTATTGACTTGATGAATAGTACTGAGTTAGCATAATACCAAGTCATTAAATAGTGCTAGAATTAATAAATTGACCTGTTTGGACTTATTTGGCATTCATTTTTATGTCGTTTATTCTATTAATTTAGAAATTTGATGACACATGTATTTATTATTTTTTAAAAATTTTAAATGGCATAAAATATTTATTATATAATATTTATGTATGATTAAATAATTATTATATTTTATGCATATGAATTCTATTTTTTATTTTATAATAAAATATTTGGTATGCTTGGAGTCTATTGAAGGTACATAGTCTCCCCATATGATAATTAAGATTTACATAGATTTACATACTCTTAGCCAAAATTTTATGTGCTTGATTAAATAAATTTAGTAAAATTTGTTTTTACTAATTTTTGGTTATCCATTTAAAATGCAACATGCATTATATTGAAAGGTAGGTTAGATTGAACTCCATGAGATTTTGGTACAACTAGTATCAAATTGGTAATTTATTTTATAATTTTATTTTATTATTAAATAATATTAAATTATTATTTATATAAAATAATTGGAGTTTAAAATTATTGCCTTGATTTATTTTTTCCTGTGAGTAGTTGACATTATGTATCATTGTTGATTTGTGAAACTTTTATTTTTGGTACATGATACATAAGAATAAAGTATTAAATGGAAATATTAAATTATCCATAAAATTCAAGACATTTGGTGCAATAAATTACTTATTGATCTAGTGAGACACATTCCGCTTAAGAATCTTACAAGAAAAAATCATAGCAACAATGATCCATCGAGATATGTATTAATTATTAGTGTCTCATATAAAAGCGATCAATTTTTTAATGATCCAAAGAGATACATCATAGTTAAGTATCTCACCAGGAGTGGTTAAAATGTATACACTCAGTTAAGTATGCAAACTAAAATTATGAGCAATTGAAATTTCATGATATGAGAAATATAATAGATTAATATGGTGTTTGACTACCAAAGTAATTCACTCATTAAAACTTGTGAGATTTTCTCATGTGCATGAATGGGAGCATTTTCAAATTACCTTATGCAATGCCTTCCTAAAAGGGGTTATTATGTTTAGTAATTTGGAGTGGAAGGTTTATTTACCCAAAAAGAATAGGCTTTTTGAAAATTAGAATATTTTCTTATTGGCTTCATGTGAAAAATGCCTAATAGAATGTCGCATTCTCTGTCCAAAAGGAAGTTTGTGATGCTACACTTGAACTTTTCAGTTTAATTACAAATAATACATCAAGGACTGGTGCTCTTTGTAAGGATTGTTGCTCATATATGGAATGTTATATTCTTTTGTCTTGAATATTTTAATAAGTATGCATCTAGATTTTATCATAGTATGATGAAATAGTGGGAGAGTTTTGTTGTTAAAATTATGCAATTATGTTATGGGAAATAACATGCATAAAATAATTGCAAAGTGAATTTGTTTCACATAATTATAAGTCTAGCTTTTAAAATCTTTTAATTTACAAAATACTTAATAAATTAAGTATGCTCTCATAAGATATTAATTGTTTCTAATTATGATATTTTGAGAGAGCAGTGAGTAAACTTTTATTTCTTACTAAGTATTTTAGAGCATGCTTTTAATATCATAAAACTTGGTAAATATTACCATAAAAATCATGGGTAATAAAAGAAAAGAGTTGTCAAAGTAAATGGATATGAATAAAAGTTTTAATTTGTAAGAGTAAGAAAAAATTAGTTTTGCAAATTTTAAGATTTTGACTAAAATGTATTATTGTTAAAGCTTTCTAGATTAACTTGCCTTAATGTTTATATCATAACTTATGCTTGGTGATATTGAAAATATTATATTACACATATAAACATTATCATATACATGAAATTGATTTATACCATTATTATTATGTGTATATGATTGCCTAGAAAAATTGTTTATTATTGACACGTATACTATTATGTTGAGATTTATGGCATGAAAATTATATAATTTTTTGAATCAAATGTAGATATAAAGTAGCTTCATTGGTAAATGTTATTTGTGGCCAGTTAATTTTTAATTTTAAAATTTCTTGCAGTCATGTTTGAAAGATTGAAATGTCATAGTAAAGTATTATTAATTGTTAAGACAATTTACTTGGTAGTATGGGATGCTAAATGTTTATATTGATTGATAGCATGATTATGGAACATAATTTAAAATTTTTTAAAGTGCATAAAATAATCAACATTCTATGTTTTAACTTTTAATGATCCATAAAGGTACATTTAGATTAATATCTTGCTTAGAATGATCACATGTATAAATTGATATAGGAAAATCATTAGAAACATAATGATTATGAAATTTGTTATATTGTTATGGAAGATCTCTAAGTTACTACATGCAATTACGTATCCAAAGAGAGTGATTATATGTTTTTAATTTAAAGATAATTGTGAACTATTTTTGTGAAGTGAAAAAATACATAGACCTAAAAAATTTATTTGCCCAAATGAGATATATTTTTAAAAGTCATTGTATTTTTTCTTTTAAGGTGTGATCACACAAAATTATGATGTTTTCTTCAAAAGAATGTCCAAGATTAAAATTACTATAAGACACTTTGGTTATTATTGATAAGACTAGTAAATATGTTAAACTGATTATAGTCTTATATGATTGGCCCTTGTACTCAATTTCAGAATGTTTCGATTATTGTCATCATAAGTTAATATTTGCCATAAGTGATAAGTTCTTGAATCTTTTGTATAACATAGTGTTAGCCTTAAATTGATCCCTATTTTAAAATGACAAAACATTAACCTAAATAAGCTTGATCATAATTTTAAAAAAGATTTATTTGGTACATATTCTTAAGTTTTATATTTTGGTACTAAATAAATAATATGTTTTTCATAGTGAAAACAAACCTTTTTTTTGTTTTTATATTTCTCAAACCAAATCTATCTTTAAGATTGTTTATTTGAGCTTAAATGAAAGTCCAATTGTTGTTTTTAAACTGAACTTATCATTTTGGACTTAATACAATTTTGATAATATTGGTTTTAAAGAAATAGATTAGCTTAAGAAAGTTGCTTTTATAAGAACAAAGTTTTCCAACATTGAACTTTTTTTATTTTTTTTGTATTAATTCACAAAGTTTTAATATTTGAATTTTATATGGTTGGAAAGCTCTTTGAGTCTACTTTCTAATGGATCAAACAAAATCTAAATCTAAATTTTTTAAGAAAAGATTTTGAATTTTTACTAGATATTTTATAGTTGTCTAAAAATTACACAAGTGATAGATTTGAAAATTTACTATAATTCATACAAAATGAATTAGGTGTTGAATTTTATATGGATAGAAAGCCCTTTAAGTCTAGTTTTTAAATTTGCAAACAGTTTGTGATTTGGATTTGTATAACTCAAGATATTATTAAATTAGTGAGTAGAGTACAAAATAGGAGACAACCATCCAGCTTTGATAGGATCAATCCTCTTAGGGAAATGATCGATTGATTTTTTACACAGAATTTAGGTTTGTGCTCTTGGTTGAAGAAGGGATCGATCCAGTCATGATTTTCAAAGGCGTAAATGGCAGCAAAACATGAACCAATCAATCCCCTCATGGAAGGGATCGATTAAGTATGCCCTGAAACAACTCCAATGGCTAATTTCTCAAGCTTTCAATGGCTATTTTCTTCTTCCAAGCATTCCCAACAGCTAGCTCTTTAATTTATCTATATATTGGCCATTCCACACACTAAGAAGATTGATGAAGCAAAAGACCAAAAGCCAACAAGTTATATTTTCATTTTATCACGAAATCAAGAGTTGTTAGAGCTTAAAATCCATATATTTTGTATTTGTTGTATTGAAGCATTATTGTGTTTTTTATTCATTATATTTTTTTATACTTCATTAGGCAAACACTTAGCCTTTGAAAGGTTTTCTAAGTTTGCATCTTTGTTAAATGATTTTGAATCAAGAGGTAAGGCATCATCTTAAATTTATAGGATTGAGAGGTTGCTATTTAACCTAAAAAATAGATAGTACAAGTTTTTATCTTAAGCCTTAGTGAGAAAAAGATATGGTTGTAATTCAATTCAAGATCAATGGATTGAAGCCTTGGTATAAACAACCAAGAAAAGAAGACGTATGTGCCTTACAAAGAAGGATCGAACATCTATAAATTATTATGTTTGATTTCTCTGTTTCTATCTCTTACTTTGATTATAGTTTATATTTGCTTCAAGTTCATCAATTTGTTGTCATTTGCATTATATTGTGATATTGATTTTAATTTTTTATTCAATTATTCTGAAATTATTGTTTGAAAAAAATTTAGAGAAATTCAATTCACCCCTCTTTGATCACCATCTCATCTAAAAAGCTAACACATAGTAAATACATAAATTATTAATTATTTTAATTTATCACATCTGGAGATATACATTTGCTGTATAGTGCCTTATGATAGCCAAAACGATTAACTTCCACATAAGAAAGTTTTAAACTTGTTATGATATCTCAATTTATTTTAAGTAAAATTGAGAGTTGTTGAAATATAATTTTATTTTGACAAATATTCGTTTTACTTGTTTAACTCTTAATTCAAATATTGGTTCGATTATTTTAGTTAATATTATTAAACCTAGCAGTTATCCATTTTTTAAGGTCGTATTTGTTGTCATTTGTTAACAATGTGTTTTAAAGAAAATATAATGTTTTCTTTTAAGGAACTCACGTGTGAGGGAAAAAATATTGTTTTACATTTATCACACATGCGAGAGTTTGGAGGAATGAATTTTTGTGCAAATAAGTAAACTACTTGTTTTGCTTTTATAGGCTTAATTCTTTCCTTAATAATTTTTCGTAAATTTTGTTAGCTTACTTTTGAGAGAGAGTAAGATTTTTATAATTTTCTCTCATTTCATTTCCCTTGTTTTAAACAATATATGAACTAATTTTGATGGTTATTTTAAAGAATGATAATATAAAGGTTTTGATTTTTTTTATTATTATCATGATTATTTTATTAATGCCAAAACTATTCTTTTAAAAGAAGTCAAAATTAGTGTAAGTTCTTTATATATGTTTTAAAGTAGTAAGAATTCATAAATGTCTCAAAATTATTGATTTGGAGATATTATATGTGTTAAGGTCAAGGGGAGTTAATAGCTATTGGTTTAGGCATATTTTATATATAAAAGATTCTTAATTCAATGAATTTCAAATTTATTGAAAATGATGTTATGTTAAAACATTGAGAATTTTGTGTTGTATGAACATATGAATATAAAAATTTGTTCATAATATGTTAGTAATTTGTAAGTGGATTAATAAAGTGACATCATAAAAGTCTAAGAATAACAATGGTTATCACATTTAGCATGAAGGCAAACAATGTATAATTTTGTTATGACTCATTTTATTGTTATGTTCCTTATTTATTATTCAAAGTTTGATTGGAGCATGTTTGTAATTTGTTGGATCAGTAGGAGTCATTGTATTTGATTATATGATAATATATTTTCTCTATGTGAGGAATATAATAATAGCAAGCTTATAATATGGATATCTACAACTATGGAAAATAGAACTTGTTAAGTTATTAGGTCGATTATAGTAATGATGCATTGTTAATTTTATTTTTGAAACCATTATTGTTTTAGGTTACTTTGCTTTGTTAAGTGCATCGCATGTGATTGCTAATTACTTATAAGATATAGTTTGGGATAAATAAGTTCATGAGATACCATAAAGTTAAGTGGACACAATTGTTTTAAATATATATATTATAGTTGTTATTTGTATATATGTTTATTATTACATGTGCACATCTCATGTTGACATATCATGTTATAAAATTTAAGACTTGGTATCTATCTTAAGTATGACTTTAATACCATTTAAATATGTTTCATAAATGATACTAACAAGTAATCTCGAGGATAATGAGACACACAAACACATTTGGATTTCATAGAGATTTCTTAGTAAGTTTAGAGAAATCGACTAGAGAATTGACAATTAAAATAACACATTGAGATTTGGTATTATTTTGTTACTATATAGCCACACTAAGATCCATTATTGATTGTCTTGGTACTTGTAACCATAGATTAGTCTTATGTCAATAAAGGACATAATGGCTGTCATGATTTTATATTAAATGGTTTTATTAGACAGGATCATTAAGATGTTGTCTCAAAGACTAAATTATTTTTAAAACTGTAGCCATATCAAAGTAAAGTAAATCAATCTGGAATCTTGTTTTTTAAATTATTTTCTTAAAATTAAATAACCCAATTAATATTGCCCAAGTAAGAGAATGTTAGAATTTTAATAAATGGGCTACTATTAATTGGTGATTTTATAGTTTAATAAAACATGTTGATAAATTTAGTGCTAACACAAGATAACCGTGAGAGCTCAAATAATTAACTGTGATCACTTATGTAGACCTGGCAATTTGAAACACATCAAAGTGACATGATACGAAAATGATACAAAAGATAACATTGCTTAAAATTTAGAAAAATCATAAATAGGTTTAATAAAACAAAAAAAATTATAATTTATATTTTCAAGTTGACATGAACTATGACACTTGATTTTCGTGTAAAACACAACATGAATACAGTATTTTACACGATATGGTGACATGAATTGCTAAGTCTACTTATGTATGGGCTTTGCATATCTTATTGGGTCAATATAATTTGATAGTTGTGTATACCTTTGGCCCAGTAAACCTTCGATAGGGAGGTTTCTAAGGTTTTAATAATATTTGGCTAAAGTTTTCGATATTTACCCATCGAGAATCGTCAATAAGAAAAAAACAAAAAGAGAGACCTCCTCTCTATAAAAAACTGTTATTGCTTCTGCGCTTCTATTATTATTGCTCAATTAGGTATGCAATGGAATTGAATTTTGTATTTTAATATTTACATATGATTCTTGAGATATAAGATTATGCTTACATACTCATGATTGATTAGCCTTGCTCTATCCCTTTCTAGTTATGAATATTTGTTATTCTACTATTTACATTCTTAAAAAGGGAAAAAATTATATCATATTATATTATATGTTCATTGACACTCAATAATGTGATATTCTTTTTTAACTTTAGCTTATTGTTGATGAGATTTGCCTATATTGGTAAAAGAATACTTATTAGTATAGATAGATGTGGTAAATGATTTTCAATCCAAAAAATTGTTAAAAAATTTCAAATCATAATCCATCCAATTTGAAAAAATTCAAATCCAAAATAATCTAAATCAAAATAATTTAATTTGAAATTATTTAAACTTGATTAAAATTGATCTAAGCAAAAAAAAAATTCAAACGCAAACTCAACCCATAATAAAAAAATGCTAAAATGGTTATATTTTCCATAAATTTAAAAATAATTCGACTAACTCAAACCTAACATAAACCCAAAGAAACCAAATCTAAAAAGATCAATATGAGCATCATTATTGTACTTACCAGTACATGATCATGTGCATATGAATATATATATTCTTTTAAATATGTGTTATAAATATATTTTTAAATTGCAATTAAATATAAATAAGTAAGTATTTAATTATTAATCAATTTATTAATAGAGTTTTACATTTTTCAATGTTATAAAAATTCAATTAGTGTGAAATTTAAAATTATATTAAAAGAAAATCTTAATTATAAAGTCAAAAGTTTCATCAAAATAAATTAAAATATAAAAAAGTACAATTAAGAATAGGATTGTTTTTATATAATGAATGTATAGATATAATATATGTATAGATGTATAAATTTTGTGGATAATGAATGATTAATTACATATGCTATATTGTTCTTGACAACCTTTTAACTACTATGGGTGCTAGAAAAACTCTTATTTTCACCATATTTCTTTTTCAATTGCTTTCTCCCTTTATTTTTTTTTTAAGTTACTTTATTTCTCTTTTCTTTTTTTTTTTTTGCAATTTTTTCTATAAATTAAGGGGTTGTTTGGCATTGTTGCTTATTTTATATTTTTAAAAATTTTGTTTTGTTTTATTTACTTTTTACTTTTAATTTATTGAATTTGACAACATATTTGGATATAATTTTTTTATTTAAAAAAGTTTAACAAATAATTTTAGTATAAAACTTCATAACAATAAATAATAACATCTTTAATGTGACATGTCCATTTTTTGTACATGTGAAATATTCACATCATATTTTTTATTTAAAAACTTATTTTAAATATATTAATGAAATATTTTGTATAACTTTTTCAAATTTGGTCAAAGATCCTAAAAAAATGGAAATACAATAGAAAATTCAATGAAATCAAAGTATAATAACAAAATTCAATATTTACCTATAAAATATTAGCAAATTTACCTGTTATCTTGTTATATAATAAAACCTTAACATTATAGAATATTTTATATTTTGTTAAAATATTTTTGGTTATTAGATATAATTTATAGAAAATATTTGGATTTAATTGGATGAGCTGAGCAATAAATATTTTAAAGAATGATATTTTCATTATTCTAAAAATTGAGTTTTTACTCATTTTCATATTTAAGGAGTGTAATTACATTGTAAAAAAGTTTATAACTTTAATTTTATGTAAAAATGACAAATTGATGCGTTATGATCATGCTATTTTGGGTTTTGATCACATAAGGTCGAGTTGTTTTGAGTTTTTTTTTTTTGTTCAGTCTGTCCAATTATCTTGAATTTAGGTTGGTTGAGGTTTCAATAAAATTGATAATCAAATTTTGTGTATTTTAGTATATAGTTTGAATTAGTATGAGTTTTGATTGGATTAGACTAAGATTTGACTTTGTTTCAAATTTAAATTATTTAAGGTTTAGGTTATTTTAGGATTAGGTTATTTCATATTTCAAAAATTTTTGGTTTGAAGTTTTCGATATTCAAGTCATTAATTTTTTTGTCAATTTGGGTTTGGACGAACTTAAATTCAAGCTTTTATGAACATATTTTTGGGTTTGGATTCATTTTATCACCTTGTTTTTATGCAATAAAAGAATAGAAACTTATTCTCTTTTTTTTTTATGAAGTTTGAAAACTTATTTATGTATTATCTTTTTTTTTAATTTTACTAACGAATACCCTAACAATACTATTTTTTATTACTATATTTGCAAAAATATTTTTTCAATGTAGTTGAATTAATTAAACTAATTACAAACAATTAAAATTACAATAAAAAGGTTATTATTATTATTGTTATTATAAATAATACTTTAATTAATTTTAAAAATATTATTAGAATAGCCGTTATCAAAATTCTTTTTTTTTTTCATTTTATTTTATTTTAATTTTTCTACTTTATTAATTTTTCATATTTTCTTGCACTTTTTGAAATTTCTCCTTAACCAAACCACTATTTTAACTTAATAAACCCAAATTTAAATTAATAACTTCTTTCTTTTTAGATTAGAAATTAACAGTTGAAATGGTAAAAAAAAAACTCTTAAACAAAAATTTAATAATCATTTAAGTCTATGATATTTTATTATGATCAATCAAACCCTTAAATCTTCTATTTCAATTCAATTAAACCCTTAATGGACAAAATTAATGACGTGGCAAAATAGAATTAATCATTATTTGAATTACAGTTAATTAAACTCTTAAAGGATTTTAAAGAGAGAAAGAAAAGAAAATAAAGAAGAAAAAGAAAAAGAGAAAAGTTTAATTTATTTAATTTTCATATATATCAATTGCGTTACATGACAAACTTTCATCTATTTTATTGATGTCACATTGAATTTTATCTTAGTTCACAAAAAAATTAACGGTGTTAAGTTTTTCATTAAAATATAGGCTTAACTGAATGCAAATAAATATTAGAAGATTTGATTGATTACAATAAAAATTTTTTGATGATTTTTTAATTATAATTTAAGAGCTTTTTTATATCCGTTAGCCTTTTCTTTTTTTTTTAAAGTTTCAAATCTATCTTTAAATTTTTTACCCTACTATTTACTAGGTTGAAAAGGTTATTATTCACATAAACTCTCTTAAACCTATAACTTTCAAAAGTCAACTTTAGTGATATGTCAATTGATCTAAGGTTCAGTTGACAGAAATTAATAATTGTTAAAGAAAGGCTAAAGGGTATAAAAAGCCCCTGAACTATAACTAAAAAACCATCTAAACCATTTTTTACTGCAATCAATCAACCATTTCAATAATTATTTATATCCAATTAAACTCTTATTTGGATGAAAAAGTTAACATGGTTAATTTTTTTAAAGCTAAAATAAAATTTCATGTGATATTAATAAACTAAATGAAAGTTTGCCAAATGACGCAATTAATATATGTGAAATAAAATAAAATAAAATATTCTTCTTTTTTGTTTTCTATTTTATTTCTTTTTCTTTTTTTCTTTTCTATTTTTTTTCTAAAATCCCTCTGAAAGTTTAGTTGATTGTAGTTCAAGGATTCAATGGATTCAATTTTGCCATATGATCAAATTTCGTCCAATTAATGGTTTAATTAAGTTAAAATAGAAAATTAAGAACTTAAATCATTTTTTAATTATAGTTTAAGGATATTTTTACCTTTTAGCCTTAAAGAAAAGATTTGAAGCCCTATCATATCCAACAAGAAAAAGTTCAAAATAAAAATCTTTTGTAAATCTATATAATCTATATCAATACAAATCTATTTAAAGTAATCTCCACATAAAATATTATAAAGCCCCTCTAATTCCTTCATTTAAAATTGACATGTGGTTAAAAAACTATAATGTTTTTTCTCTCATAAATTATCAAAATTATTATAATGCTTTTTTTTGTCATAATTACAAAAATACCTTTCTATCATAATTTATCAAAATTACTATATATCCTTTCTCTTCTACCATAAATACGAAAAATGCGCTTTTTACTACCATAATTGTTAGTCTTGAATTGATATTTATTTTGAAATAATAAAATATTAAGCTAAATAAGCTTGATCAAGATTTTAAAAAAGATTTATTTAGTACAAGTTCTTAAGTTTTATTATTTTGGTACTAAACAAATAATATAATTTTCAAAATTTAAACAAACTTTCTTTATATTTTATTATTTTTCAAATCAAAAGTATCTTTAAATATTATTTATTTGAGTTTAAATGAAAGTCTAATTGTTGTTTCTAAAGTGAATTTATTCATTTTGGACTCAATACAATTTTGATAATATTGGTTTTGAGAAATAAATTAACTTAAGAAAGTTATTTTACAAGAACAAAGTTTTCCAACATTAAACTTGTTTTATTTTTTTGCATTAATTCACAAAGTTTTAATATTTTAATTTTATATGGTTGGAAAGCTCTTTGAGTCTACTTTCTAATGGATCAAACAAAATCAAAATCCAAATTTTTTAAGAAAAGATTTTGAATTTTTACTAGACATTTTATACTTGTAAAAAAACTACATAAAAGGGTAGATTTGAAATTCACTATAATTCATATACAATGAATTAGGTGGTGAATTTTATATGAATAGAAAGATCTTTAAGTCTAGTTTCTAAATCTTCAAACGGTTTTTGATTTGGAATTGTATAACTCAAGATATGATCAAATTAGTGAGTAGAGTGCAAAACAAAAGACAACCACTCAGGTTGACAAGATTGATCTCTTAGGTTACTGGATCGATCCCTTGACTAAACCAATTGATCCCTTAGGTTATAGGATCGACCCCCTACCTAAACCAGCGATCCCCTCTTGTAATGGATCAATTGATTTTTCTTACATAAACAAAATAAATTTGAAAAGCACTAAAAGGGATCGATCCCCCACAATAAAAGATTGATAAGGTAAGGCACAGGATCGATCCCCTAGGCCTAGAAAAGCTCTAATGGCTAGTTTTTCAAGCTTTAACTTTTTTTTTCAACTCCAAACCATCCCCAACAACTAGTTCTTCAATTCTTCTATAAATTGGGCATTCCAACACACCAAAAAAATTAATGAATCAAGAGACCAAGATTAAACAAGTCATATATTTATTCTCTTAAAAAAATCAAAATTTTTAGAGCTTCAAAGGCTATATCTTTGTATTTTTTGTATCTAAATCATTATTTTTATTCATTCATCAAATTTCTTTGTACTTCATTAGGTAAATACTCAACCTTAAGAGGTATGTTAGTTTACAAAAATCATTTAAGTTATCTTGTAAGTAAGAAATGAGGTATCATCTTGATACTATAATGGTAGAAATTGCTATCTAAGTCTTAAGAAAAAGATAGAGATTTAGTAAAAGATATGTTTGTATCTTGTAAAAGTTTTTCTTCAATTAGTGGATTGAAGCCTTAGTATGGACAACTAAGAAGAGAGGACATAAGTACCTTATGGAGAAAGATCAAACTTCTATAAATCATTGTGTTCAATTTCTCTATCCCTATCTTTTTACATTTATTGTTGTTTATATTTGTTTTGGGTTCATTAATTGTTATTGATTGCAACATATTTTCATCAAAAGTGCTTATTGATTTAATTTTACATTCAATTATCTTAAAAACATTATTTGAAAAGAATTTAGAGAAATCCAATTCACCTCATCTTAGATCATTATCTCACCTAAAAAGCTAACCATTAGTATTAGAGCTTTGATTTCTTTTTATAGGTTTAATCACTTTGAGTAAAAATTTTATGGCTCAATTTAGGTTGCAAGATGGTGAGGAAGTCCTCAAAGCTCTCATAATTGAAAATTTTAAATTTTGTGAATGAAAAATAAGAATGAAAATGTTCATCATGTCACAAATTTTGGAGCTTGGTTAATGATAAAAAAAAGGTTGGAAACTCCTTCAAATAATACAAACTATTTGAGGTAAATAATGGATGATGCAAAGGTCAAGTGCTTACTCTATGGAGCTCTTGACTCTCACAACTTCAACTTGGTCTCAAATTGCTCTACTTCAAATGAGATATGAAAAAAGTTGGATGAGCTACATAAAAGATAAATTTTTAATCCAGATGCATCATGTCTCATGGTTATTGAAGAACTGAAGGTAACCTCTAGCTTTTATGATTCAAACTCTTATACTTTTGATAAGTTACAAGATGTATACAATGATTTAGTAATTGAGTTAAAAAATATGTACTTGAAATGTAAGAAAATGATTTCAAAATTAAAAGTTGAAAATAAATTTTTAATAAATACAAAGAATTATTTGGAAAAACAAAATGAAAAGTTGAAAATGAATTTGGAAGCCTATCAAAGTATAAATGAATTTTTAGAAAATAAATAATTTGAAAAAGAATTTTGATGAGTTGATGAATGAAAAACATAAGAATGTCAACAATTTAAATACTAAAATGATTAAATGCAATTTTTGTCATTTTCATGGTTATATTTCACCTACTTGTCTTATTAAAAGAAAAGTCCCATTTAGAATTAGACAAGTATGGGTTCTTAAAGGAACAAGAGACTTGGTGACTAACTTTCAAAGACCTAAAGTAATTTGGTTACCAAAAATCAAATGAGATTATCTCCTATAGATATATTAGAGCAAAAAACTATAATGTGATATTGAAGATTAAATACTCTAGACACACAATGGAGATGAGTAACCTCTAAGCTTTTATTTTAAGTGCATATGAAATTGGTTGCTTATTCTTGTTGAACATTGAGTGCTTAATGGATATCGGTATATGCTTTATTGATATATCTTAAATATACCAATTTTATTTGAATATGTAAGCTTGAATTGAGTATGCATTTTTTTTAATGTATGATTTTTATATATTCCTCATGCTTGTTGATATTGTGTTTAATACTTATTTGTTTTAAGATATAATTTTAGAAAAATTCATGAATGCTCTAATGAATTTATAGGATTACATGTGAATGCTCTTGATAATGGATTGTATAAATGATCTTGATATTTGAATATTATTTGTGAAATTGCTATTAGTGCTTGATATGATTAATTGTGTGCTAAATTATTTTTATATTTATGCACAAACTTAGGAGGAGCACTAAAATCTTAATGATTTTGAAATTATATGTTTTGCTTTGAAAATGATTTTTATTAGAGTCAAGCCTTAAAATATGAAATTTTGTTTTAGTAAGCTTTAATTGTAAAATGAATTTGAATATCATGAATTCAATGATTTAAACTTGCTCAAACAAAGAAAACTTAATAAATTGCAATGGTTTCAATTTTTCATAAAATGTTACATGTAAGTTTCAAAAGATTTTACAACTTAAATTATCAAATCTTGTTTTTGAATATTTATGGGCATAAAAACCATTTGAACTTTTTCAAAGTGTGATATAAAACTTTTTCTAAATGGTTTGAAGAGCTTAAATATGAGTTTAAATATATTTGCCCATCTTAATAGCCTTTTTCAAGGAAATATAGGGTTTAAGAAATGACTTTTTGATTTTCTTGTTTTTAAGGCCAAATGACCACTTGAACAATTTTGTTTTATCATTTGAAACTTGTTGGAAAGGTTCAAGATGGTTAAAAATGAGCTTAACTAGTTTGATATTTATTAAGGTATTTTTCAAGCAAAAATAAGATTTAAAGTGCAAAAATCAAAATCCTAGACCTATTAAGCTTTGAATGAATTATCTTATTGTGTTTTTGCATAAATATATTTGTTTGAATGATTTTAGCTTGATGAATATGTTTCATACTCTTCTTTATGCACTTTATATAATATACATTGAATTGTGATTATTTAAAATGCCTATATGATCATGTTGTTTAAAATTGCTTAACTTGTTTATAATGCTTGGATCTTGTGAATTTTTTTTTAACTTGATTGTTATATTCTAAATTGTTATAACTCTTGATTTGTAAATTAATAAACATCTTGTGCTTAAATGATATATATTGATTCATTATTCATCTATATTTTTGGTCAAAATATGCACTCATATGATCATTAATTCAACTTGACCTTAATTTTTATGATTTGAAAATACTTAAATTTTTTTTATCTCTTGATTTTTAAAATGTTTTTAAATATACTTGCTCTTGTGCTAAATTAATTCATTAATTTTATGAAATATTTTGAAACTTGTGCTTAGTTGACATACCTTTTGGTTTGGGATTAAGTATTGAAGAACTAATTGTGTTTAATGATATGTGTTGTTAGTTCATTTATTGTTCTTGTCAAGTTTGTGCATATATGATAAATATGATTTTTCTTAACTTGACATGGTTGCAACATGATTTAAGTAAATGATTTTCTCATAATGCTTATTTTTAGCTTAAGTCATTATTGATTATAGGCTATAATTCGTGGACATATTAATGATTTTGTGCTAAAATTTTTTTGAATATGTTTTTTATGATAAATATGTCTTCTTTGAGTTTTTAATTTTCATATGACCTAAAATTTATTTTGACATATTCTTTGGTGATTTCTTGAATATACATGACTATTGAATATGCCTTATTTATGTTTATAAATAATCTAGAAAGATTGATGTTTTATACTTAAGAACTTTTGTTTTAGTGCCACAATTGTGTTATATGATGTTTATTATGATGAATGGTCCATAGCTTTAGTTAATATTGAATGATTTGCTAGCAAATTGGCAACTTATATTTAATGAGCAAAATTTTCTTTTACCCATAACGACTTAGAATATGAAATTCATTTTTTAACAATTAGTATAATTTTTATCAATTGATATTCTTGATGATATTAATGAACATTTCTTTATCAAGAATATTTTTAAGTTTATGCTATGAGAACTTGACATGAGCATAATAAGCCTACATTTTTTTGAATTTCAAGTATAGCTAGCAAAGCATGTCATCCTCATTAATCAAGCGTAGTTTTGCTCAAATGAAGTGAAATGGAGAATTCAAAGCCAAATGAGCACAATAATAGAGCTTGACATGGATGGAGGTAAATTTATTAACTTTATAATATGATGTATGAGTTTGAATACATATATATGCTTACTTTGATATGTGTAAATATATGATTTTGTGGTTGAATATATGAACACATTGCACAAATTAATCACAAAGTCACTTGGTAGATATTATCTCAATATTCTTGAAAGTTTGGATTGATTAATTCACTTCGATTAATATTCATACCTAGTTCTTAATTGCTTTGATGAGATTGATAGTTTTAATGCATGAATATTTGGTTAATACATGAATCCTTAAACACGGATATGAGTTAAATTGATTGATTTCTTTGAACATGTTCATTGATTAAGATTATTGAAATAGCATATACCATATTACGTCTAAATGTTTGTATCTTTATTGATATATTGCTCTATATGATTTGAAATGTTTTTGCATATGCTTGCATAATTTTGATTGAAATATATATTTAGATACCTACATATGTTTAGATTAAGTTCATTGTTATGTATTGAAATAAATAGGAATATATTTGAATAATTATGCTTTCATTATTTCTTTGTTATTGCATATGTGTTTATCATACTTGAAAAATCATGCTTGTATAATTCTTTGCTATAACATGATGATTGAATATTTGTTTTGGATAGGATATGCTTATGAAAGAATGCTTTTATACATCTATTGATTGAACTTTTCATATGCTTGAAATATATTGTGATCCTTGAAAGTTTGTGAACAAAATAGCTAGCAATTAGTAACAATTGGTATAAAAATTGCTAAAGAATTTTTAACCAGCATACACACTTGTCTATGTGCCTTTCTTTGATATAGCTTGTACCTTTCATGCAAAATTGTGTTGTTTTAAATTGATTAATCCTTATTTTGAAAAGGAGGAGAAATCTTAGAATACAATTATGCTTGATTTATTTTATGATAACAATTGGTATGCTTTGTGATAATATATCTTTAACAATTGGTTTTCTTAACAATTGGAATGAGCTTATATGTGTGTACTTAAATTTATGCTTAATTGCTATTGATGTTTTAGGTTCTAAGCACATCATATACTAACATGATTTATAAGTAGGTTGCATATCATTCATTATCCTGTACTCATAAATTTAATGTAGTAAATTTGATGACTTGTGCTAAAATGCTAAAATTGGATAATTAGGATACTTTTATGCTTTTGTGTTTGAACACATGTATTTTTGAACTTGATTGTGAATATCACTTGATTACATGTATTCAAAAATACTCTTGATATTATTGGTAACATTCATTTTGTCATATGCCTTAAATTGATCTCTCTTTCTTTTGTTATGATAAAAATGTGGTGAGTTTAGTCCTATTTCTTCTTGTATGCTTAAAACAATTAATATATAAGCTTAAATATTTGATATAAAGAGTTTAAACAAAAAGATAGAGAAATGTTTTATGAATATATTTGCTAATACCTTTTTATTTTTATTTGCTTATACCTTTTTACTATGATAAAAAAAGAAAAAAATATTTGGTGGATAAATTTGCTTGTGTGTGATATACATATGTTTGTGTGTACTTAATTGTTAAATATGCTCTAACATATATAAGTTGAGTTATGTTGAATTAAGATGCATAAATTAAGGGAGAGTTTTGCCATACAAGAGTTTTTCAAAATATTTTTCAAAAATCTTAAATGTCTTAAAGAAAGTTTTTAATTGAGCAAATTTATTTTTAAGTTTTGTTATATAAAAATGGGGATATTATTAGTCTTGAATTGATCTTTTTTTTTTGAAATGACAAAATATTAAGCTAAATAAGCTTGATCAAGATTTTGAAAAAGATTTATTTAGTACAAGTTCTTAAGTTTTATTATTTTAGTACTAAATAAATAATATGATTTTTAAAGTTTAAACAAACATTTCTTTATGTTTTCTTATTTCTCAAATCAAAGTATCTTTAAACATTATTTATATGAGTTTAAATAAAAGTCCAATTGTTGTTTTTAAAATGAACTTATTTATTTTAGACTCAATATAATTTTGATAATATTAGTTTTAATAAATAGATTAACTTAAGAAAGTTGTTTTACAATAACAAAGTTTTCCAACATTGAAATTGTTTTATTTTTCTATATTAATTCACAAAGTTTTAATATTTGAATTTTATATGGTTGAAAAGTTCTTTGAGTTTACTTTCTAATGGATCAAACAAAATCTAAATCTAAATTTTTTAAGAAAAGATTTTGAATTTTTACTAGACACATTGTAGTTGACTAAAAACTGCATAAAATGGTGGCTTTGAAAATTTCCTATAATTTGTATACAATGAATTAGGTGATAAATCTTTAAGTCTAGTTTCTAAATCTTTTAAACGGCTTTTGATTTAGAATCATATAACTCAAGATATGATCAAATTAGTTAGTAGAGTACAATATAAGAAACAATCGCCTAACTTGACAGGATCGATCCCCTGGCTAAACTAATCGATTCTCTCTTATAATGGATTGATTGATTTTTCTTACAGAAACAAAATAGATTTGAAAAACATAAAAAAAATATCGATCTCCTATAAGAATAGATCGATCGGGTAAGTCACATGATCGATCCTCTAGGCTCAAAAAAGCTCAAATGGCTAGTTTTTCAAGCTTCAACATTTTTTTTCAACTCCAAACCATCCCCAACAACTAGTTTTTCAATTTCTCTATAAATTGGGCATTCTAACACATCAAGAAAGTGGATGAATCAAGAAAGCAAAATTAAACAAGTCATGTATTCATTCTCTAAAAAAATCAAAGAATTTTAGAGCTTCAAAGTCTATATCTTTATATTTGTTGTATCCAAATCGTCGTTATTGTTCATTCATCAAATTTCTTTATACTTTATTAGGCAAACACTCAACTTTGAGAGGTATTTTAGTTTGTAAAAATTATTTAAGTTATCTTGTAAGTAAAAGGTAAAGTATCATATTGATATTGTAAAGGTAGATATTGCTATATCAACCTCAAGAAAAAAGATAAGAATTTAGTACAAGATAGGTATGTATCTTGTAAAAGTTTTTTTTTTTTTTCAATTAGTGGATTGAAGCCTTGGTGTGAACAACTAAGAAGAAAGGACGTAAGTGCCTTATAGAGAAAGACAGAACCTTTATAAATTATTATGTTTGATTTCTATGTCCCTATCTCCTTACATTTATTACTGTTTAATTTGATTTTAGATTCATTAATTGTTATTAATTGCATCATATTTTCATCAAAAGTGCTTATTGAATTAATCCATCATTCAATTATCTTGAAATCATTATTTGAGAAGAATTTAGAGAAATCTAATTCACTTTTTTCTTGAATCATCATCTCACCTAAAAAGTTAATAATAATTACGAAAAATATCCCTTCTATCATAATTGGCTAAAATTACTATAATAGACATCATATCATAATTACGAAAATGCCTCTCTTATCATAATTATGAAAATGCTGTTATGATTGTTTCATAAAAAGTTGACATATGGCATTTAGTTTAAAAATTATTATAATACTCTTATTAAATTACATATTAAATTTTAACATAATACAAAATTAGTAACATATTAAATTACTAAAATACTTTTACTATTGTTTCATGAAAACTTGATATGTGACATTTTATAAAAATTAATATAATATATTTTAAATTACATGTTAAATTAATTACATAAAACTTAACTACATATTAAATTACTATAATAAAATAAAATTTAAAAAATATCAGCTAAAGGATTAAAAAGTTCCTAAACTATAATTAAAAAATATCTACATTCTTATTTTTTTTATTGTAATCAATAAACCCTTTCAACCTTTATTTACATTTAATTAAGCCCTTATTTAGATAAAAAAGTTAATATCGTTAATTTTTTTACCAACTAAAATAAATTTTTATGTGATATCAATAAAATAGATTAAAAATTATTACATGATGAATTAATATACGTGAAAATTAAATAAAATAAACTTTTTTTAAAAATTTTTTCTTTCTTTTTCTCTAATTTCTCTCTTATTTCTTTCTCTAAATCCTTTGAGAGTTCAATTGTTTATAATTTAGGGTTTGATTGATTAAATTTTGACATGTAACTAGATTCTATCTATTTAAGGGTTCAATTGAGTCAAATAGAAGATTAATGATTTGATTGATTGTAATAAAATAGTAAGGATTTAAATGATAATTGAATTATAATTTAAATGTATTTTTAAACATTTGGCCAAAAATATAATATGATAAATATAAATGTAAAAAAACAAAAAATTAAATTATTTTTTATTTTTTAAAATATTTTTACAAAAATTTTATAAATTATAATAAATTGAAAATCATACATTTGATCAAATGATTAATAAAAATACAATGCTTAAATTATAGTATAAAAAATTGACCAAAAACTATAATCTTAATATATGAAATACTATATATATTAGTTTTAATACTTTTATAATATTTTTATTTATTATTTTTTATTAAAATAATTATAAATATATTCATAATAAAAAATTGATAAATAATAAAAAAGTTTTGACAAAAAATAATTCATGTCAGCGTAGTAAAATGGCTATTTTTAGTAAATCTATTTAAAGTAACCCTCTACTAAAATTACTATAATACTCCTTTGATTATTTGATTAAGAGTTGAAACATATCCAAAATTACTATAATGCCCATTCTACTATAATTGATCAAAATTATTATAATATCTCTTTATTATAATTAAAAAATATTTTTCCTATCATAATTGATCAAAATTATTATAATGCTTCTTTTATTATAATTACAAAAATACCCATATGATTGCTTCATAAGAAGTTGATATTGGTATTTTATTTGAAAATTATTATAATGCTTTATTAAAATACATATTAAATTTTAATATAATATAAATTAACTATATATTAAATTTCTAAAATGCCATTTTCATCACTTTATGGAAATTTGTCACGTGATATTTTATAAAAATTACTATAATATCTCTATTAAATTACATATTAAATTAATTACATAAAATTTAATTACATATTAAATAACTATAATAAAATAAAAAATAAAAAATATAATATAATAAATATAAATGTTAAAAGAATAATAAAAAATTAAATTATTTTTATTTTGTTTATAATATTTTTACAAAATAATTTATAAACTACAATAAATTGAAATTCATATTTGATCAAATGGTAAATAAAAAATACAACGCTCAAAATATAATATAAAAAATTAAAAATATAACACTATATATTTTAATTTTAATATTTTTATAACATTTTTATATAATTTAATATTTATTAATTTTATATTATAAAAATTAAAAATATATTCAACAAAGATAAAAATTTAATAAATAATAATAAAACTTTTTGACTGAAAAATAATTTACCCTCCACAGGTGGCTATTTCTAGTAAAACTATAAAAGTAAGTCGTAATTTTCGCCCAATAAAGAAATCCAACCCAAACCTGATCCACTAATGGCCCAACATTCTAACGGGCCAGTTGTCACGATCACTCCTACTACCACGTTGTTCACAGCTATCATAATCCTCAAAATCCCACCGTCCGTTTCAAACACATCAGAACAATCGGTCACAGTTGATCACCTTTTACTCTGAGACAGAATATACCGTAGCTCAACCAAGCAGTGAGTGGCACTTCCGTAAATCTATCCCATGACTCCAAAGCATCTCCTCGCTCTCTCTCTTTCTTATTCATTGCTTCTTTACATTAACACACGCAGAGAAGGGCTCTCTCTCTCTCTCTCTCTCTCTCTCTCTCTATTACATTACAAAAAAAAAAAACCCTCTCTCTTTCTGGATCTGTTTCTCCCAAAACCGCGATCTCGATCCGTAGCTTCTTCGTCTTTAATTTTTATCTGCAAAAATGGTGAGTTTAGTTTCTTGATCTGTTTGATTCCGCTTTAGATCTGGTTCAAATCCCCTTTGATTTGCACTCAATTCTCAATTTTCTGTTTCTTATGGAATCGGAAATGGGAAGATTTTTGAATTGTGCTTGATTTGAGTTTTACTAGCTGTGCGATGTCGCCCTTTTTTTGTTATCTTTCAGCACTATGCACATAGCCTAAAAGTTAGGGATTTGAATATAGTTGAGATCTGGCGTGTGTTTTTTTGATATGAATGTGGCGATTTTGAATTGCTATTTTTTGCCTTTTTGAATGAGTTTGATTTAAGATCTGTTGTTTGGTTTCGACTAATTGTATTGTTTTTGTGTTTAACAGCCGCTCAGACTCGAAATTAAGGTACGTGTTATTCATTTAATTTGAGTTCAGTTCTATGTGCGGATTAGATCTTGTTATTACTTTTGGCTTGAATGTTTTGCAAATTTTGTGAGTAATGTTCTTAATTGTGATGTTTGCATCAGAGGAAACTTGCTCAAAGATCAGAGAGAGTAAAATCCGTAGATCTCCATCCAACAGAACCATGGTAATTTCTACCCTTTACTCAGTTTCCCATTCATTTGAATTTTCAGTTTCCCATTCATTTGAATTTTATCTTTTCAAGCGTGAAGACTAAATGTGATCTCTTGTAATTGTTATTGCAGGATTCTAGCAAGTTTGTATTCCGGAACTGTGTGTATCTGGAACTACCAGTCACAGGTATGGGGATTTTATTGATTGTAATAAGGGTTGTCAAAAGTAGAAGTTTTGCCATGTTCCATGCTAGTGGGATGCCAGAATCTGGAAGAATGGGTGAATAAGTGGACATATTTAATGGTTACAATTAGCATCTAAAATTTAGTTAAATAACTATCCTGTTTACTTTTTTTTAACACTTTTTTCAATAATAATATTTTAAGTTGCGACGGAAAAAATCAATTTTGAAAAGTTAATTATAGAGCTTGATTTTATGTTAATTAGTTTAAGTAAGCGTTAATCTGGGCTAGTTTTTGTCCATTCTGCTTGATCCAAGCCTTTATTCTTTTTGAAAGATCTAGAGGTACTTAACTGTTAGTTGTCTTTATTCCCAAAAAAAAAAAAGGCTTAAGTTATTGCACCAAAAAGTGTGACATAAAAACTTACCCTCTCTTTAGTTGGATTGAAATTTTCCTTTATATTAGAGCAACCTTAGACCTTTGCTGCTTATCTGAGATAAAACAAATTGTGCTACTTGAATTGACTCTTTTTTAGCATTAATTCCATTTCTTATTCCACCATTTTTTTTATGATCGGCAGTTCTTATCATTTTAGTCTGACTCATCTTGTGGATGTATTTTCATTTGCTGTTCATCACTAAGCGTCATAAAGTGTGTCCTGTACTTATGACTTTTTGACTTGGTACTGGTTGTATCTTACAATCATAGAGCATCTTCTGGCACCTCTCTGTTCATTTAAATTAGTCTAATTTTATGAGTAAAATCCCCTTTGAGTCTTCCTTAGGACTAGTTGAACTTGGAGCCTCATTGATGGAATAGTTCACTTTTTCAAACTTTTTAACCATTAATTTTCACTCCATTTTCACTATTTCTATATCTAAATTTAATTGAATTGCACTCCATACACTGCACCTTAACCCAAAACCTTTAGACTGTACAACTCTCATCTGGTTCTATTTTCTGATTAAACTATCATCCTTAGTCTAATCTATGATTGCTATATTATATGTACAGCTACTAGCATAAAACTCTTCTTAAATCAAAGGAACATAGGACATGGATCTTTTTAGCACTATCTATATGGCTTTTCCTTTATCTGAATTTTTTTTTTGTATCTTATTCTTTTTTATTTCTTTTTTGAACAATACATTTTTGTTTGCACTTTGACATAATTATTTCATAATATAAGGCTATAGAAATTATTAGTAATTTCATGGAATTTAATTGGTATAAAATTTTGAGTTCTTAACATGTTAGTTAAGTAGTATGATATGTTGAATTTGAATTATTTGGATTTTTCACTTATTGTATAGTGTTAACTTTAACTGTCTTTGGTGCACAGACCATGGCTAAGTCGTTCGAGGTCACTGAGTTGCCAGGTTTGAATTCATCTGTTATTATGGTGCACTTATCTTGGTCTGATGATACTATTTTTCCATTTCTGTTTTCATCATGATGAAGTCATTACCATTCTCTGAAGTCAACATCTTGCATCTGCAGTTAGGTCAGCCAAGTTTGTTGCACGCAAACAATGGGTTGTTGCTGGAGCTGATGACATGTTTATTCGTGTATACAATTACAACACCATGGATAAGGTCAAAGTATTTGAGGCACATACTGATTACATTAGATGTGTGGCTGTCCATCCTACTCTTCCATATGTTTTGTCATCATCTGATGATATGCTTATAAAACTTTGGGACTGGGAGAAGGGTTGGGTGTGTACTCAAATATTTGAGGGACATTCCCATTATGTCATGCAAGTGACTTTTAATCCCAAAGACACCAACACTTTTGCCAGTGCATCACTTGACCGTACCATAAAGGTATAAAGGGCCTTTATATTTGTAACTGTTTCACTATATTTCTTACTTTATTTGGTATGGCCCATACTAAAATTGCCTTGGCTTTATTTGAAATTTCTAGATTTGGAACCTTGGCTCTCCCGACCCAAATTTTACTTTGGATGCTCATCAGAAAGGTGTAAATTGTGTTGATTACTTTACAGGTGGTGATAAGCCCTATCTAATCACTGGTTCTGATGATCACACTGCAAAGGTATACGGCTAGTTTTACCGTTTGTATTCTGATAGCTTTTGATCATAAATAAATGTTAAAGGAACTATTCACTGATAAATACCATGGATGCAGGTGTGGGACTACCAAACCAAAAGTTGTGTTCAGACATTGGAAGGCCACACACACAATGTTTCTGCAGTTTGTTTCCATCCCGAACTTCCAGTTATTATTACTGGTTCTGAGGATGGGACAGTTCGTATCTGGCATGCTACCACTTATAGGTAATTATTGAGATAGAAAATATTTCTAGTTTGGCATGCTGACCCCTTTCAATTTCTGGTGACCATTTGTTTTGTGGTGAGTCTGATGTTATCTGGTTCTGTTTTTGCATAACAATTCAAGTCTCCACTTCATTCCTCAACTTCCTGTCTCAGTCCTGTGTTGGTAAAAGTGTGAAAATGCTTTTTGATTGTACAAAATGTTGGCTTGAGAATCATTGAGATAGATGTAGGAATTCATGTTCTAGAGCTAGATTGGTGCTTAACAATTAATATTTCTTCCTTACTTGCATTAAACCTTAGTGTTTTCTTAAGATATTTTGATCTTAGTAGTCTTTGATGTATGCAATGATATCTTTGAATTCTTCAACTTTTTTGACGTTTTAACCAATTCATTTGTTTTCAGGCTTGAAAATACATTGAATTATGGTCTTGAGAGAGTTTGGGCAATTGGATATATGAAAGGTTCACGGAGGTAATTTCTTTTGGATAAGACATGCCACACTTTATGTTTATTTTCTTTTCATTTTAACTTTTTTCTAGGTTGTTTATTTATACTTAAATGCCAGCATCAATTTTTGGACATTAAGTACTAAAATAGTGCCTTTCATTTAGTTTAGAGTATCTGCTCAAAGAATGTGAGAAATCCATTAAAGCTGTGATTCTTTTAGGTTACTTGACCTGACTTATTTAGTTGTATGTTTCTTTTTGTATTTAAATTGATGATATCACGTTTCTGAATTGAGTTCTTGATTAGTTTATGTGACACTTCTTACTTCTTAATCAGCTACGGTTAAAACTACTATTACTAATATCTGTCTTATAGGATTGTGATTGGGTATGATGAAGGAACTATTATGGTGAAAATTGGTCGTGAAGTACCTGTAGCAAGTATGGACAACAGTGGGAAAATCATATGGGCTAAGCACAATGAAGTTCAAACTGTGAATATTAAGAGTGTAGGAGCAGAGTTTGAGGTAGTGTATTTGTTGTAAAATGTATTTCTCTTGCTGCATTGATGGCGTGACTTTTAATATTGGATTTTTCTCCTTAAGGTGATGGTATAAGCTCTTTTCTTTGATTCTTAGGTTACTGATGGAGAAAGATTGCCCTTGGCTGTTAAGGAATTGGGGACTTGTGATCTATACCCTCAAGTGAGTTGATGTTTTCCAGCCTCATTTAAATGAATTTGGGCATAAGATTAAGGGTCACTTCTAAAATATGTTGATTATTTTTTTGTAAGTTTTGTTTATGGTTGGGTTTGTGTACAACCTTTTAACCTTCACTCTAACTTGTTCTTCTCAGAGCTTAAAGCATAACCCAAATGGGAGGTTTGTTGTTGTCTGTGGAGATGGTGAGTACATCATATATACAGCTTTGGCGTGGAGAAATAGGTCATTTGGATCAGCATTGGAATTTGCTTGGTCATCTGATGGAGAGTATGTTGTTAGAGAAAGCTCATCAAAGGTTAAGATTTTCAGCAAAAATTTCCAGGTTTGCACTATTTTGTCATTTAGATGGCTTAGCTTAAAAGTTAAAAGATATATTTCTTGATACAAAAAAATTTGTGTGCATGCACACTTTTTTTTCACTTGTTGAAAGATATGTTATAAGCAACAGATCTATTGCGGTTGGAGAGAGCTGGATTTAATAGGATGAATAAAATTTTGGGTAGGGAAGGAGATTTCAAATTTTAAGAAAATTTTTATTTTTAAACAAATTGACTGGCTATTCTATAAGTCTATATAATTATGATTAATGAATTATTATGTGTATTATGGTAGTTTCCATTATGATTGTTAAGGAATTTTGTCTAATTCCATGTTCAAGTTTCATTTTTACAATGTAGTGGTATTGACAGAGATTTAACTTTTTCAGGAAAAGAGGAGTGTCCGGCCAACCTTCTCTGCTGAGCGTATTTTTGGGGGCACTTTACTGGCAATGTGCTCCAATGATTTTATTTGTTTTTATGATTGGGCTGAATGCAGGTTGATTCGTCGAATTGATGTTACTGTGAAAGTAAGCAAAAATAGCTATGTAAAACCTATTTACTTCTTCTTGGCTACCTTGCTTCCTAAATGTCATTTTTGTTTATGTTACTAAAAACGTCAGAATCTCTACTGGGCTGATAGTGGTGACTTGGTGGCAATTGCCAGTGATACATCTTTCTATATCCTAAAGTACAATGTAAGTCTCCTTAATGTAATCTGCTTCTTAGATCTGCAAAATCTTTTGGCAGAGTTGACTCTGCTTTTGTGTGTTAAATGCTAGCTTTCTTACAGTTATGCAGAACTGAATTTGATATTTTCATGTTGCAGCGGGATGCAGTTCAATCTTACTTGGATAGTGGAAGACCAGTTGATGAACAAGGAGTTGAGGATGCATTTGAGCTTCTTCATGAAACCAATGAACGTGTCAGGACCGGCATTTGGGTTGGGGACTGTTTCATTTACAACAATTCTTCGTGGAGACTTAATTATTGTGTTGGTGGAGAGGTATTCATGTTCCCTTATCCTCGGCTTGAAAGTATTCCATACATTTATCCATTAGTTTTTGTAGGTTTTGATGGTAACATTTGATGATGTGATGATTTTAGGTGACCACAATGTTTCATTTGGACCGTCCTATGTACTTGTTGGGATATCTTGCTAGTCAAAGTCGGGTGTATCTGATAGACAAAGAGTTTAAGTAAGTCAGCCAGTGATTGCTACTTTTGTCGTCAAAATGCACATTAAGTTTTGCTTTGATAATACATTATTAATGTCTATTTGCCCTCTTCTGTGTCATATTGTACAGTGTTATTGGATACACATTACTTCTCAGCCTGATTGAGTATAAGACTCTTGTGATGCGTGGAGACTTGGATAGGGCCAATGAAATATTACCTTCAATTCCTAAAGAGCACCATAATAGGTATGCATACGCCTTAAAAATTTTTTCCTTCCATTCTCAAAGGACATTATTGTTCATGTTTCCAGTATTCTTGCAATTGTTACAAATGTTGTTGGAGATGTAGAATTCATTTGTTCTCCTATCCTTTTCCTTTCTTTCATTCCTACATTTGAATTTTTGGTTCTTGATTAGTCATTTTGTGCTGAATATTCATGTCCCTTGTGGTTGGAATTTTGTTTTCATCTATGATAATATCTCTGTCATATCTCCATTTGTTGAGAAACTTAGAATTTTCAAAGCTAATCTGCTCCATAAGTAGCTTTCAAAAAGGCTTGTCCCTTTACCTTTGGGTATTCCTTCCCCTCCCTCCCCCTTAAAGCTATTTATTTAAGATTTTATTATGGTCAGTTTCTCTGTATTTAATTTGTGATTATTGAAATATTTTTTGGATCTAATTAATGGTTTTACTTTGATTGATAGTGTGGCTCGTTTCCTGGAATCACGAGGTATGATAGAAGATGCTCTAGAAGTAGCTACAGACCCTGATTACAGATTTGAGCTTGCAATACAGCTTGGCAAATTAGAGATTGCTAAGGTAAGAAAGTTGTTTAATTGGTTTGGGAATGGAAGTACAACTTCTTAGATCTTTTCTTTGCTTGAATCTTCGAGTGATATATTCCATTTTGTATTAAGCTTTGATTGTGCCATTTAACAAATTTTCCATCCTCATTAGAGATTCATACTTTTTTGTACAGGAAATAGCAACAGAAGTTCAGAGCGAGTCTAAATGGAAGCAGTTGGGAGAATTGGCTATGTCCACTGGAAAGGTGTTGAGTATTCTCTAATTTTCCAAATTTGTTGCAGTACCATTTCTCTCTGTTATGATTGTCATTCTTGATTCTCACAACACTTTTCTTAGTAGCTTCTTGCTTCTATATTGGTGTCAATCACAATTTGAAAATGTTCAATGTGTTTGCCCATGAATGAAATCTTTCATGAGGATGTAGGAATAAAACGCTTTGTCTTTCCATAAATTATTTCTTTGTCTTTGTGGGTAATTTAACCGGTAAATGAAATGTAAGATGACCTTTTCTATTTTTGCATATTGTCTTGCTTAATGCTGGTTGTTGTACATTACAGTTTTCTGATGTGGATTTTGAATTTTACTATATGCACTAGCTGTTTGTTCTAATGTTACTTAATGGACATACACGTCATATGCTTGTTAGTTTTGGAAAGTGCCTTCTCTGCTTGTTTTTGAATCATTTCTATTAATTATGCCAAACTTGCCATTGCAGCTAGAAATGGCTGAGAAATGCATGACGCATGCAATGGACCTGAGTGGTTTATTGCTGCTTTATTCCTCTTTGGGAGATGCTGAAGGAATATCAAGACTTGCGTCCCTTTCCAAAGAGAAAGGGAAGAACAATGTTGCTTTCCTGTGTTTATTTATGTTGGGTAAATTGGAGGATTGCCTTCAGCTTTTGGTGGAAAGGTAATTCCTCAATCAAGTACCTGAAGCAATAGATTGCTGTTCATGTCATTATAGTTACGGATATATTGAGGTACTCCTTTTGCAGCAATAGGATACCAGAGGCTGCTCTGATGGCACGATCTTATCTTCCAAGCAAGGTTTCCAAGATAGTAGCAATTTGGAGAAAAGACCTCAACAAGGTTAGTTACATTACTTGTTTCTCGGGTGTTTTTTTTCCTGCTTTGTTCTTTATGAGCTGGGTTATCATAACCTTTTGTTCATTTTCATTCCACTTGTTTCGTTTTCTGAATAGTTTTACAAGATTCAAAATATTGGGTTTCTCTAATCAATAATATAAATCACTATTCTTCCTCTGCCTGCTATTTTTACTTTCTAAACTTATTGTGCATGAGTTTTGTATGTGCTCAGCATTGTCCTGAATACCATTGTCAAAATATCTATCCCCTCCCCCCCCCCCCAATCCCAGATGTAAACTCATATTGCTTGACTTCTTGCCTTTTTGTTGGGTTTGTTGATGATTAATATTATTATATAACATCTTGATATTTTGCTGGAAAAGATTGGTTTGAAATTCTGCTTATAGAGCTTTACATCTGAAAGCTAAGGAAAACAATCTTATCCTTTTTTTTTTTTCAAACATTGCAGCAGTAAAGTACTGCTGGAATCTTGTTGGGAGTCTTTTTCATTTAATAAGTCATTGGTGGTGGAGCAGTTTGAATATCTTTTTGTTTCTATTCTAAGTGCGATGATATTTAACTTCTTTGTACTCTTGCAATGTGAATCTGTTGGACTTGCATGTTTCTTTGTAATCCTACTCAAAAACTACCTGCCCTAACTCTTTATTACTTGTTACTTATTAATTTGATGTTATTTTTTATGTCATCTGCAGGTTAATCCAAAAGCTGCTGAATCTTTGGCCGATCCTGAAGAGTATCCCAACTTGTTTGAGGATTGGCAACTTGCTCTTTCTGTTGAATCTAAAGTGGCAGAAACAAGGTATCAGACAGGCTTCCTTTCTGTTTATTTATTGCTACTGCTTTTCTGTGATCTCTTTGAACAAATCATTTTCAGATTCTGGTTGTTTGGACTTTTTTGGTTGCTCAAAGATCTTTTGTACCACTTGCTTTGGTTGCAAAGGCTTGTGGTTGACACATCCCATTTTTTGTCTTACATGGATATGTTGTTAACTTTCAATTGGTCTGTAGAGGTATTTATCCTCCTGCAGCGGACTATTTGAACCATGCTGATAGATCGCAGATGACACTTGTGGAGGCTTTCAGAAACATGCAAATAGAGGATGAGGAGCCTTTCGAAAATGGTGACCTTGAACATGAGGTATATAATCCATATGTATATATTTTTCTTTTAATTCGGCAACTTATTAAACATGGGAACTATTTTGAGTGGTTCAGAACTCTGGTCTGAATTTACTGTCTGTGTCCTTTATTGGTGGGTGTCACAGGCTGCAGAACCAAATGGACATGATCAGAATTCAGATGAGCAGAACGGAGAAGAGGGTAGCCAAGAGGAGGCTGTTGTTGTGGATGCTGATTCTAATGATGGTGCAGTACTCGTTAATGGTAACGAGCCAGAAGAAGAGTGGGGTACAAATAACGAAAGAACCCCGTCAGCCTAAAAGCAATTGGTTGGGCAGCGTGAAAATCGAAATTTTGTCTCTGGTGATTAATTGTTTCTAAAATGCTATCTCTAACCCTTCTCTTTTAGGCTTCTCTGACTCCATTTTTATGATTTGTTTTATCGCAACCACTAATTTTTAACACTCCTGTCAGCTAAATTCTAAACAGTTTTCCTGACATGTTTTCATCTTGTTTACCATTTGGAATTGTGTACATGTTTTCTAATGCTTCCTAAATGCAGTCTTGACTTTTGTAAAATATGGTAGTGCTAATAGCTCCTATCTTTCTCGTATTGACAAATTTGTGTCCCAAACTTGGCAAGATCAAGTTAATCTGATGTCTATTGTAATTGGCTTCTGATCCCTCATATTCCCTGTAACTATTCTTATCAGTTTTTTGTTTGTGCAATCAATTTATTGTGTTCTAGCATCAAATTAGTAATGTTTCTGTTTTCTGTATGCCATAGAATATTAATGTGAGTCTTAAAAATTTGTCATATTCTCTTTGCAGTGGTGTTTTTGGCAGTTCTTTTATTCTGCCATGCCTTGATTCTTACTTTTTATCATTTCTTTCCCCTCTTGGCAGTGCTTACACCAGATCACTAGGTTCCATGAAGACATTCAGTTCGAGCTCAACTCAGCACACATATTTAAGGTGAGAAACTATTATTATTATTATTATTGTTATTATTATTATTATTTCTAAAAGGAGAAAGTATTAGTAGTTATACTGGTTAGAATTCGATTGACACATGCCTGAGTTTAGGTTAGGGCAAAGTACACATTTGCTTGTCTCATTAAGTTTGCCCTTTAAAGGTGTGCATACATCTTTATCTTTACAGTGAATCTCTCCAATATCCCGGATTCCAGTTGTAGCATGTGTTCCTTTCCAAATAAATCAAAATGGAGTGCTTCTATAGGATAAGAATTATTTTTCCAGATTCTGACTTATTGGAATGGAGATACTTATGATTTGTTTTAATTATTCTGGAAAAGCCACAAATAATTTTTTTGCACGAAGTGTAGTTCACTTTATCATTATTACTGTGTTAACTTTTTTTTTGGAACTAGCAGATTTTGAACTAGAAGCTAGAAAGATGTGACATATGAAAGGCTGATTGTCTTGCATTTCTGGTGGTTTGGATCTCTCAAGCACATTGAATTTTGGCTGGGGGGGTGGGGGCATATACAAGTATTCAGTTAGCTTCAAATTATGATTTTAGTTGCTTGTCTTGAGTCTTAGCATATTCTTTTGAGGCATTTTGTCCTAAATATTTGTTCTTGTGCCATTGTGAATGTAGAAAAAAATTGAGAATTAGTGATGATTACCCAATTCTGCCCATTGAATGTTGTTTAAATTTTAGATACTGTCTTGTTTCCCCTTGGCTTTAATCTTCTGGTTGGAAAGTGGGGATTTTTTTCTCTTCATTTGAAGCTTGTACTGTAAACATATATAAAATGCAGAATATTGTTCAATAACATCACTTTCTTGCTTTTTCTTCTTCCGGAAGATAGTTTCATTGAAAACCTGGAATTTGGCGAAAGCGGTTTTCGTTGTTAAACGAATACTCTGCTTAGTTTATTACTTCATTAGTTGTAGTATTACTTTCTGAGTGTATTTGTTTGTCAAAGGTGAACTTTGAGGCTAGTTTGGCATCTGAATTCTTAAAAATTACCTGTTTTTAAACCAGATAAATTGAAATGGAAGTCATATATGGATCTTTATTAAATTACAAACTCTGTAGTAGTGTGAGTTAATGGTTTACTATAATTAAAATTAAAAAAGTAAAGTGTTAATTGATGCTAGAGAAAGATTTGAAGATATCGAATTTGAATTTTAGTTATTTTTATAGATTTTTTTCAGAGTTGAGGGTCTTGAATTTTAATAAAAAAATCTTCTCTAAATTTCAAGCTATGATTGATTGGATATTTTGTTCGAATTGATTTTTATCTGCAAAATTTAATTTACGGTTTTAGGTATCAACGTTATTTTTCGAAAAAATACTAATAGAAATCAAATAATATATTTCCTTTTGGGTTAAAAGAATATTTCTGAAACCCTGCCCAAAAATTAAATTTTGAGATGTGAACTTTTTTTATTATAAATGATTAAATAAAAATAAAAATTTAAAATCAAAACTAGAAGATTGAAAATTTTCTTATATAGATCATGTGTAAAATTTAAAAAAAAATTAATAAATTTGATATATATTTTTAGATAAATATTTAACAAAATATCAATAAAATTTTTAATGTTGAATAAATATTAATTATATTTAAATTATAAATAATTTTTTAATAATTTTTATATTATTAATTTTTATATCAAATTATATTAATCTGTTCATTTAAATTTTTTATTAAAAATTTTATCAAATTATTTTAAAAATAAATTTCTGAAATTTCACTTAAAAAATTTATATAAATTTCGTCCCTGCAAACACTAGCTAAGTAGAGGTAGACGCGTGATCACCAGTAGACAAGGAAAAAGGATAGGAAATGAAACCCTCGGACTCTACCACATCCAAGCCCATACGCTTAACCTCAATTCCAAAATAAAAAATTGAATAAAAGATTAAAAAAACAGTATTATAATAATAAAACCTTTTTTTCTTTGGATCTCTCTCGTCTCTCTCTGTTACTAGGGTTTTGCGTCTGCTTTTGCTCTGGTCTTATGTAAGTCTTACATTCAGAATTCTTTTTTACTTTTTCCTTTTATAAATGTGTCTTGCTAGATTTTCTCTTTTCTGCCTTTAAAAATGGGGTATGCATAGTTTTTTTTTTCTTTTTTTTTCAGTGAATTTGTTAATTTTCATGATATGATTGAATACCTAGTTCGTAACAAACGTCAGATTCCTGTTTGGTTACTTTGAAAACGCTAGAAATATATGGAGAATATACCAAGAAGTTAATGCTTTTAGTTCTTTTTGTCTCTGGTTTAGCTCAAAGAAGTCATTTTTATATAGGCTATTGATGTTTAAAAAGAAAAATAATTCTTATTTTTAAGTTTACATTTTTTTTATGTTAATCCTTTAGTTCTTGGGCTTTGCAAAAAATTTTGGCTTTTAGCTTATTTTTTCCCCCAAAAATTTTCGTATTTAGATATGCTAATGAAAAGGTTTTTCCCGGTCTCAGATAGGTGGGTTCTGTTATTGAATCTGCAATCATTTCGTGCTTTGTTTAATTTCGTTTTTTTTTAATCTTCAAATGTTCTGATACTTGTGCTAGTTGGCCAACTTTTGCTTCTAAAGTTTAGCTTTCATTGTTTGACTCTACCTTTGCGTATGCCCCTTTGATAATTATGTCATATGGAATTCTATTCTGTTGCCTTTTTTCATTTTAGTTTATATGTTTCATTCTATTATGTCATATGGACACACTCCAGCCTCCATTCCTCCAGAGTCCAGCCTTTACGTTATCTTGATCGATCATCTCCTTCTTCTTGTCTCTCTCTCTCTCTCTCTCTCCTCTCCCGCTCCCCCTTCTCCTCTCTCTCTCTCTCTCTCTCCGCCTCTGCCTCCTTCCTTCCCCAACCATTTCAACAGTCAGCCCACAGCCTTTTGGCCTCCCAGTCACAGAACGGTCATCAGAGATTTTTTTCCGAAAGCAATTTGCAGCAAGCCAGCAATTTTTCAAAAAAAAAAAAAGTAATTTTTACTTACTCTTACCTTCAAATTACTTGTTCTTCAACACTTGATCTTGATCAAGGTTGAATTTGGGTGAATTGAGTTGATTCAATTCTAGATCTAGGGTTACCGCTGATTTATTCAATTCTAGATCTAGGATTACTGGCAATTTGTTTTTTTTTTGGTGGCTTCTCTTTCTCACTTTCTAGGGTTAGGCTAAGAATTGAATTATTGGTTTTTGTTGTTGATGTGCTTTCTGTTTTGATTGGCAATGGCATGTGATTCTTATTCGAATTGATTTTTTTTTTCCTTTCAAAAATCAGAAATGTGGGCGAAAAATGGGGATAGCGGCAATAGTGGACCCTTATTTTTGCTATTCCCCATTATGCCATTCTCTTGTGGCTGCAACGCACCGTATTTAGTGTGTTTAAAATTCACAGCCGCATTTTCTCAAATGGTGGTGGTGGGTAGAGGTGCTACCACGAAATAGCGGCCACTATTCTGCTACTGTGCTGCTATATAATTCTCTGGTGCTTAAGAGTTATTGGTCAAGGATTTGTTGATGAACCAGAACAAAATATTAAATTCTTTTTTCCCGTTTGATTTTGATTTTCTATGTATGTATGTGAAGAAAGGGTATGTGTTCAAGATTTATTGGGCACTTTCCTTTTTTTAGATGAGTTGACTTGTCTATTAATTTGAAGATTATTGCTTCATTCTTAACCATTTGCTGACAGTTTCATTAGTCTGATAATGGGGAAAAATGCAATTTGATATCATCCTGGAATTCAAGTTATAGTGTTATACCTAACTACGACTTGAGCTTAGCATCTCTCTCTTTCTCTCTCTCTCTCTCTTTGGGAGGGGGGGTGGTTTGCTTTTTTCCCCCTTTGTCATCCTCTTAGTTTAGAACCTTTTTTTCTTTTATTTTCTGGTTGAATGTTTTCTCCAATCAAATATCGTGACGATTGTGTGGTGGCAATGTTAGTGAGAGATTGCTATATGTGCAAGTCAACTTGTACAGTTGTTTGATGTCTCTGATGTGAAATTGATTGCATGTGATATGTGAGACAACAACTTTGTTCTACTATGGCCAGTTGCCCGCAGCTTTTGATTAAGTTGTACAAAGAATGCATTAGCTATACCTAAATCCGTGCTTGAATATTTTTCCCTACGGGAAGGACATTGGATTTATTTCATTAAATTATGTATGCCCTATGAGTACCCAAAGAATATCTTTGATGGGTTAAAATAGTTTTGAAACTTAAATCACAAGTATCCATGGGTTTACCTGTTATGCAGTTAGTTTATTTTAATCATTATTTTGTTTATGTTCTGTGCATGATGATGCTTCTGTGGGTTTGAATGTGATCTTAAAAGGGAACTTTGGATATATGTCTTGTTTCCTTACAACTTGGAAAATAACTTTTGCTATTCCAAACATTTATTTGGATTGATGCAGACTCATCTACTTTTACTCTTTATCTGCCAAGTTCATGTAGCTATTCCCATGTATATTTCCCATAGCACTTATATGCTCATTATAATTTGAAGAAAAGTTGTTAGCTATACACATTCTTTCCATTCAATTGGTGATTGTTCCGTTATTAATAACATTTTTGGTGGTATTCAGATATCACCACCAGAAGAATTTAAGTTTCTGTGAGCTTATGTTTGTCTTTGTGTGCTAATTTTCCATTGGGCCATACATTATGCCATGTTCATGGGTTTTGATGAGATTTTTGTGGAAATCTGTGTATATATTGTCTGTTTGTTGGTAAATATCTTTTGCTATTAAATAAATTTTGGTGATGAGCATCAACCTGTTGGGCATCCATCTTACTACTTTTGTGCTGTGTTCTTGCAGCTATTCCTACACACATTTCTAACTGTTCAGTTATTTTGGTTTGATGAAAAATTATGAGTTGGCAAGATTCATGTTAATTTGTTTTCCTGATAATTTCATTGGATATATCATTTCTAATGATCTGCAGATATCCTAGTTTGCAAAAAAGGTCCTCAAGTTTCGGTTTCTTTGCTTGTTACTGCAATGGGGGATGCAGAAAATGCCCTTCCACCTTCAAAGAAGAGGGCTGCTGGAAGAGAAATTTCTCGGGATAAACCTGGTCTCGATGATGAGGAAGATTCTTCTGAACAAGAGACCGGAACTTTTAAGAGGGCTAGTGATGAAGTGTTGGCAAACAGAAGAATAGTCAAAGTTCGCAGAAATCAAACCACTTCAACTGCCTCATCTAATCCTTTTTCTGGGATTCGCTTAGTCCCCCCTACAGAACCAACTGTTACTTCTGGTGCCAGCCCTGAGTCCAGCACAAACACTGAGGTTAAAGCTGAAGCACCGATTGCCAGTGAGAAAGAAGTTTCAGAAGATGGGAAAATTGGTGTTAACAAATCTGAAAGGACTGAAGATGGAAATAATCAGCAGTCAGATAAAAAAACTGATGAAATGGAGCCTGAGTCTGCAAAGAGTGAAAGTGAGAATATTAAACTGTCTGAAAATAAGAAGGATGAGGCAGTTTCCGATGCTGTTGCTGATAAGGAAAGTGCTGATGATAAGGGAAGTGATGTTGTAAATGAAGAAACACAAAAGGAGGCCAATGATGAAAAACCAGCAGGTGGTGTTCAGACCGAGGATGAAGACAAGAAAGATGACAAGACTGTAAATGCAGATAACAAAGATAAGAGTAGTAAAAATGCAGATTCAACTGCAGAAGGTGCATCATTGAGTTCATTCCAACAGCTTTCAAGTAGCCAGAATGCCTTCACAGGACTTGCTGGCACTGGATTTTCTACTACTTCATTTTCGTTTGGATCTACTGCAAAGGACGGTTCTACTAGTTCTGTTCCACTTTTTGGACTGAAAAATGACCAGCCATCTATTGGTTTTGGTCTTTCAACAAATGGAAACTCTTCCCTCTTCAACACATCAGGGACTTCAATTGTTTCTAAGAGAGAGGGAAGTGGTTTTCGAGCCATGCAGGAGGTTCCTGTTGAGACGGGAGAAGAGAATGAGAAAGTGGTATTTTCAGCAGATTCTGTGCTGTTTGAATTCATAGATGGGGGGTGGAAAGAGCGTGGGAAGGGAGAACTTAAGGTGAATGTCTCTACAACTGGGGCAGAAAAGGCCAGGGTGCTTATGAGAGCCAGAGGAAATTACAGATTGATTCTAAATGCTAGTCTTTACCCAGATATGAAGCTAACAAATATGGACAAGAGAGGTATCACTTTTGCCTGCATGAATAGTACTGGTGAAGAGAAAGAGGGGCTGTCTACATTTGCGTTGAAGTTCAAGGATGCTTCCATAGTGGAAGAGTTTCGTGCAGCTGTAATGGCACACAAAGGTAAGGCAACTGCTGTTCTAAAGACACCAGAAAATTCTCCTAAAGCCTCAGAGGGTTGAAAGGTGTCTCCCTTAGATCTGGTCTGTCCTAAACTTGCCATTTGCAATAGTCCTTGTGGAAAAAAGGATCTTGCTTGGGTAATGCTTAGTCCTAAGCTCTTATATGTAGCAGAGTCAACAGAGACCAAATCCTTTTTGGTTGTTATAAATTGTGTAGCCTGCGGGAGAATGTTTCAACTGATTTTTTGGGTGTCAATCCTGGAATTAAAACAACTGCCTGATCTACCAAAGCTATCACAACATGCAACATTTGACTGTTATTACTGCTCTGCCCTTGATCTGGGATGAATATGTGGAATTGCAGTGTTGCCTATTTCATATTTTGGAGTCCTAAACTTTTACCTTTATATTAATTAATAATATTTCCCCCTAGCTGCATTCTAAGCTTCAGAGATAGAGTTGTGATGTATCTGATAGATTTATTGCTCATAACTCCACTGTAGTTGTGCCAAAAAGAGATACATTTGTGTGGTGGGCAGTATCTTTCATTGGGGCGAGGCAAAGTTTATAGTATAAAATCCCTATTCTAATTTTTGTAAAACTCTCTGGGAGTAGGCCGGATTCTGTAATTGGTCCTCTCTTTTCCTTTGTTCTTTTATTCTGATCAATTTCATTTTACAGGGTCTTACTCATGAACATGGGGTTCCAATGCATTTTAAGCTCAAAGTATGGGGATTGGAATTTATTTGATAAGAAAGATTTGATTACTTTTTATTTGGATCTATGGATGTGGGGTTATTGGGAATTATAAGTTATCTTCTTGAAGCAAAATTGCATTCATAATTTTTCAAAACTGGGTTTTACCATACAGTTGTCTTATCACAACAAAGCTCACTTCTTTTTACTCAAAATGTTAAACTAGCTTGTATGGTTAATAAAATTTTGATTCATTCATTTTGAATCCTCTTGTTGAGAAATACTTAGTATTTCAAAGTTAGATTGTTTGACTATGCCCATATTAATTACTTGTATTTGCTAATTTATAAATAATCCCATAAAATACTTTACTCCATATGCTATTAAAATTGTAATATTTTGTAATTTTTGTTGATAACTTTTGATTAAGTTCGGTTAAAACATAAATATGGATAAAAACGAAAATAATCAAAATCAGTTAAATTTTAAATGAATTTCCCACATAAAATTAATTGATGACAATTATATTTAGGTATTTAAATACTCTTAATTGAATTGATACAGGATTTATTTCTATAATCACTTCAATAATCTCCCGCTTGTAAGTCTGCATGCCCCACTTTCTCCAACATGCTAAAAATCAACTAACCAAGCTCTTCGTAATTTGGGAGTATATATGGATGTCATGTATATGCATATAAATATGAGTTTCTATTTATATATTGTCAATTTTATATATAATTAACGAATCAAATTAAGTAATTTCATTAATGATCAAATATAAAATTTTATAAACTTTTAAAATAAATACATAAAAATTTAATTTAAAAAATATATATTTTTGTTAATGAAATCATATTATTCGATTTATTATTAATATATAAATTTTATATATTAATAATACATTAAATATAAACTATATAAATATAAAATAAACAATAAAAGTTGAGTACATAATACAAGAATAGTTATAAACAAAAGCAATTTCTTCCCCACAAAAGCAGAGAATCTATCGCAGGTGACATAGACATACAGTCATTTGTTATATTTTAAACAGAAATTATAGCCCAATATTTTACATTGGATTAACCCAAATATTTAAAACGCTTTATAAGTTCATTCCCACAAACAAGTAGCTTCGGACATAGAGTCATTATTTTTAAATAATTAAACATTGGGTGATTAACCCAAATATTCAACATGCAAGGGCTTTATTCATTCACTACCTCATCTTGCATGGCAATTCATAATCAGTTCTTCTTGGTGCATGTCGCTCGGCATGCATCCGCACAGCGTCCAACTTTCTTTTCAGCTAAGCAATTTAAAACAGAAAACAAAACAAAGCCTTGAATTTGTATATATTCTTGTTTTATGCTTAAAAAGGAAGTGAAAGAAAAAGCAGTTACCAGGATTTTCTTTGGTGCTGAGATTTGGGCACAAAGCGGTAGCACAACCAAGCTTGCAGAAGGATTGGGTATCTTGGATAGTTCCCACAGTTGATTTGGGAAGGATACAGTTCTAAAAGCATTCGATAGCGCCAGATCCAAATGTGGTTTCGGGTCGAAGGATGCACGGAATATAGCAAGTCGCGTAGAGCACCGCAGCGGGATCGCGGAATAGAAGAGTTGATCGAGGAATATAGCTGTGATCGAGCACCACAGCTCAACTCTTGTTTCTTCTATTCTTAGGTAGTGGTGCTTTCAGACATTGCCCCATCTCGGAATCCTACTCCTACTAAAGTGTCTGAGTCTTCCGGCGATTAAGACTCTAACAATGAAGAGGGTTTCTAAGAGGAACCCAAAGAGGAAGGTGCCCTTATTGGGGAGGTGGTGATGAGGAAAGGAGTTCCTTGGAGCAGGACGAGTTGGCCAAGGTTCTTGTATATACTTCTTGTGACTTCAGTATGACCCCCAAGGATGTGATGAAAGAATTAAAAGGTGGGCTAATTCTTAAGATTACCCTAATATGTGTTCAATTCATCACGTCCGTGCTCTGGTGACAAACTTCTATTTTTTCAAAGAGGGGTATAGCATATTAATGCTGAACCCCTCAGATCAAGTCACCAATAAACTGGAGCCACATCAGCTCTGGGTATGTTAGGATTCGTTCGTGGCCGGTATGAGGTTCTTACTTTATTCTTCAATTGTTTTAATTTTTTATTCATATAATTTAACTATCACTCAGCTCACTCTTAATTCTATATGGTACATAATAGGCTTTATTATTCTTTGTCAACACTTAGATATTCTTCCTAATCTTTATCTATTCGAAAAAAATTTTTTTATTAAAAAGCACATCAATGATAGAAGGTGGTTCAACGTTACAACTCGACCCAATAAGAAATTATTCGTTGATTGCCTGAACTCCATCAAAAACTGAAAGTTACTATTTGTGTGCCTCTAAAAACAAAAACAAAATAAAGATGATGAGACCTAGGCCGAGGTTGGGGTCGAGGCTTAGGAGACAATAAATAAGCCCAACCAATTTGTAGACATGCATATTACTCTCTCTGGCTTAGACCTATTAGATCGGGATAAAATAATGAAGTACACCCATATAGGAGTTCATCATAGATGCCTACAGGCTAACCTCCTCCGAAGTAATAAATGAGACAAAGTATTAAGGTAGGTATGAAGTAACTAATAGGATTTTTGTTTCATTAGATTTTTTATCTAACTCTTAGCTCGATTTTGCAGAGATGTCTTCCAAGAAAGACTTCAACTTTTCTCTCTTCCAACATGAGCCTAGGCCTAAAAAGGCCTGAAGCAAAATGATTCAACTCAAAGCCCCCTAACGTAGGGGAAATAAAGTCATCAATCCCCTTAGCTCAGCACTCTCTCACTAACAAAAAACACAAGACATGACCCATCGAGAGCTTTCTTTGGTAGCTCCCCATTCTGCGAAGAAGCTGATGGTCGAGGCCTTTTCCTCTATCTTGGAGAATTCGGAGTCCAAGGTATTAAGACCCAGTTTGAGAAAGGTTTGTACAAGGCTGGAGTACACTCTAATTAATAACCCTTCAAGAACTTCGGTGTGGCTAAGAGGTTTTGCAAAGTCACAGTTCCTCCCAGTAGTAAGTGTTGTTTAACTTTAGCTCAGCCTATTATTGTTATATATATATATATATATATTGTTAAGTCTTAGTTCGTTTAATGTAGTTTTTCAAAAACTCCCTTATGCACCCATGGACAACACCACCTAAGCCTTTCACGCATATTTAGCCATGGCTCACCTACTTAAGGTCAAAAAGGATATGACCATTTTAAGTGAGGAATACCAAAAAAGTTTGAACACATTGAGCGGCATGAGGTCTAGCCTCAATGCATATAAAAAAAATGAGACTGAGCAAAGAAAAAAGATTGATGAGCTGATGACCAAGTTAGAGAGCATCCACATCAAGAAAGCCTCAACAGAGTCCATAAAGGAATAGGTTAAGTTTAAACTTAGTGATGCTCAAGCTAAGTAGCTAGGCTAAGGTCCAAATTCGAGGTCAAAGAGAAGGAGAAAGAAGAACTTAATTAGAAAGCTGTTAAAGAGTTCAAAGCCTCTGATGAATTCCTCAAGCTTTAAGTGAAGTTCTATAGGGAGAATGTGATTTGTGGCTTCGAGCTGACAAAGGATGAGGTGTAGTTCAAATTTGCCTACCTCAACATTGATCTCTTTGATATTGATGTGAATAATATTAGATGAAGGCCTCATCTTAATCAATCCAATGAGGAGGAAAGAGAGAGAGAAAGGATGAAAATGATGCATTAGATGCTGAGCTCGAGACTGGCCTAGGCACTGAGGCTAAAAGGGGTGCAGTTGAGAAAAAACAAGTCGATGTCGTTGCTACTATTGTGGAAGATGCTCGTCTTATTGGTACTATAGCTGATTCTTAGCTCTTCTTTTCTTTTCTTTTGTATTAACTTTTGTAAACTTTTGTGAATTTTTTTGTTGATGTATAAGGTCGAAGTTTTGTTGTAACCTCTAAAAAATCACTCTAATAAGTTTTTGTTAATGGTAATTCTGTTTGTACTAATATGAGATTACTAATGAAAAGTTTACAACATTTTGTTCCAAAATTTTAGTTCAATTTTATTTAGTTTAAAATTTTCAAGTTTAAGCTTAAACATTACAAGATGACCTCGCAATGTGAGTATTATGAGATTAGCTTGGGCAATTTAAGATAATTGATTTAATTAGGATAATTAAATATTATATGTTTCAAGCCGACTTGAGTGAGCTTAGAATTGGGTTGAGCTTTATTAGGTTAGTTTATTTTGAGTCCAAGGACTAAGACAAACATTATCGTGTTTAGGCCTTAAGTTTCAAGTCAGACATCAGGTCAAAAACATTGTTTTTAGGCTGATCAATGAATGTGATCATTTAAACTTTATTAATTTTTGGATTACAAGTATAAGCTTGGTTTAATTTGAGCAACTGATAATATATTTTCAAATTATTCACATTTTATGTCCTTGACAAGCAATTACTATTCATATCCTATAATCTATAAGTCACATCATAGACGACCTCCTTAACCACATATAGTCCTTCCTAGGTTAGAGCTAGCTTTCCATATTAGTCATCAACTCCTAAGGCTTCGACCTTTTTAAGTACTAGGTCGCCCTTCTTAATATTCTTATGTCAGACCTTTTTGTTATAATAGCTGCATACCCTCTGTTGGTAAGCTACTATTATGTTAAAGCTATGTCTTTTTGTTATTCAATTAGATTTAGGTTGGCTCTTAGGGCCTTTTCATTTTTTTCCTTTAACCCTAACTACAACTCTTAAGCTCGAAAGATTAATCTAGACTAGCAGTACGATTTTTGTACCATACGATAGATTGAATGGGGTTTCTCTTGTGGTTACCTTGGTGGTCATCTTTAAAGCTTATAGTACCCCAAGGAATTTATTGGCCCACTTTCCTTTACCTCATCTAATCTTATTTTCAGAGACTTTAATATTGTCTTATTCATAGCCTTGACTTCTCCATTGGATTGAAGGTGGGCAATCGACGTAAATCTTAGATCGATATGAAAGTTTGAACACCATTATTAGAACCTCAAAATTTTAAATTATTTACCATTATCCATTATTATGGACCGAGGTAGGTTGCACCTGTAAACTATGTTTTTTCACACAAATTTCTCAACTTGGGCCTCCGTTGTATTGGTTAAGACCTCGACTTCTAGCCATTTCATGAAGTAATCTATCGTTACTAGAACAAATCTCCTCTAGCCTATGAATAGGGTAAACAGTCTGAGGACATTCATTTCCCATTACATGAAAGGCTAAAGGCTGATAATGAGAATGAGCTCAGTCAATGGGAAATATTATACATGGGCAAACCTTTAGCATTTGTCATATATTTTTACCCAATCGATCACATCCCTTATGATGGTGGGCCAGTAATTACCCTATCTGAGCACTTTGTAGGTAAATGGTTGAGATTTGAGGTGATTCCCATATATTATTTCGTGGATTTCCTTTAGGATGTAATTTGTTTTTTTATCATCTACACATCTCAAATAAGGTAAGTTAGAAGATCTTCTATACAACTTTCCATATATCATTGTGTACCAAAGAGCCTTTCTTATTAATGCTTTAGCTCAGACCCTATCCTTGGGTAGCTCTCACATAATCACGTATGTCATGATCGGGGTTATCCAAGTTTTTTTTTCCTCAATCTATTCTACAAGCTTCTCTTCAATGCTTTTTTGTTCCAATTCTTCTACTAAGAATTGGTCTAAATTCTCTATCATTATTCTTGAGGCTAATTTAGATAGGGAGTTTGCCAGCGAGTTTTTGGACCTCAATATTTTTTTACCTTAGCTTTTTAGAAACTAGCGACAAGGGCAAATACTTTGTCTAGATATCTTCGGATTCCCTCCTCCTAAGCATCGAACTCACCATTTATTTGATCAACCATAAATTAAGAATTGTTATCCGTAGTTATATGCTAAACATTCAGCTTGACTATTAGTCTTAAACTAGCTATTAATGCTTTATATTTTGTTTTATTATTGGATGCCTTGAATCTAAACTTTAAGGCATATTGATACTGTAGTTTTTTTAGGCTAATCAAAATGAGACCAGCTTCACCACCATAACTTGTGGCTGATCTATTGATAAAAAATTTTTACCTTTCTTTTTCTAAAGCTTTTTCATTCTCCTTGGGCTATTTATTAGGATAGGCTAACGTGAGCTCTACAACGAAGTTTGCCAACACTTGATACTTCAGTGCTAACTTGAAAAGTATGTGCAAGTTAAATTCATTGGGCTCTATCACCATTTAATCAATCTTCCTGACAATTTTGACTTTTGCAAGACTTGCCTTAGTGGATGGTCAGTCAATACATGTACCGTGTGAGCTTAAAAATACGACCTGAGTTTTTTAGCCAACGTGATAGCATATAAGCTAATTTTTTATTTTGTTGTAATTTATCTTTGACCTCGTTGTACCTTACTCATAAAGTAGATCGATCTTTGCCTCATTTTTTTTTCATGGACCATGACTAAGTTGATGGCCTAATTTGTGGTAGTCAAATATAAATACAAGGTCTCATCGAACCTCAGCTTGGAGAGAATAAGTGGAGAATATAAGAACTCTTTGAGTTTATCAAATGTTTTTTAACATTGAGAGGTTTACCTAAAATCTGATATATTTTGGAAAATTTTTTAAAATGACATACATCATTTTGTTAATCTGGATATGAACCTATTTAGGGCTATTATTCTTCTAGTTAGCCTTTATATGTCTTTTACTAAGGTCGATACTTTCATATCCAATATTACCCAAACCTTTTTTGGGTTCGCCTTTATCCCCTTCTTATTAATCATATAGCCAAAAAATTTATCCAATGTGACTCCAAAGGCACATTTACTTGGGTTAAACCTTATGTTGTATTTTTTTAATATGTCAAAAGTCTCCCAAGGTCTTTCAAGTACTTGATGAAGCTCTTACTTTTAACTATCATATTGTCCACATATACTTCAATGTTGTGGCCGATCTATTTTTTAAAGACTTTGTTAACCAACCTTTGATAGGTTATCCCTATATATTTCAAGCCAAAGTGCTTTATTTTATAACAATAAAGGCCATTCTTGGTGATAAAAGCTATTTTTTCTCATCTTCCTTCAACATCTTGATTTAGTTATAGCTAAAGTAGGTATCCATAAAGCTAAAGAGGCTATATTCAACGCTGTCATTCACTAATTGATCTATGCTAGGAAGAGAAAAATCGTCATTTAGGCATCTTTTGTTGAAGTCGATAAGGTCAACACACATCTTTCATTTTTCGCTGTGCTTTTTTATTATAACCATATTGACTATCCATTCAGGATAATAAACCTTTCTGATGAAGCTCGCTTGCAATAATCTATCGATATTCTTGTTGATAACCATTTTTCTTTTTAAGGTAAAGGTCATCTTTTTTTGCCAAACTAGTTTCATGTTGGGGCTAGTGTACAATCTATGGACCATCACCTCGGTATAATCTTAGGCATGTCGAATGGTGTCCATACAAATAGGTTGGCATTGTTTCTTAAGAGTCAAATTAACTATTCTTTGTATCACGTTTAGTTCTAATTTGAATGGTTTTTTAAGAATATTTTCCTAAAACAATATAGACACAAAGTCCTCTACTAGCTCAAGTCAATCTTCATCTGGGTTAGGTCTTTGGTTAATTATTTCTTTTTATTTAGTTAGGTCAAGACCATTTCTTGTGAAAATAGATCCTGATGTGACAATCAATATATTATTGATAAGTGATCAGAATATATGGCTGAATATAATGTATTTCTTATTTCAATTTTTGTTTTGGTCGACGTGTTAGTTCGATCCAAATGACATGTAAATATTGTAGCTTAAAAGCTTGGTCACCTTTCAAATCATTTTAAAAGTTTAAAAAATAAAACAAAATGTGTATATTTTATTGAAGCTTATGAGCTTAAAGTAGCTTAAGAGCGTGCTTTTGTCAGGTTGATCTTTTGTTGTAAGTTCTTACTTTTGTTTTCTTGTTTCTCTCGAGTTCTTACTACTTGTCTTTCTTCTCCCAATCCTCTCTTCATTATTGTGATGTAACATTGTCGCACCATGTACTATTCTCCCCTTACCTTTCTAACTCCTTAAAGTGTTGAGAATTTTACCTTTAAATAGGAAGCTGAGCCTATGAGTTGTATAACAGATTGGTTAGGCCAATCCAATATCATATTATAGGTAGATGGGACATCTATTATCATGAATTCTATGATTGAGGTGATTGTTCTTAGTTCTATCCCTAAAGAGATCAGTAATTTGATAGTCCTTTTTACTGGTACTTGGTCATTCTCAAATCCTACCAGGATTATGGTGATCAGTTGTAATTGATCTTTCTTAATACCTATTTTTTTATGGTAGCATAATACATGATGTTGATTGAACTCTTATTATCAAACAGGATCATCTTGACCATATAATTATATATTAGAGTTGTGATTACTATAGCATTGTCATAAGGATGTTGGATTCCTTCCAAATCCTCTGAGCAAAATGAGATTGGTTTGTTTTTTCAATTTTTTTCTTTCTTTGTTGAAGAGCCAATGACCATGATCATACCTGGGTTAGACTTTTTTTTTGGCTGAGGTTGAGCTCATTTCGATAATTACGTTAATCAGTCTGGCAATCGACCTATTATTGTTAAATTATTTTTTTTTTTTTGCTCATCTCTTCAAACATTTCTTTTTATGTTCTCCTCTGGTCTGGCTTTTTTTATCCTTTGTGGGCTCTCTTCGATCTTGTTTGTAATATGATCTATTTTGCCTTTGCCTTTTTTGATCCATAAACCTCCTCAACTGACTTTTTTTATTAGAGTTTCAATCTCATTTTTTAGGTCAACATAGTTTTCAATGTTGTGGTTTATGTCTTTATAAAAGGCACATCTTTTGGTTAGATCTTTTCTTATATTTTACCTTAGTGGCTTTGATCATTTGAACTCTAGATTTCTTTTGATTTGTTTCAAAATCCTTTCGTGATAAGGTTAGCTTTAGATGGTACTCTCTATTATTGAGTCTACTTATTATGATGGTTACAATGACTATTTATTCTAGGTTTTTTACCTATAAAGTTTCTGCTTTAAAACACATGATATAGTTTTTCAGGGATTCATTACGACCTTGGTGGATTGACATCAAGTTAATGTTGTCTTTTTTGTTCTTTGATTGCTTGCAAATCAAGATAGGAAGGAATGGTTCAGCTCCTTAAATATTGTGATTGATCTCGATTTTAAATTGCTATACCAAGACTAAGCTGTGCCCTTGAGGGTAGTAACAAGGCCTTTACATATCAAAGCTTAGTCTACAACTTACATTATTATGTTAGTTCTATAAAGTTGTAAATGATCAAAGGGATTAGAAATATTGTCATAAGTTTCTAATGTTAGTATTTTGAACCTTTTTAGAGGTATAGTTTTATCAATCTCTTCAGCAAATGACGAAGTCTCTAAAAATTTAAGCTCATCTTTGAAAACCATTGCCTTTGCCTTTAGTTCTTTCTCCATAGCTTGTATTTAAGCTTCTAAGTCTTTGTTTGGTATGGGCTCTGGATTAGTTTGTTTTGATTTTTGGGTCATGGCATATGTTAAGTTGTGATTAGGGTGGTGGTGAGCATGAGAGTTATGTTCTTATTCTTAGGAGGCTGATAAGGGTTCCATTTCTTCATAACTTGGTTGCTTTTTCAAAGCTTCTTAGCTAGAGGTAACTAGATCGAGAACCTTTGAAGCCTAGGGTGGAGTTATAGTTTGTAACATTTGTTTGAATGCATGTATCTGCTCAATTAGAGTTTGAAACTGCTCTATGGTTGAACTAGCCTATTATGGGGTAGGTTGGTTTGAGTATTGGATATTATGTGTTTCGGTTCCAACTAGAATGGCCATCTCTCGTTCTTCCAAAGTTCTCTTTCAGGTGGCATTGTTTTGTGCTCAACTGAAGAATAGAAAGCCCCTACTTGATGTACTAAATGTTTATGTTGAGCTTCGATATAAAGATATTCCTCTAAGAACAGAAAGTTGAAAGAGAGCGATTAGATGCAAATAGAAAGTGTTCATTGCATTTGTACTTCGATGCGTAAGTCAAAAATCAAGATAAAATAGGTCAAAATGAAAGAAAGGTTAAAGGTTAAGACATGATAGAACCCATGACGATAATGCCTAGACCCCTATATTTATAGATGAGAGGTAATGGGTCAATGGGGACAATAATGATGTGGTCGAGCTAATGTAGCACTAAATGTGTCAAGCTGACTTGACATGTCAAATTGGCATAAATGTTCGAAATGCTCTAGGTTGTCTGCCAAGAGCCCCTTATGAAAAAAAAGGCCATTATACTCTTTTAACCATTAAATGCCCTTACAAGAAATTTTTTTTAAGACATCAAAAGATCTTTAAAAAGATTCTTTTATCTTTGGAAAGAGTGTATCTATTCAACATCATATATATGTTTAGATCATTCTTACATACAACTTGCCTTACAAGTCAACTTTTTAATTTTGTTGCTAACTTTTGATGATATAACACACATTATCATCATCATTTGGATCCATTCAATACTGCACTAATTTAATTAGCAACTTTATATATTTAAGCAATTGCACCTAAGTCTTTATAACATAGGAGTTGTCATAAAAACAATTATGAATTTTTTGTAACAAAATACAAGAAAAATTCATGAATGCATAAGTCAACACAAGTCAAAAAATGATTAAAACTTAGTTCAATCATTCTTGTATGATCTGACCTTTTAAAATTAATCAAGGACAAAATAATTTTTTTTTTAAAATTCTTATTTTTAAAAATTAAAGCATTTTTTTTTGAAAAAAAACATAAAGGCATTCGAATGCTCTAGAAAAGGCATTCCAATGCTTTCTTTCTATTTAAAAAAAAATTATATGGGATCTTGAGGTGCATTTGAATGTTCATTTTTTGTTGTTTAAAAATAACCATTAATTTTGTCAAAAATTTGTTGAAGGCATTTGGATGCCCTGTTAAGCATTCAAATGCTCAAATAAAACTCGATCCAAATATTTCAAACAACAATGGCAATTTGCATTTTGAATGTTCAAAACATTTAAACAACTTTCAACTACAAAATTACACACTTTTGTATAATACTTCCATAAATTTTTTGATGCATTTCGATAAGAACTCAAGAACACGTCAACCATTTTGGTGTTTGAAAACAAACATCAAAACAATCAAGAATCAAGCCAACTTAGCTTTGATACCAAGGAAGGATAATGTAATAATACTTGAATAAAATCATATATCAAAATAATGCTGAAGACTTGCTTGATTTATGGAAGCACAATGAAAACATTGTTATGGAAGTGTTGTCAAAGTGATGTCAACTTGATTCATTAGTTGGAGAGAAGATAATGCATTCAAAATTTATCTACCATCCACAGTGTAAGTCCTTAAACACCAAAGCATGAGATTCCTCAAAGAATTTCTTTTTCTATGTCAATCTCTCATTTTTCCTTTATTGTTTTTTATGTGACATATCACATAGTCATACATATATAAGACATATCTCATATTTTGGATGAATACATATATAAGATTGATCATTATGATCGAATGCCATGCTTCATTTAAAAGAGGAAGAGACTTGATAGCCATTGTCCATAATCTTTACTTATGGCCGAATGCCATACATAATAAAAAAAAAAGAAGAATGGAGGCACATCAGTTTTGTTGTTTTTTAATTCGAAACTAAAAAACTTATAACTACTATTTAGTAGTTATTTAATATAAAAACTTATCCACCCATTATGGATGATTATTCTTACAATAAATAAAGGGATTAGATTGAAATACCTGTGCTCCAACCTTACTTTTATATTATGATAAAATGTTGCTTGAGTTAATGAGTGATTGGTCATGTGTCAAGTCTTTACAGTCAGATGGTTGACAAGTAATTACAACCTATTATTTTCTCTTGGAAAAAGCCCTTAGTCGCACTTACATGCATTGTTTAAAAGAAATTCTGCTATGACTCTTAAAAAAGCATGAAACAAGTCTACCGCTTAAAAGAGTGATGGCCAAACCTATTCTCTTGCATTCTAGAAGGCCATATTAGATTTATCTCATATTTTAAGTACCAATTAGAAAACATCTCATAAAGATCCTATCAAAAGCATCAAGATTTTGTCCGCATTAGTAAGATCTGTACAAGTTAGCATCTTATCTAGCCTAGATTTGGTCTACATTCATTCCAGAGAGCCAAGTCAGATTTTATTATTATCAAGAAGGCTTTGGTACACAAGAATTAAAGTTTGGCTGAACTACATAGTGATCAAATCAAAGCCAGCCTCCCCTCTTACTTATCTCTTTAGGGTTATTTGTAATCTTATTCTATAAATAGTTAACTTACGTTAGAGAAAAAAGCATGATTGGGGAGACAGCCCAATCTTTAGTTTCTTAGCTCTTTTTTATTGTTTTTTTTTTTTTGCTCTTTTAAGCTTGTTTTAGTTTATTACTTAGGGTGACAGATTAGTCCTTAGTCTTAGGTTTTTTTTTTTTTTTTTTTTGTTCTTTAGGTTTTCTTTAAGTGCTTTAAGTTTTCTTTAAACAAATTTTTTTATTTTCTAAAATTTAATTTTCAAGTTCAAATTTTTTTTAAAATTTTAAATTATAGTTTTAAGTTCTTTAATTACTTGTTTAAGCTTTTTAAGTTTTGACTTTAATTACTGTTCTTGCAAAATTTTCTATTTAGTTGATCTTTACAATTTTCTATTTTAATTTTTGGTTTAAGATTCAATTTACAGTTTTACAATTCTCATTTAGATTTGGCATTAGCATATTTGCAGTATTATGCTCTTCATTAAAAATTTCAGTTTCTAGTTTTTAGTTTAAGATTTTAATTGTTGCATGTTTTAATTTTCTATTTACAGCCTTAGATTAGAGTTTTATTTTCTGTTTGTAGTTTTTAAAAGTTTATTGCATTCTGTTATTGTTTAATTTACAGCTTTAAGTTTCTGCACTAGTTTACCTTCTGTTTAGCATACAAACTTTTAAATTTTGTTTTGTGTTTAGTTATTGCATTAGTTGTTTACTTCACTTCTACATGTACTATTTAGCTACTACATTAGGTTTTAATTACTGCATCATATTTAAATTATGTTTATACAATTGTGCATAGTTTGAATTTTCTGTTTTACATGTTAATTCATTTACTATTTTGATTATTAATTGCTAGCTAAAGTTTTAGTTAATTTTAGGTAAGTGCTAGTTTAATTAATTTGCATGTTTAGATTAATTTGGTTATTGCATTTGATTAATTTGGTTTAGTTATTTAATTTTCAATTTGCATAGTAATATAGTTAATTGCTTTTTTTTTTTTATTTGCTTAAATATAATTAGAGTATTACAATTTAAGTATTTGAATCATTTTTTTCCAATTTCTATGGGAATGATTTTTACTTACTACTTGTATGATCTATGCACTTGTAAAATCTCAATCAAAGTTGTAGTTTTTAGTATTCTTTCACCATTCATTTTTATCAAAAACAATATTTTCATCTATTTTCTTAACCTTTATATAATTTATTTATTACTCGCATCAATGTCTTTCATGGTCTACTTCTAGATGTTTTGGTCTCTCCCAAATCCAAAAGCTTATTTCTCCTAATTGGTACATAGAAACAATTACATTTCACATGTTCAAACCATCTTAAACAACCATTTCTCATCTTTTCCTCAATTTTGACTACCTTTAATTTTTGTCGAATCTCTTCATTTCTAATTTTATCTCTTATAATCAAACACACATCCATCTAAGTATTCTCATTTTAGTTATGCTCATTTTCTTCTCATGTTGCTTCTTAACGGCCTAACACTTGGTCTCATATAACAATGCAGGCCTTATAATTGTTTTATACAACTTCACCTTTAACATTAAAGACATGTTATGATCACACAACATACTTGTTACACTTCACCATGTCATTCATCCTATTTGAATCCTACGATTTACATCTCTTTCTATCTCTGTATCGCTCTGAATAATTGATCACAAATATCGAAAATGACTACTCTTTGATACTACCTCACCATCTAATTTAATCACACTAGTACTTTCTTCTCTATTACTACTAAATTTACATTCAATATATTCATTTGTAAATCTACTCAATTTAAAGAGTCGAGACTCTAGCATATGCCTCCATAATTTTAATTTTGCATTAAGATTATCACTAGTTTCAGCAAGTAATATCAAATAACATTAACCAAGGCACTTTATCTTAGATATGTCGAGTGAGATTGTCCATAACTAATGTACAAACAAATAAACTTAGTATTGAGTCTTGATGCAATCCTGAGATAATGGAAAATCTATCAATCAAGCCCCCAAATGTCTTCATATTCATTACAATTCTTTCATACATATTTTTAATTATGTTAATGTACTTTAAAGGAAGTCATTTTTTTTTTGTTAAAGTCTACCAAAGTACCTTTTGGGAAATTCTATTGTATACTTTCTTTAATTCGATAAATATCATATGTAAATCTTTTTTTCTTATCCAAAAATCTTTCAACAAAAATCTCAATAGATGAATTGCCTCTATCGTAGAACATCCTAGCATAAACCTAATAATATAATCCCTAAATATTTCTAGGAAAGGAATTATTTTAGGTATATTTCTCCAAAAGGATAAATGCAAATATGGATTCTATAAAACTCCACAAGCATGCTTATGCAATTGTCAAAAGCTTATTTTAACTATGTGTAGGTTTATATCATTATTTTATACAAGAACTTTTGATGGTAAATTTTTGTAACTATAGATCGGAGTTAAGATTTATTTATAATCTATATAATATAAAAGCACGATTGTACAAGAACATTTTTCTCTCCCAACCGTTGCTAGCTTTGCAAGCTTGTGAGCCACCCTATTCGCTTCACGATACATGTGGGACACCATCCATTCTACAACATTGGACAATTACACTATAGTTTCCTTCAAGAGGTTCCCAATTCTTAAGAGATTGGTTACCTTGTTTAGGTTGATTTGTGAGGTTAGCCCCAACGCATCTCCCTCCAATATCACTCTCTGCATGCACGTGTTCTTCACAAATTTAGCAGCTCTTGCAAGTGCCATTCCTTCAATAATGTCTGGGTCCCTTATGCCATTAACAGTTAGGTAGAATACTCCTTGTACTTGTCCTAAATGGTTCTAGTAATGCCACCAATGCCAGCCTTGTCCTCATTCCTTTCTAGTGCCCCATCAAAGTTGATTTTTATCCATCACTCAGCTGGTGCTTGCCATCTTCCTGGGGTACGCTTTTGATGTGTCTTCCTTCACTCATGTATCTTACAGAACTCCTCCAGATATTGTTGCACAAATGTGGTCGTCGCAAACACAAGTTTTGTCTCATTGCTCTTAACTTCTATGTTTTTGGTTCCCCATATCACCCAACATACTGTTGCAAACCTGTCAAAACCCATTTTGTCCAATCTTCCAACCATACATGACAACCACTGTTTAACACTTTGTAGTTGATCGTTCTACCAATCTTCACCAGGATAGACCAGTGCCCACACCTTCTTTGCTTTTACACAGTCTCTAATCGCATACATTACAGTTTCGTCTTCTTCGTCACATCTTGGGTATTTCGCATGATCCATTATTCTGCTTCTTTGTAATTGCCCAAATACTAGGAGTATTTCATGCCACATCCTTCAAATAAATGTTCTAATCTTAACAGGTATGGATGAATACCATATGCTCTTCCAGGTGGTCCTCTCTCCATCAGTTTTCATGCCTCTAATGCATGCTACCCTGTGGTTCATGTCACGATTTGTTGTATACAACCTATCTTTCGTGTAGTGTCATACTTACATGTCTACTTGGCCATTCTGCTTGGCCATTCAAACCTATAGGAATTGCTATAAAAGCATGACTGTTAATATAACTTTTGGGTAGCAAAATGGGCATCTATCTTCACTGTATTTTTAAATAAATAATTTTAAATATTTTTTATAAATATTAATAAGATTTATTTAACTTATAAACAAGAATCTAATTTCATTGACATACATTCATTAAATGAATCTCTTTGATAGATAAAAAAAAAAAAAGTTAAAATTTACATTAAATTTTTTATCTTCAGAGTTTTAATCTTATGTTAACGTTAAAAGTAATAAATTTTATATTAATTTAATGTAATTTACATAAGATATAAACTTTTTACATTAATACAAATTTTGATTAATATGTATTTTATTTATTTTTAAAATATGCAACTTACACGTCTCATTCATAATTATTATTTGAAAATAGATCGAACATCGGATATTAAGTTTGACGCGACAACGATTACTATTTTTTGACCCTACTGCTGAAACCCATGTATAAATTAATAATACAAATAAAAAATTATAAATGTACTGAATTTGTTTATTAATCACTAAAATAATGATTTCACCACTGGTTTGTGTCATCGGTTTTGTCAATTTTTACTGAATGCTCTCCCACTCTGCACTCCAAGTGGACATCCATTAATTAACAAAAGTTATTTAATTATTTCAAAGCTCAATGGCATTTGTATTTTGTCTGTTAATTTGTTCCATTTATTTGACATTTTTTTTAATGCAATTATGAGAATTAAAGTCGGTTATATGTAAATCTTAAATAATAATTATTATTGAATAAATTTGTATTTTTCTTTTTTCTGACTTGATTTATTTATTTTTTAATATATATGAGACATGTCAATTTTATTTTTATAACTATTTATAATATCGAGTTTTGAAATGTCGAACAAAAAGCGTCACACATAATGAGATAAAAAAAGTGTCAATCATGGGTTTAACTGTGCTTGTACCGCCAATGGGTCCCTGTAATCATCTTCTCTTCTAGCTTATTCAATTGCTCCGCCACTCACTCCAAGTGGACTCCCATACAGGACAAATGCTATACAACATTCTAATTTTTGGCATAATATTCAAATGGAATTACTCAAAAATGAAAATCATCCCTCTATCCTTTTTTTTTTTTTTTATAAACATCCCTATTTTTTATTGCTTCAAATTAAAGTTAAAAACTTTTATCTTTTACTACTTAGAACTATTACATTTGAAAATGATTGAAATTGAGTCAAACAGAAATATTTATATATTGTCATTAAATTACATATTACAACATTATTAATAGCTAAATTTTTAAAAAAATAAAAATCTTAAAATGTAAATAATAAAATTTTTTAAATTTATTTTTAAGTACTTTTAATTTTTAAATTTATTCATTAATAATATGATAAAATTTATAAATTTTTTGATAATATTTAAATTTATATACTTTTAATATATTAAATATAAACTTCTTGGTTTTAGCATACGGGCCCTAATGCTGCCCATTTCATCAGTCCAAATATTCTCTGGCTTATACCAATGTCTTGAATTGGACTTTATTTCCAATGTCTATATCCTTATTTTATTAATAACATAATAAACCCAAATCTCTTTTTAGTCGTGCTTTTATTGGCTACGAAAATTAAATTGGGTTTAAACGGTTAAATTGCTTAGCCCATCCTTGCATTATTTTAACGTATATCGCCATATATATATATATATATATATTTCAATCAACAAAGAAAGAAAAAAATTCTATAATTTTTTTATTTTCAATTTTATTTAGTTTATAACACCTGCCAAGCAAAAGTATGCCACGTAAGTGCCGTGTGTTAATATCCAAGAGCACTTTCATCTAAATCGTGACCTTTATTGAACACGTCATATTTGAGTGGGTGATGGTCAGATCAACATTTTTTACTAATGATATTAAGAATTGGGATAATTTAATAGGCAGATCACAATTTTAGGTATATGATTAAATTTTTTTTAATATAAGTGTTACATTAGATTTTTTTAATATTTTAAGAGTTGCATAGAAGGAAACATTTTTTCTTTGTTACTTAAAAATTTATAGAACTTTTTATTATTTTATTTAAGGATGATAAATGCATTTTAAATTAAATCTATAGTTAAAATTTAATAATTTTAAATTAAATATAAAAACAATTAATAATTAATTAAAAAGATAAAAATAATTCAAATAAATATTCATTTAGTTAAAAATATATTTATCACTCTTAAATGAAAATTTAAAACTTTTATTGATTTTTAAAAAATGAAAAAGATCTTCTTCTGCATAGAACATTATCCTATAATTAAAATCATGTAGCTAATCATGGAAAACCTCAAATAATCTAAACAAACATTTATGAATGGGTAATGGGTTGGTATTTAGTTGCCAATAAATGATTTCACCACTTTAGCAAACTTGACTATAATCACCAATAAACTCACTAATGGATCAAAGTGGAATCGCATATTTAGTTAGGTAAATCTCCTTATTTGATTTGTGACTTAATAAGTTTAACGAATGAAAAAAAGTAGGCAACTGCTCATTGCCCGTTTGTTCTATTTTATTTGGCATATTTTATTGCAATTTTTTGCCCTGTCAATGAAATATTTTATTCATATTGAATTAATAGGTTTTTTTATCGGTTCCAAAAAATTTTGTGTTTTACTTGGTTATATGCATTTATAAGAAATGATACATGCCAATTATTTTGTTAATAAACTATTTATTTTTAGATTAATATATATTATGATGATGTATCTCACGTTGAATAAAAAAATTATTTGTATATAATTTAAAAGAAATTATTTATGTTATTAAAGCATTTGATTTAAGTGTTAGAGTAAGTAAAATTATTTAAGTTTGTTAAAATTTTTCTTAGTGTATTAGATAGTTTTAAAAGTCAAAGAAGGGTACTTTGATTTATTCAATAAAAAGATTTAATCTTTATTTAAATCTTTTTTTATATTATTATTATTATTATTTTAAAATATTAATAAAGTATTATTTTATTTTGAATAATTATATTTAAACAAAAAAAAAAACATGATACTCTAAATAAATATATCTGAATAAAAAATATGAATGTTTAAATAAATTAATTTAAACAAAAAATATGACTATAAGAATGTCATGACTTTTCAAATTAATTTATTTTGTAACTATTTATCTATTATAAATAAATTTTTTTGTCTTACCAATTTTACTATTTTTCATTTGGAGAATTTTTTAAAATTTTATTGTATCTTGTAAATATAATTACTTTTAAAATAATATTCAAGCCTCAAAACTATATTTTTTCTTTTTTATTATTCTTATTTTCTTAAAATCTTTTAATAGTTTTTTTTTTTTGTAAAAATAAGTTATCATATCTATACATAATATAAAAGTGATCCGTCAATTGAAATAGTAAAAATATATTCAATTAATGCTTCAATTAAGCGACGCATGCCACTTAACGATAGATTCCTCCATTCATCAATAACACGTGTAATGGAAATTTTAGAAATTAAGTCTTTAATGATAGGGGAAATTTTGGAGAAATCCTTTTTCTCTCCTCTCTCTCTCTCTCTCTCTCTATATATATATATATATATATATTTGCTTTGATTAAGTAAAAGTGGTTTATTTTAACTTTTTAAATAATTAATAACATACAATTATTTTTATTTTTATTCATTCAATTAAATGAAATGAGTTGCTGCATTTGCGATCGTTGGGACTTTTAATCTTGACAGTTGTACTTTCTTCTTTGTTGGGTGAGTTTAGGGCGTGCGGTTTTGATTTGTCAGATATTTGGATTAGTGGGTTTTGGTTTTAATTGATTTAATATTTTATTATAAAATTTAATTTTTTTATTTTTTTAATATTATGTTATTAATTTGCTTTATGTTATATTACAAATATAATATATGTTTATACATAACTATTTAAATAAATCAAATAAAATATTATATATAAATTATATATTTATTAATTAATTGATTTTAATTGGATTAGAATATGATGGGTTGGCTTTTAATTAAATTTGAAAAAAGAAATGTGGATATTTGTTCAATGTGAAATTGTAATTGGATGTGTTTTTTATGAGTTTTAAGTTTTTACTATTTTTTATTTATAATAAAATAAATTAAAAATATAATAATGATAAATATAAGTATTAAAAGATATAAAAACAACAAATAAAATTAACTTACTTTTCTTTTTTTTTTCTCTTTTTTTAAATATTTTTATAAAAAATATCTAATTTACAATAAATTAAAAAAATTGTACCTCGATCAAATGATTAATGAAAAATATAGTACTCATAACATAAGATGAAAATTCATAAAAAATATAATAGAATACATGAAATATTATACATATTTTAATTTTAATACTTTTATAATTTTTTTTTATTTTATATTAAAATAATTATAACATATATGCAAAATAATTAAAAAAAATTGATAAAAAATAATCACCCTAGCATAGCGGGGACTAATTCTAGTTAAACTACAAAAAAGATAACATGAATTTTCAAATGTTGGACAAAATATGTTTCACAAAATAAGATCAATATATATATATATATATATATCATATATAATATTATATTATAACATACATAGAAATTTGATAAAGTTTATTTATATAGATGTTTAGGTAGATGGTTTTTTTGGATGACACATAAGATAATAATAAATAATTATATTATATTATCAAAATAATTAAGTATAAAAAATTTTAAAACTAAATCATTAAATAATAATAAATATTCAAATATTAATTTGAAAACGAATAAAAAAAATATGATTATTTACTTTATTTAGTATTATTCAAATCCATTTAAAATATTCAAATTTGTTTAAATTAATAAGAGCATACATAAATTATTATTTAAAAATTTTAGTTCAAGGATTTAAAATATATCCATCTTAATGCAATTTTTAAATCTCCAGTTAAATAAGCATATAAAAAATCTATATGAATAAATGCATAAAAACATGTTTAATTATTTATATTGTATAATACTTGTAAAAATTAAAAACATAATAGATTTTTGCTATTTTATTCCATCCAAAACTTTTTTCTTTACTTTTCCTTTTCAAATTTCTTCAAATTCTTCATCTAAACATATTTTTTCATTCATATATATTTTTTAAAACTCTATTTCCTTCCTTAACTTTTTGATTCTTAGTTTCGTTTTCTTTTTCTTTTTTTACAATAATTTATATGATCAATAAAGATAAACAATAAATATTTTCAGAAAAAAGAAAAAAACAATTTTCTCATTTCCTTGAGGTATGCGATTTATTTTTTAAAAAAGTTTTCATTTCTTTATTTTCATATAATTTTTGGTTAATATATATCAATTCTATTATTCCTACTTTAAACTCTATTCTATTACACTACAGTAAAATGACGTATTAGCGGTAGTTTTGTAGCAGCCTTTTACTTACAAACGTCGCTAGCTTCCATGTTTGTATAAAACTTCAGGCGTTTATTATCCAAACGTCACTAAATATTCAAATAGCGACGTCGTTACTTATAAACGCCACCTAAGGCTTGATATTAGAGGTGTTTTTTGACTAAAACGCCTTGAATATTTTTTATTAAAAGTTTCGATAAATAGTTAAGGCATTTTTTGACAGACAACGCCTTCACTAGTCACGTCATAAAAAATTGTATGAGGTTAATGAAGGCGTTGTCTACAAGAAACGCCTTTAATATTTAGACTAACAATTTTTTCAGGCTTATTAAATTTATTTTCTGCAAAAATTCTTTCAATATTAAGCTTATCAAGTTGTTTAGATCATACGGATGTTTACTATAAAGTTGTTGGTTCGATTTGTCCTTTAGCCTTTTTTTGGGTTTATGCACAAATTATTTGTTATTGATTATTTTAGGTGTTTTCTTGACAAAAACGCCTTCACCAATTGCTTTAAAAAATTTTTCATAGAATATTGAAGGCGTTTTTTTGTGGAGAGACACCCTTAATAATCGATAGGAAAAATATGAAATCGATTATTGAAGGCGTTTTTGGTTGAACTCGCCTTCTATAATCCAATCAGTAAATTTTTTTTTTTGGATTTTTAAAGGCAGTTTTGTAAGAAACACCTTCAATATTTCATAGACAAAACTTGGATGGGATGGTTGAAAGCATTTTTGGCTCAAAACGCTTTTAATATTCCCAACGATAAATTTTAATGGTTGGATTATTGAAGGCGACTATATTTAAAAACGCCTTCATAAACATTTTGTTGGGATTATTGAAGGCGTTACCCATAGAAAAACACCCTTCATAATCCATTTGATTAATTTTTAGTTGATATTATTGAAGGCGTTTTGTTGCCCAAAATGCCTTTAATATTCTAAACAATAATTTCCTTGGGGGATTATTAAAGGCGATTTTGGTAAAAAATGCCTTCAATGTTTTTTGTTATGGGTGATTGAAGGCGTTTTCTTGCTAAAAATACCTTCATTAATCGCATCAAAAAAACATAATTGATACTTTATGTGAAGTCAGTTGTAGGTTTATGCCCAGAAAAACCTTTGCTGTCAGTTATATATTTATGCCCAGAAAACATTTGGTTTATATATCTGATACAATGAATTACATTTTGGAATTTGCATAATGAACATTGTTGTATTTCAAAAAATTGACCACACATCTGAAATTAAAATTGATAACGTTGCCATATTAATATACATTTCTGAAATAATCGTACTCAGTAATTTATAAGTACACATAGTGTATTCATATTAAGTATAACAATAATATTAAACCAACACCCCCAATGTACAAACTTAAAGTTTCTATTCAACATGGTATGTTAAAAATATTATAACAATTTGTTCCATATATATTTACATTCAACCAACAATGTCTAACCTGAAGGTTTATCAACATTGATAAATGACAACATAATTACACCATTTTTTATAGACTTCATCCAACTCCACTTCCGTGAAGCTTTCTTTACCCTCCCACTAAAAAAAAAATCATAAGTAAATGTTAAGAAATGAGAACATAAAGTACCATTTTATTTTTTTTGAATATATAACGAGTTTATGAAATTTATACTAACCTTAATAGTGTGGTTATAAAATCATGTAACACTATCTCTCGCATAAAACGAAGGATATAATATCCACATTCAGTATTACCGGGTTGATGAGGTACTTGAAAATTAAATTGAGTCAGTTTAGAAAATATTTATCTACACAAACTCAGCATTAAAAGAATAAATTTTATATTTACCAGTAATGACACCCATTTTGGTTTCTTTATCTTCTTATTGAATGCAGATATTACCTTAAATTGAAAAGAAAAAAAAATTAGTAGGAACATAAATAAAATTTCTTATGAAGAAACAAAACATATATAATATAATAAAGTATTGTAATACCTCTTTATAAAATTTTGAATATCGAGGTTAGGCATCGTCGTTAGATTAACTGAATTAAGAAAATATGACATTAAGGATTTGGTGTCAATCACAATAAGCACCCAATGATGACTACAAAATAATAACAATGATATACTCAGAATACGCATCAAATCATAGAATGGAGCAGGTTAAAGTAATTAAGGTTGGAATATAGCTTATTGCGCATTATACGGGAGCAAATAATAAGAAACCGATCTTTTCATGCATAGGATCACATTATTAGCATGATACACGACTGTGCCATTCTACTCATTAATGAAGTTGGGATAAATGAATCTAAATCTGTTCGTCAACTGTCTCTCCTTTAGCTCTTTATACAAGAAGTTACATGATAACAATCAATACTATTGGTTAGTATTACACCCCAATACTAACTTATTACATATTGAATGTGCATATTTGTATTTATAAGCTAACCTCATATAAGTAACAATTTCAACAGCTGATAATTCATCCATTTCACAAAATTCTTTCACCTCATCCACACCAATGAAAGAAAATGATTGTTTATCAAATAAGTCTTCCTCAAACTCAATGGATATGAAGTTTCCACCGGTACAATTCTCTAGCGAATATTTTGTTAACTCATCCATAGAGGCCTGGGCAAGGGTCAAACTTTAAGTCTGAACATCCTCCTATAATATTTAATAAAATATAAGTATTAAAACCAAATCAATCAATATAACAAATAAATTAATATTCAAATTATAAACAATATCATACTTTTTAAATGGTAGCGGATGATGGGATGGCTTCCTTACTTGCAATGAAAACTTCTTGTACGGGGATGATGCTATCAGGCTGGGGTACTGGTATAACCTGCTACATTGCTACCAACATGGACTCCAAAGCAGTAAGTCTTTGCTGTTGGTCATTGAGGTGTTGCTCCTAGTCATTAATTTATTGTTGTTGTTGCTCAGTTATTGCTTCATATTGTGTATTTCTCATTCGTGGTATTTTTGGTTGTTTACTAAAATACGTTGATGGCAAGATAAATTTTTCAACCCCACGAACCTGACCAGGCCTTTCTTTAACGCCTAATGCTAAAGACAAAGGATCTTCATCCTACTGAGTTGCCAGTTCACCAAATTTTACTTTGGCAGCATAATCATCTTGAAAGATAATAATAAGTTGGGCTGTTAGAACAAATCTACACAAGCTGGTATACACTCATGCATACAACGACAATGCCAATCATACATTATATCAAAAAAATAGTTATACATACAATCTTTTTTGCCATTTTCTTAGTTGCTTCATCTACGAAGGATCCATCTTTTCGTAAATGTCCTTGTTTCCAGACATCTCATATGAAAATTTTTATGCTTGAGCTCACGATTGTTATTAAATTACCGTAATAAAAGAATTAGAATGTATGAAATGAATGTTCACAAATATTCATTAATGAATATAAAATAAGTGTGCAAATACATACAAGCTTATACTTCATAGTTGCATTTCTTTTCTTGCTATCCGATGGTGATATTGTTGTTTGGCCTGAATGTCCGGATGCTGTTCTTTGATTTTTTACAAAATCAAGAAATTACGTTAATCACATCTGAAGATCAAAGGCTATATTGCATAAAGACTTATAAACTTGGACTAATTTGGTAATGGGTTTGCATACTGAGAAATCTTCTGAAAGTTGATGTTATATAAAATTTGTCCAATCTTCAACACTTATGACATCTGCATATGCTGCAGGTGGAACAGCCAAAACATCACCTTCACCAGCTAGCGATAAAATATATTAGGTTATCAATCTGCTTTTAAAGTCTCTGAAAGCTTTTCTAGTAGATTATAATACAATCTTTTTACATTCAATTGGGACGTCGAACTGTTCCTAAATAAGTTAACATAAATAGTATCAACACATTAAATTTCAATTAAATGATCACATAACAAATTTTATGAAATAGTTGAATACACATACCACAACGAATTGTCATATCTCATCCTTTAGATCATCAGAAACTCATTGTCAATCGATGTACGTAATTGAAATCCTTCGACGGATGATGGCTCCAATACAAGTAGCCATTTTGGCAGCTCCTTCTAATACAGGCTGCCCACTATGATTGAAGTCAACATGAATTTTTGTGTCAGTCACTTTGATTTGTTTATTTGGTCCCCTTTCCTTTCTTTTTTGGCCTATATTTTTTTTCTGCAAGTTCATTAGAAGGAGAATGATGTTGTTTGGAGTCCATATTACTTGCAATATTAATCATAATTATACGAATTACATAATATGACCTCTAAATTGATCATTGTACTTAATTTAATACAACCAATACCATACTATGTACAGAAATAGCATTTAGCACACCATTCAGCAATGTGCTTACACACTCCCTTTAACAAACCACTCAGAAACACCATTCAACCCCCCATTCAAACCCATTCAGTAAAACAATATCAAACAACAAGGTTCAGCAAACCATTCAACATGAAATATTATTCAGACCCTCAATATCATACAATACCATTTGACAATACAATATCAGTCAACAAGGTTCAACAAACCATAATATTTAATGTGTACTACATAAAAACAGCATACTTACAATATGAATAGAATCTTGGATGACTATGCTAACGGTGATGTTGATGAAAATATATAAATGCATATGTCAATATTAAGGAACTAAAAAAACAAAAATTCTCTATTGAAGGTGTAAATAATATGGTAAACTAAAAGAAAAAGAGTTATCGGTTAAAACAGACGTTTGTAGCAATAATTTGTTGAAGGTCGATGGCGAGGAATGGAAGAAAGAAAACAATGGTCTGCTAGAAATGTGTTTAAGGGTTTGGTTTGTTTGGTTGAATAACGCAGCTTTTAATCATTCTGTCTACCAGCGCTCTATAAATTTCTATGTTCAAGGCAGGGAAATGAATATAAAATTAATTATTAAAGGCATTTCCATGGAACAACGCCTTCAATAATCACCTAAAAGTTTTATTGGGGATTATTAAAGGTATTTTTTACAAAAAAAAATGCTTTTAATTATAAGCCTTTAAAATTATCCAACCAACTTATTAAAGGTGTTTCTTATAAAAAACACATTTTCTAATTCTTAAAAATTATAAAAGGTGTTTTCAATAAAAAATCACCTTCAATAATTATGGATTTCCAAAGTTTATAACAAATTATTGAAGGCGGTTTATAATAACAGATGCCTTTAACAATCCAAGAAAATTTTTTTAGAGAAATTATTGAAGGCATTGTTCTCTGCAACCGCATTCAGTAATTATCTACAAACTGTGATAGAAATTATTAAAGGCATCTTTTTTGGATATATGCTTTCAATAACAGTGTTAGAATTTGTGTGGTAGTATATAAAAGGTATTTTACAATAGAAGACTCCTTTAATAATTCCCAAAATATTAAGTGAAAAAATTTTGAAGACGTCTATTATTAACAAATGCCTTAAGTAATAGATTACTAAGTTTAAAGGTATATTGAAGGCACATTTTGTAATAGACGCCTTCCATTACCATCGTGGTATATTGAAGGTGTGTCATAATAAAAAACACCTTTAATAATCCAAAAAGTTTTTTTTAAGAAAATTATTAAAGGCATTGTTTTCTGTAACCGCATTCAGTAATTATCTACAAACTATGATAGAAATTATTAAAGGCGTCTTTCTTAGATATACGCCTTCAATAACCGTGTTAAAATTTGTGTGACGGTATATACAAGGCATTTAACAACAGAAGACGCCTTTAATAATTCATAAAATTTTAAGTGAGAAAATTTTATTGGAGATCATTAAAGGTGTTTTTTTACAAAAAAGACGCCTTTAATTATAAGCCTTTAAAATTGTCCAACCAACTTATTAAAGGCGTATTTTATAAAAAAAAAAACGTCTTTTCTAATTCTAAAAAATTATAAAAGGCATTTTTACTAAAAAACCGCCTTCAATAATTATGGATTTCTAAAGTTTATAACAAATTATTAAAGGCATTTTATAATTAAAGACACCTTTAATAATCAAAAAAAAATTTTTGGAAAATAATTAAAGGCATTGTTATCTGTAACCGTCTTCAGTAATTATATACAAATTGTGATAGAAATTGTTAAAGGCGTCTATCTTAAATACACACATTCAATAATAGTGTTACAATTTGTATGACAGTATATAGAAGGCATTTTACAGTAGAAGATGCCTTTAATAATTCTCAAAATATTTAGTGAAAAAATTTTGAAGGCGTCTGTTATTAATAAACACCTTCAGTAATGGATTACTAAGTTTAAAGGTATATTGAAGGCGCATTTTCTAATAAAGGCCTTCCATTACCATCATGGTATATTGAAGGCATTTTATAATAAAAGACTCCTTTAATAATCCGAGAAAAGTTTTTAGGAAAATTATTGAAGGCGTTGTTTTTTGAAATCACCTTCAGTAATTATATACAAACTGTGATAAAAATTATTAAAGTCATCTATCTTAAATATACGCCTTCAATAATAGTGTTACAATTTGTGTGGCTATATATATGAGGTATTTTATAGTAAAAGATGCCTTTAATAATTTTCAAAATATTAAGTGAAAAAATTTTGAAAGCGTATGTTATTAACAAACGGCTTCAGTAATGGATTTATAAGTTTAAAAGTATATTGAATGTGCCTTTACTAATAAATGCCTTCCATTACCATCGTGGTATATTGAAAGTGTGTCATAATAAAAGATGCCTTTAATAATCTAAAATTTTTTTTTTGAAAAATTATTAAAGGCGTTGTTTTCTGCAACCGCCTTCAGTAATTAACTATAAACTGTAATAAGAATTATTAAAGGCATCTTTTTTAGATATACGCCTTTAATAACAGTGTTAGAATTTGTGTGGCGATATGTTTAAGGGGCCTATAATATATTCAAAAAATATTTAGGAGAGAATTATTGTTGGCTTTTTTTGTTAGTAAATGCCTTCCATAATCCTGTCCAATAAAAATTTTCTCAAACTTAGCACATCCAATCACCAACTTCAAGCTTCATCTTCATTATTATACTATTTCTCTTTCTAGACCAAGTACAATTTACTTTCCCTTTCCTTTCACTTTTAGTGTTCAAGCATTGTCTTTTATAACCCTATTTTAACTATTCATAACTTACTGACTTTAGCTTTTACTTCATTCGACTATTCCTTCAGCTTTTGCAATTTGTGATTTTCTTTTTGGTGAAAAAAAATTTCTACAAAACCCACCTTATTTCACCTTATGTCAAACCCAAGTACAAATACTCTTGGGTATTGCCTACGTCAGTAGCAAAATTTTAACAATCATAATATCTGGTAGTTGATAAATTACTTCATAACAAGGAGTTCTCGTTTTCTGTAAGTACTGGGCTTGTTATTATTTTTTATTTAAAACATAGTAAACTATGCAATTGTACATGTTCGTTTTCATATTAATTTTTTATATACATTTGGTTTGATAATGTAACAACTAATAAATGGATAAGAGTTGGATGCAAAAGTCAAGATTAAGTCAAGAGTACAGAGATGGAGTGAAAATTTTTCTTAATTTTGCATTTGAGAATACAAATGAAGATAATATGATATTATGCCCATGTGTGAAATGTGCTAATATCGAGTGACAAATGCGTAAAGTTGTTTATGAGCATTTAATTTGTATTGAATTTCTATCGAGATATGTTAATTGATATTTTTATGGAGAGTCTGTACCGTTAAGGTCTTCCACTATAGTTGTTTTAACATCAAAGGCTCCCCATCACCAACCCGATCCCTTTATAGCAAATGACATTGAAGGCATGTTGCGAGATGCTTTTAACAATCATAACCAAAATTTTCATAATTTTTCTCTTCAAAATGAAAGATTTAATCAGTCTAATGTTGAAAATGTATAAATTTGATGAACCTGAGATAGGTGTACATGACCAACAACCTAGAAGAAAAGCATCAAAGTTTTATAGGTTACTTGAGGAGATGAATGAAAAACTTTTTGAGGGATCGAAGCATTCAAGGTTATCTTTCTATGTTCATCTTTTTCACTTAAAATGTTTATGTGGATGGACGAAAACCTCTCTGACTTTATCATTATAGTTTATGAAAGAAATGTTTTCTTTTGCAAAAATTCCTAAATCTTATAAGGAATCAAAGAAGATGATCAAGGATTTAGGTCTCGAATAGGAGAAAATTCATAGTTGTCCCAATGATTGCATGTTGTATTTGAGGGATAGAAAAAATCAAGAATCTTGTCATTTATGTGGTATTTCTCGTTGGGTTGACAAAAACCTTGATGAAAGGTTAAATGATGATGGTGATGAGATATGTGTCAAAAAGAAGCTTGTTAAGGTTTTACACTATTTTTCATTAATACCAAGCTTCAATGACTCTACATGTTTTTCAAAACTATAGATTCAATGAAGTGGCATCATGAAAAACAGACGGATGATGGATCATTAAGGCATCCTACAGATTCTTTGGCATGAAAGTCATTTCATTCTAGGTTTTCAAACTTTGCATCTGATCCTTAAAATGTTATGCTTGGATTGGCATCTGATAGATTCAACCCATTTCAAATGATGAGTAGTTTTTATAGTACTTGGTCAGTTGTATTGATTCTTTACAATTTACCACCATTGATTGCTATGAAGCAACAATTATTTATATTGTCTATGATAATTTTCAAGAAAAAAAGTCTGGGTAATGATATAGACATCTACTTACAACTTCTTATTAAAGAGTTAAAGCAATTATAGAAAGAAGTTGAGATATATGATGCATCAAAAGTAGAGAACTTCAATATGCGTGATGCTTTATTATGGACTATTAATGATTTTTTTGCTTATGCGAATTTATCTGGTTGGAGTACAAAAGGTCATTATGCTTGTTTATGTTGTACTACACAGACATGTTTGACGTGGTTACTAATGGTAAGAAGTTCTGTTATATGGGATATTATCGATGGTTAGATGATAATCATTGATTTAGATTTTAAAAACATCTCTTTGATGAAATTGAAAAGTTGAGGAGATCGCATTTACCCATTAGTGGGTCTAATATCTTGTCAAAGTTAAAAGATATCAATTTCACATATAAAAAAATGACTCCATCAAGGAAAAGAGTGAGGGATATTTTTGAAGGTGTTTGGCCTCGTATTACTCAAGTTAGTGATAGTCATACAAAAGTTGGTGATCTTGATGTTCAAAATGATGAAAAGGACGATGAAGTAGATGGCCCTAATAAGTATGAATTATGAAAAAATAGTATATTTTTTGAGTTGTCTTATTGAGAATATAATTTATTACGCTATAACCTTGATTTGATGCACATAGAGAAAAATGTTTACAAAAATTTTATCGAGACAATTCTCAATGTGAATAGAAGATCCAAGGATGACTTAAAAAGTTAGCTTGACCTAGTTGATATGGGGATTTACCAAGACCTTCAACCGATGTTGCTTTCTAATGGTAAATATCGATTGCTTGCTGCTTGTTTTGAGATTTCTAAAGCCAAAAAAGATGTGTTTTGCAAGGTTTTGAAAAATATCAAAGTTTCGGATGGCTATGCGTCAAATATATCAAGATGTGTGAATATGAAAGAGCGAAAACTTTCTTCGTTGAAGTCACATGATTATCACATTTTGTACAAGAGTTACTTCCAATTGTTTTACGCTCATCAATGTCAAAGCAAGTGACTTCTGTGGTAAATGAATTGAGTAACATATTTAAATCTTTATGTCAGAAATGTATAAATATGAAAGAGCTTGACAATGTTCAAGATCGAGTCATAATTACTTTATGACATTCAGAGAAGATCTTCCCTCCAAACTTTTTCACTATTATGATGCATTTGGTTATCCACCTTTCATATGAAGTAAATGTCATGGATCGATTTAGTATCGTTGATGTATCCTATTGAAAGGTATTATTTATTAATAGATTGATTACGTTTTTATTGATTATCAAGCCAATCTACTTAAAATAACATATGACTAATGTTTTATGCTATAGGTTTTTAGGGGAGGTTAAAGTTTTATTGTCGTAACAAACGCTATCCAGAAGGTTCTATTGTTGAAAGATATTTAGCAAAATAGTGTATGATATTTTGTTCTCGCTATTTGGAAGATATTGAAACAAGATTTAAAAGACCTTCGAGAAATGTTGGTATGCATCATACAGACTCGGCCTACAATTATCTTTTTCAAAGTTTTGGAAAACCCATAGGCAAAGCTGAATTGGTGGAGTTAGATGATAAATCTTGGGCACAAGTATATCGATATGTTCTTTGTCATCATGACTCAATTGAATCGTTTCGCACATAAGTTATTTAGTAAGAAAATTATTCATTACATTAGGCATAATTTATTGTGTTTTTTTTTAGTGTTAATACTTTATCATAATGTTATATAATGAGTATAGAAATAATTTAAGAGATCGTGCACATTATCAATGATCAAACCCTCGAGAGGTTGATAAGTTGTTCGTTGAAAACTTTCATAAATGGTTAGAAGCAACTGTAAGTAATGTCATACTTCCCATTATTTTTTATCTACATAGAATGCTTACGGTAAAAATAACATTAATAACATATATATATATATTTATTCCATTTTTATAGGTTTGGAGCGGAAGGCTTGTTAGTGAAGAGATGAAGTGTCTTTCACATGGTTCGAAATGGATTGTCAAATGATACAAAGGTTTCATCATCAATGGATTTAGATTTCACATAAAATTTCATGAGAGATTTAGAAGTACACAAAATTCAGGAGTTGTTGTGACTTCATCAACTACTAGCTATGCTAGTGCTAGGGACACAAACCCTATAGAGGGAAATGTTGACTATTATAACATGATTAATATCATTGAGTTGGATTATTATGGCAAGTGGAAAGTTATCTTATTTTGGTGTGATTGGTAGATGTGAATAGTGCGAGGGTCTTAAGAAAGATCAGTACGAATTTACATTTGTGAATTTTCCTTGATTAATTCACACTGGACAAGAACTCATCGATGAACCTTATGTATTTTCATATCAAGTCAAATAAGTATTTTACTCTAAAGATCCAAAAGAATTTAGTTGTTTTGTTGTTCTTCTTTGAAACACACCTAGAGACTTATTTGATATGGGGTTAGATACCAAAATGATGTTGAACATGAAACTAAATGTTATCCTTTTGTTGAACAAAACTTGGATGAGAATATCTCCAGTACCTATGCTCAGTGGGTTCGCGAAGATGTTATTGAAGACATTTAGGAACCATGATTTCGTGCACATATAATTTGTAATTCGAGTGTTTAAGACATATTGTAATAAATAATAGTATGTAAATAATGTCATTTTTGCTATTGTATAATTATTGTCTTCTAAATCATACATTATATTTTAATTTAATTAAATCAATATGTTCTTTATATATCGTAGGTTTTGATTTCTTAAATTGAAAATATCTTTATATATCTTCTGAACTAACATTTTTTCTATATTCACTTTTATGATGTAGGTAAGCTACAATGCAGAGAAGTAGGATGAAAGAAAAACATATAAGAGATATTAGTTCGAACCATTTACGACACCTGTAGATATTGGCTATGGACTGAATCTTTTGGAGGTAAATGAACGTACTGTCGGATCTAATTTCATCACTTCTAACCCTTCAACTAATATTGGATCTGATAATACGAGAGGTCCAGGTTTAGATAGTACCCCAGCAATTGATTATACTTTAAATTGTAATGCAAGTATGATATATTCTAATTTTAGAATTCGAGTATAATGATAAAAGTATTATGATTTTACAAATATATTTTATATTTGTTGCAGTTGATAACAATGGTCAACGGAGGATCAGAGGCCGGACAACTTTGAAGAAATTATTTGCGCTACCTCCTAAGAAGCGTATTATAGTACCTACCGACTTTGATAGGCAACTAATTGGTGAAGAGGCTCAATTATTGGCTGAATTTCTAGGCATGTTAGCCCGTAATGGAATGAAATTGCCTATTCATTATGAAACATGGCATAATATTCCAGAAGAAGTTAAGGCCGATGCATTAAACTTTATTGAGGTATTAGTATAATTAATTAGATATATTCAAAATTTTTATTTTACATTTTGTTTACTTATTCAAACTTTTCTTATTGTATTATTATAGTCAAGATTTGTACTTGAAATACCAACTTCGTTTGTGCTTAAGTCATTGGGAAAAAATGGAAAGATTATAAGCATAGTTTGAAGAATAAGTATTTCGATCAAAATGCCACTGTAGAGGCGGTGGTGCAAAATCTACCCCATAATGTGATTAGGTGGTAATATGAACAACTAGTTAGATTTTAGTTCTCAAGAAAAGGAGAGGTACTAGTTTATAACTTTGTATAATAGAATTAAATTATGAAAGTGTTTTTCGGTTGGTAATATTTATATTTTTATCATATACGTAATTACTTTTTATGATAGGAAAGAGAACAGATTGGGATTGGTAGTAGAAAGCAACAAAAATATAGCCACACAAGTGGATCAAAAAGTTTTACAAGAAAGCAAAAAGAAATCATAAGTTTATGATAATTAACTTATTCCAATAAATGAACTTTTTCTACCATTAAAAGGTAAAAATGGAAATTAACATTTATTGTTCTGTTTTAATAGATTTGATTGTTTCAATAAATGATATTAAACTTATCGAACGTTTTAAACTTAGTTACACAGATGATATGTATGAAAAGTTACTGTTTACGTATATTTATGCCTTTATTATCTGGTTATTGTTATTGTTGTATTTTAACACTTTTGATAGCTTCAATACTTGATATTAAGCTTGTTCAATTGATTGAACTTGGTTTCTATGGTTGATATGGGAGAAAAAGTTGTCAGTTATGTCTATTTGGGAATTTTTTGCATATAAAAGGCAAATATACAAATAAATTTTGGATGCCTTTCAACATATTGAATGGTTTCAATCCTTCATATTAAATCGAGAGAAAATAATTGAATTTGGTTTCCATGATCGATATGTGTGAAAGCCTAAAATGCTTTTATTCTTTGCATATATTTAAGACTCTTGTACTGTTACAGGGCCAAAATATAAATAAAAGAGATTAAAGTTATTCAAAATTTTAATACTTGATTGACAGGATTGATATGCATAAATAAGTTGCAGTTGATATGTATCCTATCAAATAACATATATTTTTGTATAGGAGAATGAGATGGGCAGTATATTGGATGTGTGGAACTTTTTCGTGTAACACACACAAAAAAAGATGGATCTTACATGAATGTCGAAACACAAAAAATTGTAGTAATTTTTATCATCTATTTTAACATAAAGTAAATATTAACTCTTTTTAACATATAATCAATTAATCATTAAACTTGATAGTTGTATATGACAAATTCATTGGAGAAAGCAAAAGAAAAAATGACTGCTGAGATTGAAGTAGCATCTGAAAGTTCTCTCATCATGCAAAAAATGGAAAATTGGATATTTATAGAAGTTGCTGAAAAAGAAAGGCATGGACGGGTCTGAGGCCTTGGATTGGGTCCAACACCATCTGCCTACTATGGACATAACTCTTCGTAATTTACATTCTCAGTAAGTCAATCTTTACGAGACATTTTAATATTGAAAGGGGAGTTGCAAACTATGCAACAACATTTTCAGCAAATAGAAGTAGAAAAAAAACAAGAGTGTGCCAAAATTGAAGAAGAACGTACTAGAATGGAGCTAGAATGTGCAAAATTTCAGTAGTTGTATGATCAATTCGATCATCTTATGAATTTTGTGCATCAACAATTTCCAAAAAATGATCTCGATACTCCATCAACTCAAGTATTATATTTAGTAAATATTAAAATTTTTAAATAAAGAATAAGCATACAATGAAGTGTGAAAAATTATATGGTATTATTCAGTAGGTTGTTGAGCACGCTAGTGAACAAGGTGAAAAATTTTCTTCATCAATTGGCAGCCAGCAAAATGTATGTAGTCATCAATTGCATACATTTTAATTTTTTATTTGGTTAATGTATTTACAATATTTGAATGTTATTATACTAATTATTAAACTTTGTATTAATTAGATGGATGTTTAAACGTGAATGAAGTTAATATTAATTTCAGTTTCTGAATTTAAGCTCTTTACTGAAAGTAAATTTATTATAAGAAATTTTTTTAAAAAATATATTTTTACATAATGGTGGTGTTTACGTTGGGCAATGCCGCTAAATGAATAATTTAGTGGCATTTGTAGCATAAAACGCCATTATAAGTAGCGGCGCTATTTCTAGCAAATGCTGCTAGTTAGGTGACATTTTTTATAGAAACGCCACTAAAGCAACAGCGTTTTTGTCATAACAATGCCACTAAATTAGCGACGCCTAAAAGATACAAATGCCGTAAATATTTAGGTATTTTTATATTCAAACGCCTCTAAAGTAACGGTATTTTCTGTTACAAACGCTGTCAATGCAATGGCGTTTTTCTCATAAAAATGCCACTGAAATAGCGGCGACTAAAAGATACAAATGCCGCTAATATTGAGCTGTTTTCATATTCAAATGTCTCTAAAGTAGAGGTGTCTCAAAGATATAATTGCCGCTAAAATGACAGTGTTTCAGATATAAATGCCTTTAATATTGAGGTATTTTTTCGAAAACGCCGCTATTTACCGCGACGCGTGTATAGGTGGCACTCTACATGGTATTTTTTCGCAAACACCGCAACCTTATAGTGGCGTTAATAAACACCGCTAAATGGTAAAAAAACACTGCTAAAAATTAAAACCTTATAGTGTTATCGTGATAAAAATTTTAAATTGTAGTTTTTTGATAAATTCTTTTTTATAATGAATGGAACTTTTTGATCATGGGTGCATGCATGTACGAAGAAGATAACTGTTTAGGGGATTAAGGAATGATTTAGAATTTGACAAATTTTTCTCATTTCGACTTCCTAAATCACATTTTTGTCTTCAATTTCAAATCCTTCTATTCTTCTAATCAATTTTATTATTAAATTTAAGTTACATTTTATCTTAATTATCGATTTTTTTTATAATTTTTTGAGATTTATAAATACTTACTATGTTTGGATTTTATGTAAACCTTTTATAGCAAATTTCTCTTTTTTAACAATTAAACAATCAAGTTTATGAAATGAATTTAATTAAAAATTTCAATGTCTTAAATACTTACTAATATACTTTCCTAAATTAAGATGGATGTCAAAAAGTTATTTAAAAATTTTGTTGATTAATTATATATTTTTTTATTTCGAAATTTTTTATACTTTCAATTTATAAAATTAAAAATCAAATCAAAGATTTTAACATTAAATATATACTTTAATAAAAAAAAAAGAGAAAATACAAATATTTAATGATAAAAACAAAATTTTGAACCTACAAAAATTCTATCTAGACTTTTAATGAATTAAATTAAATATTATTATAAATATAAAAATCTCATACATTTGCATGGGTTAAAAATTAGTTATATTATATTACAGCATATAAGAATACTTAATAAAATTTGTTACATGGATGTTTAGATGGACATCTCTTTGTTTTGACACATGAACAATACCTATTACACATTATTCAAATTCAAATATCAAAATTTTCAAAAATAATATCTTACCCAAATTATGATTAATTCTTTAGGATTTTTCTCAAAAATAAAAATCTCAATAAGTTGTAATAAAAATATAAAATTTTAAAAAAATTAATCTTATTTAATTAAAATTTCACCTAGAGATATCTCTTTTTAAATTTAAAATTTTCAAATGGATATTTTTTACTTTGGTAACTTTCTTTATAATCCTTTATTCTTTATTTTTATTTAAAATTCAAACACATAGATATCATTCATTATATATATATATATATATACATATATATATATTTTAAATTCAAAAGATATTTATCATCAATTTAAAGTTTAAACATCCTAATTATCATCCAAAATCTATAAACAGTATGAGGTACAAATTTTTTTTTATTCAATTTGTAACTTTTTTGAAAGGTATTATTACTTTCATGATTTTGTTTTTATAAAAAAATAATATTTATTTTCGATTATGTTTCTTTTTACATACACTTACTATTTTCTATTTTCATTTTTTTCAATTTTTTTTAAAATCACATAAATGAAGGTATGTAAATACTATGAGCTAATTTATTATTCAATTATGTATAATTTTTTAAAAAAATAATAATTTTATATTCTCATTCTTTTCAATATTTAGATCACAATTATAATAGTGAAGGTACATTAAAATCCTTTATGATTTAATTAAATTTTTATTCAATTGCTTTGAAGAAAAAATATTGGTACAGTTATAGACTTTCCATATAATCTAATAGTCATATAGGATTAAAACTTTACTTAATGTTAAAACCTACTTCTTCCCTTTCTTTTCTTATTTTTTCGTTCTTATCACACTTTTTGTCTTATTATCTACTTATTGGCACAAAAATACATATATAATCCAATAGATATATAAGATTGAAATTTTCAATAATGTGAAAACCTATTTGTTTCCTTTTCTTTCCTTATCTTTTTTTTTTTTCCGTAGTTATATCTGTTTCCTAACTTTCTTCGGGTGTAGTCTATAACAAATATTGATTTGAATTTAAATTTATTTTATAATTAAGATATATATAAATTCATTTTTTAAATTTAAAATTTTTTATTTGTGCCATTTCTTGTTCTTATATTTTAAAATACATCACACTTTTATTTTCAAGGTTAGTTTCTCTTTTTTTTTGGGTTTAATTAGTAACTTTCAATTACATTATATTGCCTACTTTAATGGTTTTTATCAAGTATTGTCTAAATCTTGATATATTTTTTATGAAAAAAATCTTGATCTATTACTTAATTGCCTATTATTAAGCTACTTTCAACTATTAGCAAAAAGTTTTCATGTACATATTTAGGACTTTATAACTATTGAGAGTTTTTTTAGGCCAAACTCATTAAAATTATGGCATATTTCATACTCTTTATATATAGGAGGTAAATATATATATATATATATATACATAAAAAAGATAATAAAAAATAATTTAAGTTGGAATCAAAACAACTCTATACTAACTTTTACAAACTTTATAGTAATTATTGGATGAAAAAGTTTGTACTTATTATGTTGCTTAATACATATCTCAATGTAAATATGTAAATATGATAACTAATTATTATAAACCAAATTACCGTGACAGGAAAATTAAATAAGAACATCATTTTTTTAACTCCTAAAAAGTAAACACTGCATTTTATGAAATTTAAGTCTCCTTGATTCAAAATTTTTGCATGCAATTTTGATGGATAATAAATTTTTAGTTGTGTTATTTCATAATAAAAATAAAAAATTTTGATAAGTCTCCTTTCATATTTGAATTCAAGATTATTCAAACCATCATTTAATATATAATAAACCATTGATTTTTTTTTTTTTTGAAATTAACTAAATCTTTTAGCATGAAATGATCCATTTGTTTCCTATTTTCTCTCTTCACGTGCTTTTAATTTGATCTTTTTTTTTTTTTTTTTTGCAAGTATGTAATAATATTTTCTTTATCAATTTAACAAGAAATGTTGAATAGTTCAAAGTTTTTTTTTTATTAAGTATTTGTAGTCTATTATCATTTTTACTTATAGGAAAAATATATACTTTAATATAAAAATAACTATTTTAATTGAACACGTCAATTGAATTTAATGCTTTATTTCACATTATTATGATAAATTGATTATTAAATGATAATAATTAAAATTCATGTATTTATATTAGATATATTAATCATATAAGAATAAATCATTATCCATGAATTTAAAAATTGTTTGGATATTTAATTTTATTATGATTATTGTTTGTTGTATGTTTTAAATTTTATCAAAATATTAATTAAAAACTTTAATTTTATTATGATTTGATATCTTAATTATATTATATGTATTATATATATTTTTAAAATATATAAGTGATTAAATAGTATTAATTTATATTTTTACACACATGTAAATAAATAAAGATAAATTATGTATCGCATGGATAGCAAGCTAATTTTTTATATATAATTGTTGCAACGATTTTAGAGACTATTAAATGAATTTGAAAACAAAATGGAAGAGTTGCCCTAATATTTTTTTGTTAGGTGCAATTGATCAACTATTTAGACTTATCTTTTTAATAAAATCTTAAAATTAATTAAAATCCTTTCTGGGTCTGCAAAAATAGTTTGGGTTTAAGAGTCTATTACACATAGGAACAAATTAGCACTTTCATAGCGTCCATTTAAAACGGTACCAATTCATTGTGTTATCCTTAAATTTGACTAAAATGGTCTTCGTTTTGGCATTTAAAAATTAATTTTTTTATTGTAGAAAAAATGCATTTTTTATTTTATTTTATTTTATTATCTTGGTTGAAAAAAAAATAAGAACCTTACTTATTGAAAAAAATCCTGAAAATATTCTAATACTTTGGCAATATTAACAGACACTTTCTCACTTAAGGATCTCTTAATAATCACTATTTGAAATTCTTAAAAATTTCATCATTGGCAATTCATATATATCTTCAAAATAAATATTTATAATGCGTGTAATAAAATATGATAACTATGATTTAATCCTAATAATATAAAAAAATCTATTTCTTATTCTATTTATTAAAATAGACGAGAAATCTTTATAAAAAATTATCCTAAATGCTTCAATATATTGGTGGCATTTTAAATAAATTTTCTTATCTACAAATTTTTAAAGAATCACTACTCAGACTTCTTTAGAATCTCAACCTTGAAGATTTTTTCGTTTACTTTTATAATGATTATTAATATTTAAAAGTTATGTAATAATAAATTTATTTCCTTAAAAATACATACTTTTATAAACATTTTATATTTTTATTTCTTTTAAAAAAATCAAATTAAGGAAAAATAAAAACTTTTGTATTGAAAATAGTTTCTAAATATTCCAATATTTGGACAACTTTTAGAAGTATTTTCTCACATAAAAAATTTTTTAGAATCACTACTCGGACCTTCTAGAGTCTCATCACCAGAAAATTCATAATAAATTTTTTATTTTCATTATACTTATAAATATAATTTTGCAAGTTAAAATTAAAATTATGATCTAAATAATTTAATATACAATAATAATAGTATTTATTTATTTTATTATCAATAGTTTAAAATAATTAAAATTTTATCTATATATAAAAAAATACATGCAAAAATGAACAAATAACTAATGAATAAATTGAATTTACCTAAATTGGACTTAAAACCAATACAAAAACTCAAGGCATGTTTTCACTAGCCTAAACACTTGAAGTCCAACAATCCACAAAATGGGCTAAGTCTAACTTCCAAGTGAGCAGGCTAGAGCACGAGTCAAATCGGGTCACCAAGTTAGTGGGCACGGGTTAATCTTGGGTCACAAGTCTGACCCATTTCACATTTTTTTTAAAAACCTATAAAATCCAAAATTTTTTTTTAATTTCATTCTATCTTCTATTATTAAAAAAACACAGAACTCTCCTTGAAACCAAACCCAATAGCCTCTTTTAATTTCTAGAATTTGAAGCATTGTCACTATACACGTTTGCCACTCGTCGGTGCCAATTGGCTCCAAATTTCACCCAAATAAAGCTTTTCCCCTTCTCTTTCTATTTCTCAACTTGTTTTTCCCAAAATCTCTCTAGAACATCCTAGATTTGAGTAGATGGCATGCAATTTCAACCCAAAAAGTCACCACCTTCCATTGCGTCAAATGGTTGCCGCTTCTAATCATCCAACAACCAATTGCCACAAGCCACACTTTTCATGCCGACGTTAAGGTTCCCCCCTTAGAGAGGACTGTGCATTTTTTTTGTGTTATGAGTTTTTTTTTTTTGTGATAGGCCAAATGTTTTTGGTAGCTTAGGTTGCTTTTTTCTTTTAGGTGGTAGTGGTTCATAAGAGAGGTGTTTATTTGGACGTTGGCAGCGGGTAGGTGAAGCAATGAAGGCTGTGATGGTAATTGGGGTGGAGCTAGGTTTTTTTTAAGTGGTTCATGAGTTAGCCCAACTCAGTTGGGTAATGGTTTTAGTGTGGGGAAAGGTTAGATCCAGGTTCTAAAAGGGCTTGGCGTTTGGCAATAGGGTTTGTCAGAGTGTTTAGGGTGTTTAGTAATAAGGCGGTCACGTGTTTGTGATGTAGTGCTTGAGTTGTTTGAAAAAGGGCGGTGTGGGCTATTGATGGTGATGTTAGGGCTATTTGATGGTGAGGTAATGGAGGTTGTGATAGAGTTTGGTAGTTGTGACTAGAAAGGGTTTTGGTGTTAAGGAGGGCCTGATGAAGGCGGGTTGTTGAGTTGGGGCTGGAAAAGGTGCAAAGGGGTGAATATGGTATGAACCTGAGTCGAGGGTAGGTTGTTGATGGTGCTGGGGTTAGCCTAGGCTGCTTCCTTCCTTAACAGGGTTGATGTTGGTCCTTTTAGTCTATCAATTTGCATAATGGACAAAAATTATAGGGTGGTGTAGGGACTAGTGAAGGTTGGTGAAATGGGTAATGGAATAAGGTACTAAGACTTTGGCTTTGTTAGCTTTATAGATTAGATGGTGATCCAAGAGGGGGGTGAATTGAATTTCTCTAAATTCTTACCAAACAAATTATTTCAATATAATTAATAGAAATTAAAACAATAGGAACTTTTGATGAAAATATAATGCAAACAATAACAATTAATGAATCTAAAATCAAATATAAACAATAATAAATTGTAAGGAGATAGGGATAGAGAAATCAAACACAATGATTTATAGAGGATCGGTCCTTCTCCATAAGGCATCTACGTCCTCTCTTCTTGGTTGTTCATACCAAGACTTCAATCCACTATTCTTGAAATGAAAATACAACCTATTTTTTTTTTCTAAGGCTTAAGATAGAAGCTTCTATCATTTATAGTATTTTACCTAATCTCACTGTAAAGCTCTCAAGAAGATACCTCACATCTTGTTCTCTTCTACCCTTGTATATCAAAGGTAATTTTGCAAACAACAGAACAACCTCTTTAAGGCTAAGTGTTTGCTAAGTTTAAGTACAAAAAAATGATGAATGAACAACAAATAAAAATTAGATACAATAAATACAAAGATATGGACTTTAAAGCTCTAAAAACTCTTGATTCTTTGAGAGAATGAAAATGTGGCTTATTGGCTCTCGCTCTCTTGATTCATCCATATTCTTGGTGTGTTGGAGTGCTCAATTTATAGAAAAATTGAGGAACTAGTCGTTGGGGAAGCTTGGAGTGAAGAAATGCCTGTTGGAATCATGCAAAAGTAGCCGTTGGAGTGTTTTGGGTCTTAGGGGATCGATTGGGTCAGCTTTAGAACACCCAGAGATCGTGCAGAAATGGCCTTACCTGATCGATCCCTTACTTGAGGGGATCAATCTGTTCTTTAAGTGATCTATCCCCTATGTGGGGGGATCGATCCCTTTTGCTTGTTTTCGAGTAACGAGTGCTTTATGTTTTAGAACCGATCGATCCTTTTAATGGAGGGATCGATCCTTTGCCTAGGTAATCGATCCCCTATGTGGGGGGATCGATCCCTTTTCTGAAAATTTGAGGGAGGCGATCATTCTATATGAAAAGGTGATCGATCCCTTCTAGAGGGATCGATCCCTTCTAGAGGGGATCGATCTTGTCTATGCTAGGTGGTAGTCTCTTGTTATACACTCTACTTACTAATTTAATCATATCTTGAGTTATAAAAATCCAAATCATAAATCATTTGAAGATTTAGAACTAGAGTTAAAGGACTTTCTATCCATATAAAGTTCATCATCTAATTCACTGTGTACAAATTATAGTGAATTTTCAAAGTTACCTCTTGTGCAGTTTTTCTGACAATTACAGAGTGTCTAGTAAAAATTCAAAATCTTTTCTTAGAAAATTTAGATTTTGATTTTGTTTCATCCATTAGAAAGTAGACTCAAAGAGCTTTCCAACCATATAAAATTCAAATATTAAAAGCTTGTGAATTTATACATAAAAATAAAATAAGTTCAATGTTGGAAAATTTTGTTATTGTAAAACAACTTTCCTAAGTTAATCTATTTCCCAAAACCAATATTATCAAAATTGTATTAAGTCCAAAATGAATAATTTCGTTTTAAAACAACAATTAGACTTTCATTTAAGCTCAAATAAATAATCTTTAAAGATAGATTTAGTTTGAGAAATATGACACCAAGAACGGTTTGTTTAAACTTTGAAAATCATATTATTTATTTAGTACCAAAATATAAAACCTAAGAACATGTACTAAATAAATCTTTTTCAAAATCTTGATTAAGTTTATTTAGCTTTAATGTTTTGTCATTTCAAAACAAGGATCATTTCAAGGCTAACATTCTCCCCTTTTTTGATATGACAAAACTTAAAGATAAATTTGCTGGTGAAAAACTTTCTTTGAAACATTTAGGATTTTGAAAAAACATTTTGGAAAACTCCCCCTTAAACAATGCATGGCAAAACTCCCCATCAATTTGTGCATCATAATCCAATGACAAAACTCCCCCTCAATTTATGCATCCTAATCCAATACAACTCAACAAACATATGTTAGAGCATATATAGCAATTAAGCACACATAAACATATGTGTATCAAGCATAAGCAAATTTGTCTATATGATATTTTTCTCCCTTTTTGTCATAGCAAAACGGCATGAGCATATTAATGAGTAAAAAAAACACAAAAAGGCATCATTAACAAATATATTCATAAAACATTTCTCCTCCCATTTGTTTATGCTCTTTATACCAAATGTTTAAACTCTTATATCAATTGCAATAAGAAGAAATATCTCTAAACTCTCTCCCCCTTTCTGTCATTTCAAAAGAAAAAGAGATCAATTCAAGGCATAAGACAAAATGCTTGATACCAATAATATCAAGAGTATTTTAAATGCATGTAATCAAGTGTAATATGCACAATGAAGTTCACATAGATGTATTCAAGCACAAAAGTATAAGTGTATCCAAATTTGGCATTTTAGCACAAGTCATCAAATTTACTACATGAAATTTATGAGCAAAGGATAATGAATTATATGCAATCTAAATTATGTTATCATAAAATGTGCTTAGAACCTAAAACATTATTAACGATTAAGCATAAATTCAAGCACTTGCATACAAGCTCATACCAATTGTTATGGATACCAATTGTTAAAGATATGTCATCAAGAAGCATACTAATTGTTATCACAAAACAAATCCAGCAAAATTGTATTCTAAGATTTCTCTTCCTTTTCAAAATAAGGATTAATCAATTTAAGGCACACACAATTTTGCATAAAAGGTATAAGCTATATCAAGGATAGGCACATAAACAAGTGTTTATGAAAATTTTTTTAAAAAAAATTTCTTTAGCAATTTTGATACCAATTGTTATCAATTGTTAACAATTTTATTTAATAATTTTTATAGAGTACACATACTTCAAGCATATGAAAGATTCATTCAATATATGCATAAATGATATTAGTAATCTTTCATAAGCTATCCTATCCAAACAAGAACCAAAAGCTCATATGTATATGATAAAGCATGAATACTAATGAGTAATAAGATTTAATTATCATCATGTCATAACAAAGATTATATAAGCATGATTTTCCAAACATGATGAGCACATATGCTATAGCAAAGAATAATGAAAGCATAATTGTTCAATTATAATCCAAATTATTTCAATGCATAACAATGTACTTAATCTAAGCATATGCAAGTAATCAAATATATATTTATTTCAAACAAAATCACACAAGCATATGCAAGAACATTTCAAAACATGTATAGCAATATACCAAAAAAAATGCAAACCTTTAGACACAATATGGTACATGCTATCTCAATGGACTCAATCAATGAACATGTTCAAATAAATCAATCTATTTAACTCATGTCCATGTCCAAAGATTCAAACGAATATTCATGCAATTAAAACTATTAATTAAAGCAATCAAGAACTAGGCATGAATATTAATAAAGGTGAATTAATCAATCCAAGCTTTAAAAAAAATATTAAGACAAATTTTATCAAGTAGCTTGGTGATTAATTTGTGCAAAGTGTTCACAAATTCAAACACAATATCTTATTTTTTTCACCTATTAAAGCAAGCATTTATCAAATCATGCATTAAACATTATAAATCATAGGCACATAGCATAGATTCAATACAATTACCTCCATCTTATCAAGCTATGTTGTTGTGCTCATTGTAGTTGAGTGAGGCTTTGAATCCTCCTTTCCACATCATTTGAGCTAAGTCTTTGATGCACATGAGCTTGATTGAGGAAGATGACTTGCTTTGCTTGTTCCCCTTGAAATTCCTAAAATGTAGACTTATTCATGTTCATTTCAAGTTCTCCTAGCATAGACTTAGAAAAATTTCTTGACAAAGGATTTTCATTAGAAGCATTAAGAAAATCAATTGATAAAAATTATACCAATTGTTAGAAAACAATTCCATATTCTAAGTCATAATAGGCAAAATAAAATTTATTCACTAAGCTTAAGTTACCAATTGTAAGGGAGATATATACCTAAGCTAGAGGCCATATATCAATTTAAACATCAAATAGCACAAGAATGGCACTAAAGCAAAAGTTCTCATGTAATGTGCAAAAATCAAACTTTTTAGATCAATCATGAACACAAAATAGACATATTCAATATTCATATATATTCAATAAATCACCAAGGAATATGTCAAAATAAATTTTAGGCCATATAAAAACTAAAAGCTCAAGGAAGACATTTAAAAAAAAATTCAAGAAAATTTTAGTACAAAAGCATAAATATGTCTACACAAATTATAGGCCATAATCAACAATGACTTAAGCTAAAAATAAGTATCATAAGAAAATCACTCACTTAAGTCATGTTGCAACCATGTCAAGTTAAGAAAAATCATATTTATCATATATGTACACACTTGACAAGAACAATAGATGAACCAATAACACATCATTTACAAGCAAGTAGTTCATCATATTCAAAATCACAAATCAAGAGGTTAACAATTCAAGCATTTTAAACCATAAGCATTAAGGTCAAATTGAATTAATGATCATACAAGCATATATCTTGACCAAGACTAAAGATGAACTAAGAATCAATATATTCCATTAAGTATATAATGTTCATCAATTCATCAACACAAAAGAAGAAATAAATCTTGAATTAATAAGGATAAAAAATTAAAACATATTTCAAGATTGTTTCATAAAAAGTCAAGAGATGAACAATCAAACATCATTATATATGAATTAAGCACAAGATGTTCATCAATTGACAAATCAAAAGTTATAACAATTTAGAATATAACAGTTAAGTTTTTTTTTTTTAAATATTTCACACTATCCAAGCATTATAAACAAATTTGAGCAATTTTAAACATCATGGTCATATAGGTATATTTAACAATCACAAATCAAAAAAAAAAAAATTCATCAACAAAAGTATGCTCAAGCAATTTAACACCACAAACAATTTCAACAAGTATTTCAAATATACTTAAGAACAAAATAGATGCATATTCAATTCATGCTTACATATATCAAGTAAAATTGATATATTCAAGATATATCAACAAAGCATCTACCAATATCCATTAAGCATTCTATGTCTAACAAGAGTAGGTAACCAAATTTTACATAATCATTCAAGCATTCAAATTTCATCACGAATAGGTAACCAAATTCAAATCTTCTTCAAATAAAAGTTTAGAGGTTACCCATTTCCATTGTGTGTCTAGAGTATCCAATCTTCAATCTCACATTGTAGCTTCTTGCTCTAGCATACCTACAAGAGACAATCTCATTTGATTTTTGATAAATTGCTTTGGATCCTTGAGAGTTAGTCACCAAGTCTCTTGTTCTTTTTGGAACCCATACTTTCCTAATTCTAAATGGGACTTTTCTTCTAATAGGATAAGTATGTATAGTATGACCATGAAAATTACAAAAATTGCATTTAATCATTTTAGTACTAAATGAATTCTTTAAAAGATTTTTTTTTTCATTCATCAAATCATCAAATTTCTTTTTCAAATCAAAATTTTCTTTTTCTAAAAATTTATTTCTACTTAGAGAGGTTTTTAAATCTATTTTCAACATTTCATTTTTTTTTCTAAAACATTTTTGGCATTCATCAAAATATCATTTTCAACTTTCAATTTTGAAATCATTTTCTTATGTTTCAAATGCATATTTTCAAACTCAATTACTAAATCATTGTAAGCATCTTGTAACTCATCAAAAGTATAAGAGTTTGAATCATAAGAGTTAGAGGTTACCTTTGGTTCCTCAATATCCATGAGACATGTTGGATGTTGGTTGAAAATTTATTTTTCATGTAGCTCATCCAACTTTCTCCATATCTCATTTGAGGTTGAGCATTTTGAGACAAGTTAAAGTTGTAATCATCTAAAGCTCCATAGAGAATGCACTTGGCATTTGCATCATCCATCACTTGCCTCATATAGTTTCATCATTTAAAGGAGTTCCAAGCCCTTTTTCTATCATTAACCAAGCTTCAAAATCTTGGGTCATTGTGAACATCTTTATCCTCCTTCTCCATTCATAAAATTCAAATTTATTAACCATAAGAGCTTTGAAGACTTCCTCACCATCTTGGAACCAAAATTGAGCCATAGAATCTTTACTCAAGGTGGTTAAACCTACAAAAATGAGACCAAAGTTTGATACCAATTGTTAACTTTATAGGTTAGATGGTGATCTAAGAGGGAGGTGAATTGGATTTCTCCAAATTCTTCCCAAACAAATGATTTCAATATAGTTGAATGAAAATTAAAACAATAAGCACTTTTTATGAAAGTATAATGCAAACAATAACAATTAATAAATCTAAAATCAAATATAAACAACAATAAATTGTAAGGAGATAGGGATAGAGAAATCAAACACAATGATTTATAGAGGTTCGATCTTTCTCCACAAGGCACCTACATCCTCTTTTCTTGGTTATCCACACCAAGGCTTCAATCCATTATTCTTGAATTGAAAATACAACCTATCTTTTTCTTTCTAAGGCTTAAGATAAAAACTTCTACCCTTTGTAGTATTTTATCTAATCTCACTACAAAGCTTTCAAGAGGATACCTCACCTCTTGTTTTCTTCTACCCATGTATATCAAAGGTAATTTTGTAAACAATAGAACAACCTCTCTAAGGCTAAGTGTTTGCTAAGTTAAGTACAAGAATATGATGAATGAACAACAAATAAAAATTGGATACAATAAATACAAAGATATGGACTTTAAAGCTCTAAAAACTCTTGATTCTTTGAGAGAATGAAAATGTGGCTTATTGGCTTTTGCTCTCTTGATTCGTTCATATTCTTGGTGTGTTGGAGTGCTCAATTTATAAAAAAAATTGAGGAATTAGCCATTAAGGAAGCTTGGAGTGAAGAAATGCCCGTTGGAATCATGCAAAAGTAGCCGTTAGAGTGTTTTGGGTCTTAGGGGATCGATCCCCTCCCTTAGGGGATTGATTGGGTCAGCTTTAGAACACCCAGAGATCGTGCATAAATGGCCTTACCCAATTGATCCCTTGCTTGAGGGAATCGATCTATTCTTTAGGTGATCGATCTCCTATGTGGGGGGATCGATCCCTTTTACTTGTTTTCGAGTAGGGAGTGCTTTCTGTTTTAGAATCAATCGATCCCTTTAATGGAGGGATCGATCCCTTGCCTAGGTGATCAATCCCTTATATGGGGGGATCGATCCATTTTTTGAAAATTTGAGGGAGGCGATCATTCTGTATGAAAAAGTGATCGATCCTTCCAGAGGGGATCGATCATGTCTATGCTGGGTGGTAGTCTCTTGTTATACACTTTACTTACTAATTTGATCATATCTTGAGTTATACAAATCCAAATCATAAACCGTTTGAAGATTTAGAACTAGAGTTAAAGGACTTTCTATCCATATAAAGTTCATCACCTAATTCAATATGTACAAATTATAGTGAATTTTCAAAATTACCCATTGTGCAATTTTTTTTACAATTGCAGAATGTCTAGTAAAAATTCAAAATCTTTTCTTAGAAAATTTGGATTTTGATTGATTGATCCATTAGAAAGTAGACTCAAAGAGCTTTCCAACTATATAAAATTCAAATATTAAAACCTTGTGAATTTATTCAGAAAAATAAAATAAGTTCAATGTTGGAAAACTTTGTTATTGTAAAACAACTTTCCTAAGTTAATATATTTCCAAAACCAATATTATCAAAATTGTATTAAGTCCAAAATGAATAAGTTCATTTTAAAAACAAAAATTGGACTTTCATTTAAGCTCAAATAAATAATCTTTAAAGGTAGATTTGGTTTGAGAAATAAGACACCAAGAAAGGTTTGTTTAAACTTTGAAAATCATATTATTTATTTAGTACCAAAATATAAAACTTAAGAACATGTACTAAATAAATCTTTTTTAAAATATTGATTAAGTTTATTTAGCTTTAATGTTTTGTCATTTCAAAATAAGGATTAATTCAAGGCTAATAGGCTTATTGTAGCAGCAAGCTGCCCTTGGTGTAGTGGTTGTTGGCCACTCTTATTTATCTATTTTCCCCTAATTTTTGTTATTTTTTAATTTTCAATTAATTTAATTAATTTCAAATAAATAAAGAAATAAGAATAAAATTAGGATTTAAATTTTAATTTGGGCCAATAACTGAAGTTGAGGCTTAAAAAATTGATTTGGGCTCCTATAGGGCCTTCAAGCTTAAGTGATTGAATTTTGACCTGAGATTGAACGGACTGGATTTTAGGATTCGAACTTTAAATCAAACTAGATTTTAATTTATATAAAATGATTCAAAAACAATTAATTCGAGATAAATCCGAAACACATTAATTTAAATATTGTAGTCAAATTAATTTTAATTAAACTATTTGAATTAAACGTAAAAATCAAACAAAAAAAATCGATTAGGACAAAATTAGTTATCTATAATAATAATAATGGGCTAAAATCTGCTTGTATCATGGGGGGTTTTGTCAACTTTTACTTAATGCTATTCCACTCTTCTTCAAGTGGACAAAAATTAATAGGAAAATGCTATACATTCTAAAATTTAAAATCTAGAACAAAATGCATCAATCAAGGGTAGTCTTTGTGTAATATATATTGTTTAATTTTACAAATTTAATTTTTAGAGTTATCTCATTTTAAAAATATTTCAAAATCAAATAATTCATAAAAAAATCATTGATATTGTATTGCATTTGTATATTGTCAATAAATCATACAGTGCATCTCATAAAAAATAATTTTAAATATATTTTTAAGATTTTAAAATTTTAAAAATAATTTTTTATAAGGTGTCATTTCATGATTTACTTATAGCATTTGTACAATGGCAACATATATCAAATATAAATTCAATAACGTATACATGTTCTATCATGGAAGTATTGGCAAATATTTAACTTAATTGACAGGTCAAGAAAAGCTAATAAGCTATTGGAATTGTCAACTTTATGGAAGCAAACTTTTTTGTACTCATTGCCAAGTTAGGTGTTGATAGAGCTTAGTCTCATTTTATTAATAAAATTACTTTTTTGGATGAGCAAAAAATATATATAACAATGTAAATTCACAATTTAAAGATACAAAAATAAAGTGTAATAATATTTTACATAAAAAGAGTCAAAGTTGGTTCCCTAGCAGCTAGAAATATATATATATATATATATATATATTCACACCATTTCATGAAAATTAGAAAATACTGTAAAATGCATCTACTAGCTTGTAGTTGATAAAATTTTGATTCACTCATTTTAAATCATTCAATTATTCACATATCATTTAGTACTTAACTTGTCCTATTTATGAATATTCGTATAAAATCACATTACTTTTTATTGTATTAATAGTAGTATGTTGTCATTTTTGTTGATAACTTCTACTAATTGTTCAGTTAAAAAGTGGATTAAACAATGGGTACTATTCAAGTGGTGAATAGTAAAACTTACAAAATTTTAGATGGACAGTCAACATAAAATTAATTACAATAAGTAAAATGTTCTTTATTATATTTACTTGAAGATGACCCACATTTCATTATGGGCTATTTTCCCTTTTTTTTTTCTTTCCTTTTTTTTTTTTTGGAGTAAGAGTAATATATAATTGGTAATATAAGAAAGGAAAACATGCAACTAATATAATTATAAGTGTTGGAAATATATGGGAAGTAAAATAATATAGAAGGCAAGGATCAAGGTTTGTTGTTTTTAAATTAAGAGCTTTAGAATCAATGACTATAAGGATAAAAAAAATAGAGCATCAAAAAATATAAGAAGAAGATAAAAAAGATTGAGAGTTCTATTCAATCAAAAGTTAATAACAATGGGGTAACATTAGTCAATCATGGGATGTCAATAACTACAAAAATAAGAATAGAAGACTATAACAAATGTAATCATAACAAATGAAAATTAGGTAGAAGAGTATAACAAATTTTTAATAACAATGATAACTAGTTCAAAATAACAAAATTTTGCAATTTATCCTCTGCTTGATTACCAATACAATGACGATCAAAATACTAAAATTGACAGAATTTACCTTAATTATAACCTTCCTAACAATGAACTTGTAATTAAAGTTTGCCAAAAATTAAAGCACGATTCTCATTCACACCAAATTATAACTGTCATAATTAAACCATAAAATGAGATACGTAAGCCAAGCTGCCATAACTAAACCAAAATAATTAGCAATACAAAAAAGAAAAATATTTAATTGAATATACATACCTAGAAAAACAAAGGGCATATCTAATATGAACTTTGTTACACTTCCTCATTTTTTTCTTCTCTCTTCCTCTATCTTTGTCTTTATCCCTTTGCTTTTCTTGCTCACTTTCTCTCTATCTAAATCTGTTTCACTTGTTTTAGTTTATAGAAAGCAAATCCAAATCATCAGTGGGATGTCAATTATAAAAAATCCAATAAAATGTTAGAAGGAAATATTATCAAAAGGATAAAAGCCATACCAGGCACCTTTGGTCATTGCCCTCATCATTGCCTACAATGCATAGAAAATCCATGTCAATAAAACATACAAAACAATTTAAATAAGCTCTAGAATGACTCTTGAGAAGTTTTTTGACTCAATTCTTGTAATTACTCTTTTTATTGGGTTATTTAAGCTAATTTAAAAGGGAACAGAGAAACAAACTCCTAAGAATTAAATTGCATAGATGTGAGTCAGCATCAAGAATAAAATGTTAGGATGAAGATGCTTTATAATCTCTTGAACATATAAAGAATCAACAATGATTTTCGATGCAAATTTGGAGATGTGAAGTTTTATTTACACAATATAAATAGTAGCTATCATGCCATATTGCAAGTAGTATCACCTATTCCCTAGTAGGATGAGATTAAATATGAAAAAAAAAAGGTATAGAAATCATTGCTTTTGCCATACTACATATCTTTGTCAGCTCGTTGCCAGTGCATTCTCTTTGCTAGTTAGATATTATGATCTATCTACAATCTTCATGCATATAATATTTTCAATAATTGTGAAATAGAGATTGTTTTGGGCCTCTAGAATTCTAACAGATGACTTATTGTATTTAAATGTCCATTTGCATACAAAATTTAAAAGCATTTAACGGAAGGTATTTTCTTAGCAAATCAAACTAATACATGGAAATGATGTTGTAGCATACCAATTTAACAATTTGTTCATGAACGGAATCACCCTAATCATAAAAATGATCATAAAAAATTGTGGGTATTATTGGATGTGTAAGTATGTATATATGCATAACCCTATAGAAAAACATGGAGCTATAACTAAATTTAACAAATATCCAACCAAGAATTACAAACGCTTTCAATAGCTTTTTTGTGGAAAAATAAGGAGACTAAAAACACTACTTTGATGATAAAATTAAAACTTTATAAGCGTTGAAAATGTTAATAGACAAAAAAAAAAAAAAAAAAGGTGCTCTTGCCCGTTGGTCTTATAATATGCATTAGTGACACCAAACTAACATGAAAAATTATGATGCAAGTCATCTTGTGATTCATATGTATTTATACTATTCAATAGATATGTTAAGCTAAAATATACTCCATTAAAGTATATATCAAAAACATAGTGTGCAAAAAAAAAAAAAAATCAAACAAAATGAAAAGAAAAAAAACAAATTTCATTGAAAATATTTCATGAGGTAAAACAGATAACAGTCTATTTGATAATAAGCGTTTTCAGGAATGTACTAATTATAAAACAACCTAACACTATATTTGACAAATAATTACAATGTAACTTGTAAACCCATATAAGTATAACTTGTAAACCTAGATAATTATAATGCAACCAAACATTATATTTTATATAATAAGTAAAATAAAAGAAAATTCCTGTATTTTATTATGGAAAAAACTGCATATTTATTTTTTATATTCAAGCTCAATTTCACTTTTTGCTTTAAAAACATAATTTTTTTTAATCAAGAATTGAAGTTTCTATCATAGCAATGACTTTAGCATTCTATAATAATATATTTATTAACTGCATGCTAAAAAATTAAACTAATTTTATGCTAATAGAGCATTTAATTAAAGTAAAACTATATAAAAAAATAATATTAAGAAAAAATAAAAAATTACTGCTGATGCAAATAATCTCATCAATATCCTTGGATTTAAGCTCCTATGTTTTCTTGATGAACCAAGACAATGTTTCAAGTTGCATTTATACCAAATTAAAACCCTTCATGAAAATCTCCTTCAAATTGAAAAAACCCTGTTGTTTTTAAAACCAAGTTAAAGGATGAACAATAAAACCTACCCATTTAACATATTTACTGGAAAATCCTTCAAGCCTTAAGAACTACCCACCCATCATCTATTTTATTTTATTTTTCAAGTTTGGAACTTGCTTTGTCTATTACTTCTAATGCAAATAAAATATGCTCTAGAATCTTGTTTTTCTCCACAACCCTTTCGAAGGTTTAAAACTTTAAAGGCTAAAAAAGCCATAGTAGTAGGAGAGTAGAACTCTCTGTAACATGTTTTTATTCCAAAATTACTTATGTAATTTTTCTAAGACATTGATTACCTATGATTATGTTAACAAATAAGGATTGCTTTTATTGTTTGTACAGATGTATCCAAAATACTCTCAATTTAATTAATGAGGTACGTTTCTATTATCATTTTAATACCTCTTCATGTGTAAAGATTGTAGATGCTTAATTTTGTTTAGGACAATTCAAGCTTGTTCAATTTTTTTCTTGGTTTGGACATTTCAATTTAGGTTTACTTGAGCATTTTAATTGAATTTATTTTGTTGGACTCATTTGATTTTAGATTAATTATTTTTTGGTCATCTTGCATTGATCAAGCCTAGTCCAATTTAATTTGGATTGATTCCAAGTTAGACCATATGGGCTTGAAAACCCAAAATTTAATGTTGAAAGTCCAAATTCAATTTTTAAGCCCATAATGATTTTTTCTTTTTTAGTAAGATAAATTAAAAAATAAATAAATAAAATAAAAAATCATAAAAGGTCGACTGTCATAGTCGTCTAACCTTCCCAACTAACAAGTCCTTTCCCTTCCAATTTGCATGCCCACTTTCAGCTCTCTATTTTTCCTTCCTAATTTACCATTTGACTCCAAACACAAATCCAGCAAATACTCTAAAACCCCAAATTCAGCAAGCACCAACATCAAGATATAGTAGCCATTATTGCAACAAGACTCTGAAAGAAATTGATTGCCATGTTAATTCTAAAAGAACCTAAGGAACAATTCAAAAAAAGGGAACACGAGTGAAAAAATTCACAGGGGAAAAACCATACAAAAAAAATCCTAAGAGCTAATTGGCATTCTCCAAACACCTCAACCGAAAGCAAGCTTACACCATCTTTACCAAACTTAAGACCACCTTCCATCAATGCCCTAACCTAAACTACCACTTTCTACAGCCATACCTAAACCACCAACATCTATAGTCGACACCACCAAATCAATAACCTAGCCAAATTCACACCTACAACAACTATCGAGACCCTAAGCATCAAATTCCTATAGCTTCCACTCAAAACCAAAACCACCACTATTATATAAACTTAACACTAACCTTGAAATACTCATGACTACCTCTACGACGCTTTATCACCATCACCCATACCTTTAATGAGACCACCTAAAGAAGCCTGACCTTGAGCTATCCCCAAATAGTACGTGACTACCACCAACCTAAAAAAAAAACTTGAAACCAAAACACTAATAACTTTATGAAATAGAGTTATTTTTGGTACTTAAGTGATTTATGTTTGCTTAGTTCTTAGCTAAATAAGGTTCTTTTTACTCCTAATAGGCTCAATTTTTTGTTTTGTAGAAAATATTGAATGAAAGATTAAATCTTGTTGAATCTTGATAATTCTTGATCAATTTTAGATGATTCTTGACGTATTATAATGATTCTTAGAATGTTCTTGATATATTCTTGGTAATTCTTAAAGTTCTTGAAAATCTTAAAAGGAAAGAGTGAAAAAGTGTTCAAGATTAGTTTTGCTAAATTTAAGAATGATGGAATTGTTTAATCTTAATAAAAAATTGAAAAAATTCATGCAAAAATCAAGTTAAGCATGTTCGATTATAATGGAAGGTAAAATTGTAATTTCAAGTTAATGTAAGTCCATGATAGCTTATGTAGGTACATATTTATGAGATTACTAATGAAAGACATGACAACAAGTCTTTTCTTATTGGTTAAGAAAGATGACTTGAAGAATTAATTTATGTTCATAAAGATTTCAATTTCTCTTTCTTTTTTTTTTATATTCTAAAAGTTTATATATGTCAAGAAAAGAAGTTGCTAGAAGATATTTATTATTTAGAAAACAAGATATGGTTTAAAAGAGTTCTTGTGATGAGTTTTATTTCAATTCAACTAAACAAGCATTCTTTGGTTCAAAAATGAAGTCCAATTGAACTAATAAGCTGCCAAATAGAGTCCAGTTTTGTCAAATACTTCTTAGAGTTTTTTTATCTATAAATAGCTTATTTTAAGTCTTAGAAAAAAGTGTGAGGTTAGGGTGATAGACCAATCTTTAGTTTTCTTTTTTTTTTTATTTCTTTTAACCTTTTTTATTCTTTAATTTTTTTTATTTCTTTTTAAATTCAACTTATGCATAGTTCTTTAATTTTTCAGTTCAGTAAAAATCTATTTTAAAGTTATGTTAATTTGGTTGCTTGTTGATTTAAGATTTCGAGATAGTTTGTTTCGATTTTATAGTTCTAGCAATTATAATTTTAATTCTTGATTAGTTTCAATTACATTCTTGTTCAATTATAATCTATTTATGTGATTTAGCTATTGGTTTTATAATATTTGCATAATTGTATGTTTCATTCATATTTTTACATTCAGTTGATGTTCTAGAGTTTAGATTTGGTTCATGTTCTTAGGTTAACACATGATTTGCATGTTTAGGGTTTAAAATTGCATAAGTCACATGTTCTATTGCATGTTAATTTAGGTTTGCATGTTTTTATCTTAATAACAATTTTGGTTCTTGAAAATTAGTTTAATTTTGGTTTTAATTTGTTGTAGTTAGATTTTATTGCATGTTCTTAGGTTAATTTAAGTTTAATAATAGGTTATTTGCATGTTTTAAGAGTTGATTAGGGTTAGTTAAGTTAAGTTAAAGTTTAATTTGTTTCAATCTTTGTTGTTTGATTTATTTGGTATCAATTTGGTTTAGTTTTAAAGTGGTAAGCTTAGTTTTCCTAATTTGGATGTTATTGAGTTATTTAGCTTAGATCTTAATTGGTTTATGATTAATTGGTTTCTATTGCATTCAATTTTGTTACTTGGTTATTAATTTGATTTTGGTTCAATCTTCTTTTTATTCTTAAATTTTAATTTGGTTAATTAGGGTTAACTTGATTTCGGTTCAAGCTTAATTTTATTCTTTAGTTTTGGTTTTGTTAAATTATAATTAATTGAATCTTGTTTCTTTTATTTCACTTGCTGTTGGCATTAGTTTGGTTTAATTTCATATTAATTTATAGTTATTGCATGTTTTAAGTTTAATTACTTAATTTATATTTTGTTTTTTCATATCTTATTTGAATTCTCTAAATATAAGCAAGGGTGAGACAATTTTAATATTTGTTACACTCATATTTTCAATCACCATGAGAATTATCTTTTATTTACTACTTGTACGATTCTATACAATTGTAGATAGCCTAATAAATTTTTGGCGCTGTTGCTGAGGATTGGTGGAGTAGTTTCCATATTGATACTAATAATTTTTCTTGTAGCTTAGAGTTTATTTTTCTTGTTTTAATTCTATTTAATTCTTGTTGGCTTGTATGCCAAGAACTAACAGTTTTAGTTTAGTGCCCTTTGATAAAGAAATTGAAATAACTTTTAAAAAGATTACAAAGGGTGAAAAGCAAGCAATTCTTAACCCACCCATTGCTAAACAACAACAAGATAATCAAAAAACACTTAAGGACTATATTGTCCCTTAATTAGATGGTTTTTAACCAAGCATAAGTAGGTTGGCCATTTAGGCCAATAATTTTGAATTGAAGCCATCTATCAAGAGTTGATTTTGGGAAATCCAAACTCGGATACATGATAAAGAGCTTAAGGAGAGCATTTGGTGAAATTTTAGGCTAAAAATGAGATTGACTAACAGCGATCGATGATAAGGGACGATGGTGACAGCCTACCAAAATTTGGGTTTGGAGGGATGTTTGTCTTTTGTTTGAAGGAGTTGAGTTTTTTTTTAAAAAAAAAAATGAATTTAAAAAAAAGGTTTTATAGTGTGTAAAAAAATAGAAAAAAGAAAAACCAGGTTACACCCAACCTAGGGACTAACCCGACCTAACTACTACTACTTTTGATCCAAATTGACTCGCAGCCTAGATCCTTCAAGCCCAACCCAATTTACTTGTAACCTATCACAAATTGAAAATGGGCTATTCATTTTTGGTTTTGGATTGAAACATAAGTGAGGTATATTATTCTTTTCATGAATGTGGACTTGTTATTTTCATGGTTTTTTTTTCTTTTTTTTATTTCATTTACATGTTGTCATAAAAATTTGGGAACTATTAGATGAAAATTTTAAAAGTTTAAAAACAAGGGAGAGTTGCCACCAATATTTTTTGAATGTGTGATTAACAACATAAAATTTTTCTTTTTTAATAAAACAATAAAGCAAGTTTAATGTTTATTAAAAATTTATTTTGGTCTACGAAAAACAAAGCTGGGTTTGAAAATACGGTTACGTGTGAGGAAAGATTAGCACCCTTGCAATATCTGTTTTAAAAATAGTACCAATTGATTATATGTTATCATTAATATTGATAAAAATGATCTTAATTCTAATATTTATAAATAATTCCTTCAATTTTTTTTTTTTTTGTGATTGTATTTAGGAATAAGATGAAAATTTTTAGTTTCGAAATATTTTCTAAATTTTTTAATATTTAGGTAGAATTTCAAAAAATATTTCCCTGTTTAGGACTTTTAAATAATTTTTAAAATATGATATAGTATTCGTTTAAAAAGAACAATTATTAAAAGGCCCTCTAATATCTAGGCAAGATCTTAAGAATTATTTTTTACTTAGAAATAATAGTTTTTATTTAAAACAATTCTCAAAATCACCACTCATTAATTTATATTTCTTAGAAAATGATGAAATACAAGCAAAATATTATATGAAGCAAATGAATGATGCAAATACAAATTAAAATTTAGATAACCAGTTTGATCTATCTAATACGTATTTAATTTTATTTCTTTTTATTTAGGAATAAAATGCAAATTCTTAGTGTTAGATCAAGTGTATATAATAATTCAAGAGGAGGTAAATTGGATTATCTCTATATTCTTTCCCAAAAATAAATTTTCAAGTAAAAGTAAACAAGAAATTGAAAAGATAAGAACTCTATGAAATTAAAGCACAAATGAATAGCACTAAAAATAAAAAGAGTGGGATAGAGAAATCAAACACAAAGATTTATAGAAATTCAGTCTTTTTCCAAAAGCACCTATGTCCTCTCCTTTAGCCTTACTTGCCAAAGAGTTCAATCCACTAATTGAATAGCAAAATACAATCCTTATCTTTCAAGAACAAGATAGAAGTATCTACCTTTTCTAGGATTTGTAAGATTCTACCTAATCCTATCAATCTCACTCAAAAGGATACCTCACTCCTTAACTTAAAAATCCCTTTTTAGTACAAAAGAATTTACAAACTATGAAATACCTCTTAAATGTTAAGTGTTCATCTAATTTAAGTACAAAGAATGATAAATGAAGAACAAATGAAAATGGATACGATAATTACAAGAAAGATATGAAATTGAATTACTATTGACTCTAAAACTCTTGAATTCTTGAAAAAATGAATATGAATGATAAAAATTCATGGCTTGTTAGTGCTTGCTCCCTTCTTTCTCTTTTCTTCAATGAATGGTGTGTTGAAGTGCCAAATTTATAAAGAAAATGGGTTTGTAGCCATTGGGGATATTGGGAAAATAAAATTAGTCATTATTACTTTGAAAAATTAGTCGTTAAAACATTTTAAGAAAGACCCAATTGATCTGTTTTGGCTGGTGATCGATCCATTTTTGGACCTGATCGATCCATTTTGGCAAGGGATCAATCCATTTTGGTTGTCTTGAAATTTCATGGCTTTTTGCATAAAAAATCAATCGATCCTATTTCATAGGGAATTGATCCATTTTCAAAAATCTTAGACTCAATCAATCCTATATCTTAAGGGATCGATCCATTTTTGTAATTTTCAAAATTGGAATCTTTCTACCTAAAAAATCAATTAATCCATTTTTTAAGGTATTGATCCATTTTTCCAAGGGATCGATCCTTTTTTCCCAATTTTGCATAAAATGTGTTTTAATCAAGGGAAGAAATTTCTTTTTGATCTTAAATCATTTTTCATTTGCAAATAGTTGCAAAGACTTTATTTTTTAGTTCAAAACAGTTTGTTCCAAGTTTTGGTAGATCAAATATTATTTTAAAAAACATATTATTTATTTAGTACAAAAAATAATAAATCATAAAAATATATACTAAATAAACCTATTCAAGTCAAAAATCACTTTTCAAAATACTTTTCATTTCAAACATATTATTTATTTAGTACTAAAAATAATAAAACTTATATACTTTACATCTTTGGAAGGAGTTCTAAGCCTTCTTTCTACCATGAACCATGCTTCAATATCATGAGCCATTATGAAAGCTTTCATTCTTGTCTTCCATTAAATGTAATTTGAATTATTTAACATAGGAAGCACCATAATAGATTGTATTTTGCTAAGTGTTGAATTAAAGACTTAAGCCATAGGATCATTCCTGGTTTGTTAGACCCAAAAAAAATGCCTCTAATACCAATTATTAGCTCAAGTGTAGATAATAATTCAAGAAGGGGTGAATTGGATTGTCTCCAAATTCTTTTCCAAAAATAAATTTTCAAGTAAATGTAAATGAGAAATTGAAAATACAAGAAATATATGAAATTAAAGTACAAATGAATAGCAATGAAAATAAAATAGTAGGGATAGAGAAATCAAACATAAAGGTTTATAGAGATTCAAACATTCTCCAAAGGCACTTATGTCCTCTCCCTTAGACTTGCCTGCCAAGGAGTTCAATCCACTAATTGAATACAAAAATACAATCCCTATTTTTCAAGGATAAGATAGCAACCTCTACCTTTTCCAGGATTCTACTAAATCCTATCAATTTCACTCAAGAGAATACTTCACCCCTTGACTCAAAAATCTATTTTTAATACAAAAGAATTTGCAAACTACGAAATACCTCTCAATGGTTAAGTGTTTGCCTAATTTAAGTACAAAGAATGATAAATAAAGAACGAATGAAATTGGATACAAGAATTATAAGAAAGATATGAAATTGAAGCACTATTCGCTTTAAAGCTCTTGATTTCTTGAGAGAATGAATATGAGGCTTGTTGGTGTTTGTTCTTTTCTTTTTCTTTTCTTCAATGGTGTTTAGAGTGCGCTATTTATAGAGAAAATAGGTTTGTAGCCATTGGGGATGTTCAAAAAATAAAAATAGTTGTTGTTATTTTAAAAAATTAGATGTTGGAAGCATTTTGGGCAAGACTCAATTTATCCATTTTGAGAAAAGATCGATCCATTTTTTAACCCGATCAATCCATTCTAGCAAGAGATCGATCCATTTTAGCTGTTTTAAAATCTCGTGGCTTTCTGCATAAAAAAATTAATCCATCTTATTCCATAGGGGATTGATCCATTTTTGAAAACCCTAGACTCAATTGATCTTATATCATAGGGGATCAATCCATTTTTGCAATTTTCAAACTTGGAACATTTTTACCTCAAAAATCAATCAATCAATTTTTCAGGGGATCAATCAATTTTTCTAAGGGATCAACTTATCCTTTAAAAGATCAACTTCTTCTTTCTAATTTTGCATAAAATGCATTTTAATCAAGGGAAGAAGTTTGTTTTTTTTTTTAAATTTTAAATCATTTTTCATCTGAAAATAACTGGAAAAGTTTCTTGTTGGGTTCAAAGCAATTTGTTCCAAGTTTTAGTAAATCAAATATTATTTTGAAAACATATTATTTATTTAGTACTAAAAATAATAAATCATAAAAATATGTACTAAATAAACCTTTTCAAGTCAAAAATCATTTTCCAAAACATTTTTTTATTTCAAACATATTATTTATTTAGTACTAAAAATAATAAAACTTAAGAATATATATTAAATAAATCTTTTTAAAAAACTTAATCAAGCTTATTTAACTTAATGTTTTACAATTTCAAAATAAGGATCAATTCAAGGCTAACACTTAATTTTGAAATATTTCCTAATTATCCAATATCTAGGTGGAATTATGAAAAGTTTGTCTCCACTTAGAATTCTCATGCTATTCTTTAAAATCCGACTTAATATTCCTTCATAAAAGGTAATTATTGAGAAGCTCTCTAATATCTAGGTAGAGTTTCACAGATTATTTTTATGTAGGAATATTAGCCGTTATTTCTAAAGAAACTAATTTTCAAAATCATTGTTTACAAATTCACATTTTTTTTATATGCATAATGCAACAAGAGACAAATAGATTATGCAAATATAAATTAAAAGGCTCAAATGACAAGTTTGACCTATCTTATATGTATTTAATCTTATTTTTTTTTATCAATATCTCTTTTTTAAAAGAAAATGAAAGAAATTTATTTATTTTTATTTATTTTGTAAAGGAAAATTTTTTTAATTTCTCAATATTTAAGCAGAATTTTGAGAAAATTAATCATTCAAAATATGATTCGAATTCCTTCTAATATCTATGTAAGGTCTTCCAAATCATTTTTTACTTAGAAATATTATCTTATATTTCTATTTTTCAAACAATAATAATAATAATAATAATAATAATAACTATTCCATTAGCAAAAATTATATATAAAAATATAACATCAACACAAGCATCCATAACTTTTAATTTCACAAAAATTATTTAATTTTTCAAGACATGTATTTTTTATGTTTGGACATGAATGTGTATGTTCATAAAATATACAAATAAGCTAACAAAGTTTGAAGGAGAGATAAAATACCCAATAAAATCCAGCACTAAAGACCAAGGTCAACAAGTCTATCTTGCCCAAAGAGCAAAGTTGTTGGGCTTAGAAAAATCTGGATTGAAACCAATAGAAATCAGGTAAGGCCACCAATTCAAAATAGATTGGGTCGGACTTTTTGGGTCTGTTCCGGGTCTAGCATAATCCGGGTCGGTTAATGGGTGTCGGTCAAGGGCCAACAGGTTTTTTTTTTCCACATTATGAGCCCCAAGCCTTTTTTATTTCATTTCTTCTCCTTCTAAATTCCTTTCTCTTCAATAAAACAACAATCCCCCTACTCCTCAGCCGCCGACAATCACTCGCCGGCGTCGGTTCAGTCCCTAATTACACTGAAAGCTTCCTCTCTTCATCCTCTTTGCTTCTATCCAAGTGGTTTTCCATAAAAGTTCCTGGTTTCCCCTAGATCAGGTCTAAAAGCTCTCTGCTTCAACACCACAAACTACCGCCTTCCGTCGCTCCAAATGGGCCAAAATTTTACTATGTTGTTCTCCTCTCTCTCTTCTACCTTTTCACAATTTCAAATTGTCCCAAAAATCGACCGCCGCGAGCCACCCTTACACTGCTGCTACTGCCGTTGTCGGCGGTGGTTTCCCCTTTATCTTTCTTTGTTCCTCCTTTTTTCTTTCTCTACAAATCCAAACGAAACGCACCTCTAAACCCACGAAACTGCTCCTTTCTCAAACCAGCTGCTGCTTCTATTTTTTTTATATGATGTGCTGGCACTGATGTTCCCATCTAGGGAATGTGATTAATTTTTGCTTTTGGCTCTTTGGGATGTTGTGGGTTCGGGTGGTCTGAGGGTGGATTTAGTTTAGTTTTTTTGTTGGTAGTGGCGTGGTGGCAAAGGGGGTTTGGTGGCGCGGGCTGACAAAGGGCGGGGGCTGAATGGGTGATTACTGGGAAGTGTTTTTTGGGTGTTTATAGCACTATGTTGGTGGTTCGATTGGGGACGGGATTTTTGGGTTGAGTCGAATGGCTGATGAGGGCTTAGGAAATGGGTTGTGGAGGGGTTCAGTCAGGTTTGATGTTGTTGAAGATGGTGTGATTTAGTTTCGGCTGTGGTGGATTAGGTGGCTTTGGGTTGGGTTGGTTTCAGAAGGATATAGCAAGGGATCCTGGAACTTGGAAAAAAATTTTGTTGCTCTTTTGGTATCCGAATCCCCTCATCTGTTTTTTGGTTTGTGTCCCCCTCTATTGTTATCCCCCTTCTCCGGGTTTTATTTGTGAATTTGTAGAACAGACATAGGAATTCAATGTTTCACCAGAATTGCAGCAACAAAACCACTGCATCTGAAAAGCAAACTGAAAAGCAACCTTGGTACAATGGTTGCCGCCTATTTCAATCTGTCTGTTCCCCATTTTTGTTGTTTTTAGCTTTCTTTTTTTTTTTCGTAGTTTTTTTTTTTTTCAATTAATTTAATGAATTCTAAATAATAAAAAATAAACGTAAAATTGGGATTTAAACATAAAATTTGGGTCTAAAATTGAAATTTGGGTTTCATTGATTTTTCGGCTTTTAAATCTAAATAACTAAATTCTGAATTGGTTTAAATTAACTTGCGTTTTAACCCAAAATAAAATTGGATTGTATTTTAATCCATGCAAAATGATCCAAAAGTAATTAAACTGGTATAAGCTCAAATGAGTCGATCCAGTTACAATGCTTTAACCGGCTTAAATTGAATCATTCAAATTTAGTATAAAAATTAAATAAATTTAAATCGATCTGAATAAAATTAAATGTTTATAGTTATTTTTTTTGTATAATATTATAAATCGAGAATAAGATAAAGACATAAATAAAAATTTATCTAGGTCAACATTTTAAGGATTTTTTAAATTTTTTGTTTTTATGTTTTGAACTTTGGTTTTTTGTGTTTTATTTATTTATTTTTAAAATTTTTTGGATTTTTTTAGATTTTTGGAATTGTTTTGTTTTTTGTTTTTTGTTTTAATTTATGAAAACTCCTTTCATTAAAGATTCATAAATTTTGAAAATAAATTTAGAAGCTTATCTTATTAGAGGTTTCACAATTTTTAAAATAAATCTAAATGCTCCTATCATTAAAGGCACCATAACTTTTGAAAATAAATTTAAAAATTAATTTCATTAAAAATTTCACAACTTTTCAAAATAAATTTAAATGCTCAGGGCCTTACAACTTTTAAAAATAAATCTAAATGCTCATATCATTAGAGGCTCCATAACTTTTGAAAAGTATAACACAATAACTCGAAATTATACTTGAAGGTCATACAAATTTAGACAATAAAATAAATTCAGCTTGAAACATTTACAAATCTTACCCGAAAGACTTTAAAATTTTCTTATATGGGAAATCTTTAAAAAAAATCTCGACTTTTTCATTTTAAAAAATAATGCTTTTAACTAATACTACATCTATTTTTGAATTTCTTTGATAACTTTCTTAGGATTAAGCTCAAAGGTATTACAAATCCTAACGGATTTTATTCGAAAGACTTACGAATCTTGTTCGGATGACTCAGAAACATGGACACTCAAATAGATCCAGCTCTACGAATCTTATTCGACAGATTTAGAAATTATACTCGAAGGTTTTATAAATCTCAACACCTATGAATGTTTCTTTCATTAGAGGTTTTCACAATTTTGAAATTTAAAACATTTATGCTCGAAAGACTTACAAATCTTGCTTGGAAGACTGAGAGATTAAGCTTGAAGATCTTATAAATCTCAACACTAAAACAGATTCAACTCAGAAGACTTACAAATTTTACCTAGAAAACTTAGAGGCTACATCCGGAGATCTTATAAATCTCAATGCTAAAATAGATTTAACTTAAAAACTTACGAATCTTACCTGAATGACCTAGAGATTACATCGAAGGTCTTACAAATCTCGACACTAAAACAGATTCAGGTTAGAAGTCTTACAAATCTTGCTTAAAGAACTTAGAGATTACGCCTAAAGGTTTTATAAATCTCAACACCTATGAATGCTCCTTTCATTAGAAGCTCCAAAACTTTGAAATTTAAAACATTTTACTCTGAGGAATTATGAATCTTTCTCATATTTTCCCAGAGATCTTGGGGATTATATTTCTTATCTTAATGCCCAAAAGTCTTTAAATTTTTTTATCTTGAATATCTTAAAAATTCTCATCACTTTTTATCTCAAGCTTTCAAATCTTTCAATCATCCTATTATTTCATCTTTTAAATCTCACTTTTATTTTTTGCAATCCTTCTTTCAAAAATTTCTTTTTCATGAATATTGTAAATTTCATAGAGACATTTTCTCTTTCAATTTTCCCAAAACCTTGCAAAACTAACAATTGTGATGATTGATCACAATATTGCAAATGCAAATCTACAAATGTTCACTACAATGGTGTAAATGCAAGTGACTTTACCAAGATACAACTGTAAATACACTTTATAAACATGTAAATAAATTTATGCAAATACTTACTAGATGATGTGAACAAATGAACTGGAGATGATGCAAATGCCTTCTAATGATGTAAATAAAAATATCCTACCAATGATGAGAACTTTTTTTTCAATGATGTAAATGCCCCTTAAGCATGCAAATAAAAATTCATTATCATGGATGCAAATGCTAAAGAAACTTCATTTTGTTTGCAAAATTTTTTTTCTTTTCAACTCCAAATCATTGGATTATTCTTTTTCCCTAATTAAAATTACTATTCAACTCCATTCCATCTCATCTTTCTTTTCATTTCTTCATCTAATTTCCTTTGTGTTTCTTTTTAAGTTTTTATCTTTCTTTTCTTTTCTTTTAAACCAAGATTCGTTGACTTTCGTTTCACTTTCACTCTTTATTCACACTTTTGAACCCAATCATGCAACATATATATGATCAGCATCAACTTTATACTCCATGGTAGATTCAAGAAAACAACCCACCATGTTCACATTTCTTGTTGCCTCGATATCACTTGCAATTATTTACCATTTCATTGGAAAATAATCTCATTTATTTATTCTCAGCAAAATTGATTTTTCCTTTTCTTTCTTAAGAAAAATTCTATTTCTCTTTAAAAGATTGACTTTTCAATGAAAAACATTTTATTTCGCAAATCAAAGCTCACCTTGCATTTGCGAAATTCTCACCAAAATTTTTTTTTTTTAACACCAGAATTGATTTCTCTACTTTCTATAAAAATGCCTAACAAATAACTCAAAATTAATTAAGAAATTTGCCTTATGGAACTAAATCTCATGATGAAAAAAAGAAAACATTCCAAAAATGTGATTTCCAAGTCCCCCGAGAATTGGTGTTCATTATTATGGGTGAAAGAGGTAACGATTTCTCATTTTTAATAGATTGGTCGGTTTATCACATCAAGGTTTTGGTTTATTAGGGAATGTTTCACCGTTTGTAGGAAACAAAAAAGATGTATAATTTTTCATCTAGGTTTATTAATGAAACATAAATTTTTCTAAAACCCATGAATCCCTTAAAAAATAAAACTTTTTGAACACTCTCGTTAGTATCTAAATATGGCATTTTGATTAATGTCAAGACTAGCTATGATAGATTTAAAATTTAGAAAGGTTATTTAGGAATGAAAGAAGAAGGTTTAAATTTTCAAAATTAATCCTTTTAATGGATTTCAAACTTTCAAAGCATCCATATTTTTGAATCTTTCAAAAAGTATAAGGTACTTCATACTAGTTTCTTTTTATTTTACTCGGCATCAAGATTGGCCTTAGAATTTTCAAATTCGCTTTAAACTGCCCATTTTGGAGTTTCACCCTAAAGCCACATTTTTTTACTTTTTCTTGATTGTTTCATCATACACTTAATAATCCAAATTTTATCCAAAATAGGTTAATGGTTCAAATAGTAGTTAAACCGTGAAAAAAGACAAAAAACTCATAGGTTATATGGTGATTCTACATGGAAAAGCTTTTCAATTTAAGCATTTATATTTGATCAAAATGAACTTTTCAAAGCATATAACGTAGGCCAAGGTTTGGGGTTTTGAAGGAAATGATAAATAGACCCAAAATGTGTTTAAAGGTGATCAAACCAAGGATCTTTTCGTATTATATTAAGGATTTCCTTTGGGAAATTTGTCTTTTCATTTCCCACACTTGCCACTCCATCATTTTATTCTTTTTTTTTTCTTACCTTTTCTTTTCTTCTATTCTCTTTACTTTTCTTTGCATGTATTCATTTTTGATTGAGTGAGTTCAAAACTTTTTGGAAACTCTTTTTATTGATCATTTGCCCGAGCAGCACATAAGGTTTTTTCTTTATACTTAGAATTAGGCTTTACCATGCATGATTTTTGAACATGTCCCTCTTTTGCCTCCCAATATGAAGGGTGATCCTTGGTCAGAGTTTATTTAGAAAGAATTCATTAGGCTTAAGGGGGTAGCAAATGAATAATTTTCATGCTCGTAAAGAGATAATGAAAGACAGCCTTTGCCATCTTAAATACAATCACTTAAATTGAAAAATGAATTTTTTTTGGAAAATGGGTTAAAAGAAAAGCTTCTCAAAATTTATCCTTTTTTTTTTCAAAATTTTTCCTTTCTTTTTTGTTTTCTTGACTTTTCTTTCATTTTGAGTTCTTTGATTTTTTCCTTCTTGGTTTTTTTAAAAAATTTAGGCTTCTTTCAAAAATTTTCAAGTTTTTGTCTTGATTTATTTAAAATTTTCAAGTGCATGATGTCACAATCATTTTTAATTTTTTTTTATCTTTTTCTTTTTTTCTCTCTCTTTTCTTACATGTCCCCATAACTTATACATTAATTTTTTTGCCAAAAACATAATGCATGGAAGATGTTCCTATTTTAACATTCCACCTCTAATGAACTTGTTTAGGTTCTCAAATTATTCGAGTCACTCCATAGATGAATAGGATTTGCTATAACTTAAGTTGTCCCAAGGGCAATAAATGGTCTTGCCTTTGGGTTAATGTGCCCCAAAGCACAAACAAAAGGTAATAAATGAAGGGCTGACGTGGTTGATGTTGTTTAAAGAGATATGGGTGGGTGGGTGGCTTTTGCACTTGAAATTCTGGTATAATCTTGATAGATATTAAATTACCAACATCTAGAGCCTAAAAAATATTAGGTTTGATTAATTTTCAAGAAATCCATCAAACCATAAAAAGAAAAAAAGAAAAATATTTTTAACTTAACCGTTTCATTGTTCATTGTATAGACAAAGATTATCACCATTTTCTCTCATGTATGATCGAATGAAGGCATAGTTCAACAAATTCAAATTTATACTCCACGAAATGTTAAGGCTCTTGAGTGATTTTCATTCAATTGACCTTGGCCATGAAACACTCAAGAGGAAAAATAAGATCGGTCCATCATAATCACCAATTTGTTTGAGACTCTTTTCATTATTTAAGAAAAATCCCTTTTTTTTGGATTTTTTTTGAACTTTCTTATTTTGTAAATTTGTCATGTGAGGCCTTTTATGAACAATTAAATAAAAACAAATTTCATAGAAAAACTCCAAAACATCCATTTTTTCTAAAATAAAATCTAATATTAATCCAAATAATTTCTAGTAACACCATATACATAGCATACACAAAATAAAAGTTCAATGGTTTTAAAGAAAATTATCCTATCTTGATCATTCAAAACTTTAAATTCCCTACTATATCTCAACTACTCAAAATTTGTGATTGGACAAATTAACTTCTTTTGTTCCATAAGTTCTAAAGTTAAAATACTACTCTTGATAAAATCTTCAATCCTTTTCTTCAATTACCTGTATTTTTCGATTGAAAGGCCAATTACCCTCATTTAATAATCATACTTACTATTAAGATCATAACTCTTTGTCGATGGATTTGGAGTTGTTTTCAAAGGCATAAAAGTAAGGCATTGGCTTTTTATTAGCAAAGGCAAAAGATAAGAAATAGGGATTGAGAGTTTCTCTTAGCTATTTCTTAAACAGAGGCCCCTCAAGTGTGACTACTTGCACCTCTCCTTTTTTTTTTTTTGATGTACTACCCCTATCAACATTAATCACATCTTTCAACTTAATCCTGCCATTCTTGATTGCATTTTTTATCATTTCCCAAAAAATTACCATTTTAGCAAAATTTTTGGAGACATTCCCAATCATTCTTTCAAAATAATGAGTGCTTAGGTTGTTGACAAATAGAACAATGATTTCTTTCTCTGTTGGGATGGTTGTACTTGAGCAGGCACATGTTTCCAACTTTGGGCATACTTATTTAAGCTTTCATTGGCTCTATTTTCCATGTTCTGTAAGGATAATTATTTAGGAGCCAAGTCAACCACATGTCTATACTGAGCAATAAAGGCTCATGCAAGATCTTTCCATGAATGTATTCGATTTTAATCCAATTAATGTACCACCTAGTTGCTGACCTTGTTATGCTGTCCTGAAAGTAGTGTATTAAAAGCTTGTCATTGTAGGTATAACCTGTCATCTTATGGTAAAATATTGTGAGATAGGCGAATGGGCACTAAGTTACATCATATTTTTCAAAATCTGGGACCTTGAACTTTGCAAGAAGGATCAAGTCGGGGACTAAACTAAGTTCATTCATGTCAATGTTTCCACAGACATTATTCCCTTCTACTATCCGAAGCTTTTCCTCTAACATATTGTATTTATTTTGCATTTCAGTGTTCCCACCTAGTTATAACATACCCTCAATTTTTCTTATTCCTTGAAATTGTTTGGGTTTAGGACTAGAATGAGATCAATAGGACTAGATCCTAGGTTGACATGCATTGACACAAGTTACTGGATAGGCTCAGATTAGGATAAGCATAGGGTTATATATTTACAAGTGGTGAATGCACATCTTAACAAGTTTGGAAATATGACATTGCATACCTTATGGAGTGTAATAGTTTTTCTCTAGTAGTGTTTTCCATGTCTCTTAGTTTAGAGGTATCAACAACTTCTTCGCTCTTTAATAAATCCATCAACAAATTTTGCCACTTGTTGATCAATGCTTTCTTAAAATTTGGCCACCCTTTTCCTTATCTCCTCTTAGGTTTTCTCAATCATTTCTATTCTAGCCTCACGATTTTCCATGTTGTGAACAAAACTACTCTCAAAAGATTTAGTGAGAAATCAATAATATTGAACCTTTATTCTTTAAAAGAAGCAAGATCAAATCTATTGACATGATGGTGAATCTGCGTTGTTATAACGTATCGGTCTATGAACTTGATCATTAGACAAAAAAATTAGGGAGCCGTTATCAATCTTTATATATATATATATATAAGTATTTATGGCCACCTAAAAGATTATCTTTTAATAAAAATCTCAAAATTAATTAAGATTTACTAAAAGACATTTTAGTTTACAAAACTGGGATCGGGTTCGGGAGTATAGCTACGAGCAAGGAAAACATAAGCAAACCCACATCATCTGTTCAAAGAATAGTACTATTTAAACATGTGTTATCCTTTAATTTTTGATGATATGGCCTTTTTAAATATCTAAAGTTAATTCCCTAAAAAATATTTATGAAAAACATTTATTATTGTTATTATTATTTTGTAAAAAGAATTATTATTTTCACATTCCATAACTTTTCCAACACTTTGGTGGAATCTATAGAAAATATCTTTATTCATGAAATTTTCAAAAAAATTGATTATTCACAAAATTTCTAAAATTTTGTCATAAGATATTTTTTATTACTTTTTTTATAAAATTAATTTTACAATTATCTCAACTCTTTGTTAAAATCCCAAAAATCATTTTTTTAGTAATAATTAAGCAAAATAAGATTTTTCCAGTTTTCGTTAAAATTTTTACTCAAGAGATTTAATCAAAATAAACACTTAATTAATTTTTTGTTATTTTTATTTTATCATTTTTCATCATTGTTTTCATTTATTTCTTTTTATTATTTAAATAAATTTTTATTTAGTAAAAATATTTTTTAGATTATCCCAACTCTTTGGTGAAATCTAAAAAATATTTTTCATTGTAATACTTAAAGAAAACATAACCCTTTCAATTTTCTTTAAAAATTATATTTAAAAAAAATTATTTAAACAATATATATATTTTTAGTATTATTGTTTTTTACCAAAAATAATTTCTTGAATCACCCTAGCACTTCGGCAAAAGTCAAGAAATATTTTTGCTTGTAAAATTATGGGAAAAAAATAGAACTCTTTCCATTTTCCTTAATAAATATTATTTAGGAATTTAATTAATTTTATTGATTTTCATTAAAATTTTATTTTTGATTTTGTATTTTTATTAAAATTGTTACTCATAATAATCATTTTTTTGTTTAATTTTTTATAAATAATTGTAAAAATAAATAAGAAAAATCCTTAAAAAATCAAATCAAATCAAATCAAATCAAAAAAGAAAAAGAAAATCTTACAAATAGGTAGCGTTGTATGCAGGTCGACATGTGGGTTTGTCGTAGGGCCAGTGCAGGCTCGGGATGCCTAAACGACATCGTTTTGGCCTACTATAAAAGATTCCTTTTTGTTTTCCTTTTTATTTTTTATTTCTCTCTAAAAAAAACAAAAACTCCCTCACCTGCCATAGCAAAACCTTGATTCCGACCAACTGCCATCATGGTGTCACTGTGCCATCATCAAGATATTCAATTGATGCTGAAAAGTTCAACGATTTGCCAAAATCTAGTGGTATTCCCAAATTTCAATGGTTGAAAAATTCAATCAATTGGAAAGTTTTAGTTTTTCTAGATTTTGGCGACCTAAAAAATTTTCAAAAAAATCTAAAAAAATCACAAAATGATCCTTTTAACCTCTCTAACACCTTTGCTAAATTAGATTTTAAAAAAAATCTCAAAATGCCCAAGTCAAATTTTTTATTTTCAGTTTAAATTGGTTCACTGGAAGGGGATGTGCATACTAAAAATTTTCTATTGTTTATGTGTGCATGATCTTGGGTCGGTAAGATAACAGTGGGGCTTTTTGCTTTAAAATTCTCTATGCCTAAAAAATTGCTCTTCATTTGTGTTTTGCCCCCAGCTTAGAGGTTGGATTTATAAGGGTTCAATAAGAACCTAAATCCTAGAAAATTTGGGATGGAGGATGATTTTTCAAGGCCATCGACGACTTTTTCAAAATTTTCAAAGTTTGAAAATTGGGCAACTTGATTTAAACTACTCTAATTGAAATTTGGTTCTTGACTTTTATTGCTTTTTTTTTTTTTACTTTTTACTTTTCTTTTTTAAAATTAATTAATAAAATAAATAATATGTAATTGAACCCAATATGCAATAAATATGATCAGAACACTCGAATGAGTTCAAATTAAACACATCAAAATCACAAATGCAATTTGAGTTCCATTAGTTTGGACAAAATTGGGTGTCTAAAATTACCCATCTTTGCACATTACTAAGAATCAAGAATAGGGCAAAAATAAAAGACAACAATTTTGTTCGAGAAGCATGATTTTAACATTAATAAATTTATTCAAATAATCCATCATTTTTTTGCTCATTATTTATAAAAAAATTATTTTTGGTAGAAAATAATTTCTTGAATTATCCTAATAATCTGGTGAAATTCAAGAAATATTTTTTACCTGAAAAATTAAGGAAAAATATAACTCTTTCAATTTTTCTTAACAATTTTTTATTAAATTTTACTAAAAATAGAGCTCTTCTAATTTTCCTTTAACCAAAGACAATTAAACTTTAAAAAGCCCCTCTAACCAAAGGTTATGATACTTGAAAGACACTTCTGACCAGAGGTTACGATATTTTAAAGAAAACTTTTCTAACTAAAGGCTGTGGCACTTTTTATTTTTTATTTTTTAAAAACTATTCTAACCAAAGGCAATGATATTTTAAAAATTTTTCTAACTAATGCTATAGCACTTTTAAAGAAAAATTTTAAAATATCTTATAGATTATGCTTGTTGGTCTTACAAATCATGCCTAATTTTGAGAGAGTCCTCTATCAAAAGGCTCTTAAAATGTTTTGAAAACTCTTCTAACATGAGGTAATGAGACTTTAAAAAACTTCTAACACTGTAAATAACTCATCTAACCAGAGGCTATGATACTTGAAGGATTCTTTTATCCAAAGGTAATGATATTTGAAAGATTCCTTTAACCAGAGGCAATGAAATTTGAAGGATTCCCCTAACTAAAGGTAATGGAATTTGAAAATTGCTCTAACCAAAAGCGATAAAACTAAAAAAAAAAAACTTTTATTTGGAAAGAAACTCAAAGATTCTCATTCGAAGAAAAGATAGAAAATTTGAGATTCACACCAAATCATCCTCGAAATTTGCATAGAGAGCCATTTCAAAAGTTTTCATCTTTAAGATTTGTATTAAAGGCTCTGAATTTACATTGAAAGGTCCTCAAGATTTGCACCGAATGTTGCATTAGAAGCTTTTGAGATTCATATTAAAAGTTTAAAATTTAGATCAAAAGGCCTTTAAGATTTCTATCAAGGGTCACATAAAAATCTTTGAAACTCGCATTGGAGATTTAGGATTCATATTGAAAGGTTTTCGACATTCGCATCAAGAGTCGTATAAGAAATCTTTGAGATTTGTATCAAAAATTTGAGATTCAAACTAAAAAGTCCTTGAGATTTCCATTGAAGGTCGTTTAAAATGTTTATGAGATTCACATAGAAGGTTCAGAATTCACATTAAAAAGTTCTTGAGATTTGTATAAAAAAACTTTGAGATTTGCATTGAGGGTTTGGTATTCACATTGAAAAGTCCTTGAGATCCCATTAAGGGTTGTTTCAAAAGTCTTTTGAGATATGCATTAAAGGCTTAAAATTCACTCTAAACGTTTTTTAGATTTGCATCAAAAGTTTGAGATTTACATTGAAAATTTTTTTATATTCACATTGAGGGTTGCATCAAAAGCTTTCAAGATTCACACTGAAAGATTCTTGAGATTTGCATCGAAAGTCTTAGAGATTTGCATTGAAGGTTCAGTATTCACATCGAAAAGTCCTTGAAATCCCATTAAAGGTTGTTTCAAAAATCTTTCGAGATATGCATTGAAGGTTCAAATTCACACATTCACACTATAGGTTTTCGAGATTTGCATCGAAGGTTTGAAATTTACACTAAAAAGTTTTCGATATTCACATTGAGGGTTGCATGAAAAGCTTTCAAGATTCACATCGAAGATTTGAGATTCACACTGAAAAGTTCTAAAGATTTGCATCGAGAGTTGCATCAAAAGTATTCAAAATTCCCATCGAAGGTTTGAAATTTCCATTGAAAGATTCTCTAGATTCACGTCACAAGTCTCAAAGGCCACATCAAAAGTCTTTATCTCCGAGATTTGCATCAAAGGCTTGGGATTCACATCAAAAGATCCTTAACGTTTGCATCAAGAGTTACATTAGAAGCCTTTAAGATTCACATTGAAGGTTCGAGATTCACACCAAAAGGTTCTCAAGATTCTCATCAAGAGTCGCATCAAAACTCTTCAAGATTCACATTAAAGATTTAGAATTTACACCAAAAGATTCTTGAGAGTCACATTGAGACTTTTGCATGTCTTTGGATATCACCACCGAAAAGTTTTGATAAAAACTCAAATATTCGGATATCACCATTGAGTAAATTTGCTTTAAACTTGAATACTCGAATATCATCATCGAGATTTAAAATTTTAGAATTTGAATACTTGGATATTGCCATCGAGATTTTTTTTACAAGAACTCTTTTTATTGTTCTTGTTTCTTGAATATCAGGTATCTTTTTTTAATTTTTGGCAACTTTTCTTCTTTTTTCTTGGATTGACTTTTTCTTTCTTTCTTTTTTTTCTTTAATACTTTTCCTTTCTATTTTTTTTTGTTCTTTTCTTGACATACTCTTTTTTTTTATTCTTTCCTTGACAAACTAATCAATTTTTTTTATTTTTTTGGTTTAATTTTTTTCAAACTAAAAAAATATCAATATTTTTTTTTCTCAATGTTTGTAAAATTGATAAATGCAATTATGATGCAAACGTCTAATTTCAAAATAAATTTTGAAACTGTGAATATCTCTACACTAATGCAAATGATGCAGAAGCTAATTTTTTTTCATGTAAATGCCCTTGTAAATACGTTTTCAATGATGCAGATGCAATGTTGTAATTGTGAATGTCTTTCTCATGATACAAATGCAAGTGATGCAAATGTGGGTGTCTTTGTTGTGATGTAAATATGATAATGTAAATGTAAATATCTTTATTATGATGCAGATGCAATGATGCAAATGCGAATGATCAGCTACCATAAAACCAATGCAAAGATTTGTTTTATGTTTCCTTTTGTTATTTTTAAAGAAGAAAGTTTCTAATCAAATTCTCATTATTCAAAATTTTATTCATCACAAAAACAAAATGAATAGTCACAAAATTGCCTCACATAGTTTTCAAGATAAATAAAATATCTAAAGTGTATTGACTTTTGAGTTTTTTCAAAATTGATGACTACTATTTGCAATACCCGTGAATAGAGTGATTGACAATTCAATTCTTTTCACTAGTGGGCAAATCTCAAGGAGGGCTTGACAAGGGTTTTAATGAAAAAGGAATTACTTCTTTCTTTTTTTGATTTGGCTCATAAAAGAAATAATTTTCCAAAATACTTTTTTTTTTCTTGAAAGTCATGTATGGTTTGGCACTCTTTCAGTTTCTTAGCATGATACTTCAATGTGTGTCAAAACTAGCCATTATTATTATTATTATTATTATTATTATTATTATTTGCAAAGATATGGAAAAGAAATGATTTAGCTTTTGATTTTCACTCTTTTAGGAGCTGCAAAGTCTTTAATGGGTATTGATCTCTCAAAAGACTTTTCATCATGAATTTTTCTTTTTAGATAGAACCTTGAAAACTTTAAAGTTCTTGTGAAGCACCAAGAATGATTGTTCTAGCTCTAGACAAAAAGGGACTTGGTAAAATCTCTCCAATCAGTATTAAGTACATACAAAATTTCAAAGACATTGCTCTTCAATTCAAATGCCCACATTTGATCAAAATAGATTTTTCAATGCATGTAATGTAGGCCAAGATTCATAGTTATAAAAGAATGAATTAATAGGCCCAAAATATGTTATTGAGGGTAATTAGGCCAAGGATCATATTATTTTTTATTGAGCATTTCTTTTGGATGAAAAGACATGTGTCTCTTTTTTACTTTGCTTTCTCTTTTTGAAAACATTCAACTTTGACTCAAGTATTCTACTTTCTTGAATTTCATCTCTTTTTTTGCTTGGGATTCTAACTGAAACTTAATTCATTCATTTTTTACCCCAACTTCCCATCTCTAAGGTATATGTCAAAATTCAATATAAGACATTTTTCTTGAAGTAGTGCACATAATGCCTATGATCCTCAACGATGTCCCCATTTTCACTATCAATATAGGGGATGATCCTTAAGGGTTCATTTTGGGTAGCAAATGAATAATTTTTTATATGTGAAGGATAAAGAAAGATTGCTATTGATCATCTCAAATATGATCACTTAGGTTAAGTACTTGAAAAGTGGGTAAAAAAGGCTTTTTTTTTTTATTGTTCGTTGTTAATTTTTTTTTTAATTTTTAGTTTTTTTTTCTTGTTCTCGAATCATTTGAATGTCTCAAGTGTGTGAGGTAACCATCAATCATTTTTATTTTGTGTGAATGATGCCCCATCTTGTTTGCCACTTTGGGTTCCTATGACGATGAAAATCATGTTGTATGGGGTGTTCAAAATTTCATCGTAAAGTTCATAAAAAGCTCATATTACTTCCATGTTGTTTGGCATATTTTGTAAAATGAGGGGAAACGTATATTGGCATGCAAAAAAATGTCTTAAGCAATATGGAATTTTGCTTCTGTTGGTCAATGCGCCTTAAAATATAAAACAAGAATGACTTGAGGGAGAAAGTTTAGTCATTTTTATGTCTACGGTCATCAAAAAGATTTGGATGGTTTAATCATTTTAGGAAAATTTTGACACTCTTTAAATTACCAACTAAAAAATTTCAAAAGGTATCATGCTTGATTTTCAAAACTTAAAATGAATTTTCGATAGTAGTATGTTTTGTTAATTGCCCAAAATAAAGCTTGGCTTTTAGTTATCATGAAAATTAGGTTTATGAAGCTCAAACTCATGCCCCTCAAAGTATTAGATTTATTTGGGATTTAAAATGAACATCAAATTTGAAATTAACTGATGATAGATAAAGTTGTTGGGATTTGCCTTGAATCTCAGAATCCCACATCGAAAGTTAAGTAAGTTTGAATTTGTCTTGTATCCCACATCAGGAGTTTAGTAAAGGTATAAAGGGTTTCACCCCTATAAATAAGATGTTTTGGTTTTAGTTTAGTAACCTCAGAGAGTTAGACACCAAGAGAATAGCTAAGTGAGTAGGCTATTAAATGGTGTAATTGAGTTTTGGGTTAAGTTTTGAGTAAGGAGTTTTAGGAGACTTTTCTCATTCTAAAAGTCTCACAGTTGTAAAGATTTATTTGTTAGTGGATTGTGTTTGGAGTAGGCCATTTTGAGTTGGGCCAAACCAAATATATTTGTGTGTTCTTATTCTTGATTTGAGCTTGCTATTTTGTGTGTGGTTGCTGCGCGTGGGTATTGTTGTTTTTCCCAACAAGTGGTATCAGAGCTATGGTGATCCCCAACAAGTGGTATCAGAGCGAGGTTCGAGGTTCGTGGGTCCAAGAGATCGTGAAACAGTGTTTGAAGATGTCTGAAGAAGGTATGTCTGGTATGTCTATGCCTAAGTTTGAGATTCCCTTATTTGATGGAAAGAGTAATTTTATGTTATGGCAAAGTACGATTCAAGATCTGTTAGTACAACAAGGGTTGATCAGGCATTAGAGAGTAGTAAGCCTGAGGGAATGTCTGATGCTAATTGGAATAAGATTCAGAAGAAGGCTGTTAGTACTATTAGATTGGCGTTAGCTCCAGAAGTAAAGTACAGTGTGTTGACTGAGAGTACTCCGAAGAGTTTGTGGGATAAGCTTGAAGGTATTTATGCTTCGAAGTCGTTGACTAATAGATTATGTTTGAAGATGGATCTGTATTCTCTGAAGATGGAAGAAGGTATGAGTCTTCAAAATCACCTGAATGAGTTTAATAAATTGGTTTCTCAATTGTTAGCAATTTTTGTTGATGAGTTAAAAGATGAAGAGAAGGCTTTAATTTTGCTGTCATCTTTGCCCAAGTCTTATAGGCCTTTAGTTCAGACTGTGTTGGTAGGCAGGTCTACTTTAAAGTTGGATGATGTGACTGCCCTATTGCGTGAGAATGAAAGGTTTATGAGAGCTCAGAACTCATCACTTGGGGGGAGTACACTAGCTGTAGAGGGTTTTGATCGAGGGAGGACTCAAAAGAGGATTAATGGATCGAGATAGAGATCCAAGTCAAGAGACAGAGATTACAATGATGTAGAATGCTATTATTGTGGTAAGAAGGGACATATCCAAGTGCGCTGCAGGAAGCTGAGAAGGGATATGGCTGCTTTCAAAAGGGCGAATGATGAGAAGAAATCAGATGAAGAAAAGAGTGATACTGCTGCTGTCTTGTCTGATGATGATGATGTTGTTTTGACAACTTGTGTGGATGAGACCCAGACTTTGAAAAGTGATAAAGGTTGGGTTTTAGATTCAGCTGCTACAGTTCATGTTTGCAATGATAGGAGCTGCTTTATGGAGTTGAATGAGAATGAAAAGTATGGGGATATTGTGGTTGCTAACAAAGAAAAGGTGCAGATTCAAGGCATTGGGAGTGTTCGCCTTAGATCTCACAATGGTGTTATTAGGACACTTCGTCATGTAAGGTATGTACTAAATTGTCACTACAATTTGATTGCTTTGGGTGAGTTAGCTTCTCGGGGGTACACATTTTATGGTAGTAATGATTGGTTAAAAGTGTACAAGAATGGTAGTGTGATTCTACAAGGGAATAGGGTCAATCACTTGTACATGTTTGATGGAAGCTCAGTTGCTGGAATGCCTGTGATGAAAGAAAAGAAGAAAGGTAAGCATGTTAGTTTTGCAGATACTGTTGAAGTGTTTGGAGATTCAAGTCAAGGGAGGATTTGTTGGGATTTGCCTTGAATCTCAGAATCCCACATCGAAAGTTAAGTAAGTTTGAATTTGTCTTGTATCCCACATCAGGAGTTTAGTAAAGGTATAAAGGGTTTCACCCCTATAAATAAGATGTTTTGGTTTTAGTTTAGTAACCTCAGAGAGTTAGACACCAAGAGAATAGCTAAGTGAGTAGGCTATTAAATGGTGTAATTGAGTTTTGGGTTAAGTTTTGAGTAAGGAGTTTTAGGAGACTTTTCTCATTCTAAAAGTCTCACAGTTGTAAAGATTTATTTGTTAGTGGATTGTGTTTGGAGTAGGCCATTTTGAGTTGGGCCAAACCAAATATATTTGTGTGTTCTTATTCTTGATTTGAGCTTGCTATTTTGTGTGTGGTTGCTGCGCGTGAGTATTGTTGTTTTTCCCAACAAAAGTAACATTACTTTATTTTTGCACTCACAATTAATATCCCAATTTAAATGACCTAATTTCTTTGCATAATTGCTTTAGAGTTTATATAATTTGATATAGTATTATTAGCGTAATTTTTTAATTATACAAACAGAGTTAGGAGATAATCACATATCTCACTTATTTTTTTAATTAAATTTTTTATTATTTAATATACTCTTAAAGGTAAGTATCACTCTATTAACTCTATTTATAAAATCTAAAAATTCCACTTACAGTAAATTAAATAATTTTTTATTGATTTAATAAAATCATGCACTGAACCTTGGAAAAAAAAAAGTCATACACATAACATTACACGACTTGTAAGTTTGCATGCCCCCAACTTTCTCCGACATGCATGATTTAGTTACCAAGGTTTTGTTTAGCACACGACGAGCTTCTTTCAAAAACTTTATGATTAATGACAAAAGCAAAGTTGAATTGGGGAAAAACCTTAAAATATTGGAACATTCGGACCCTCCAAATTTATAACAAATCATTAGTGGAAGCATGTTTCATATGACATGGACAGAGAAATAATTAATTAGTCCTTGTTCGTTATAATTAGGCAGTATAAATATATATATATATATAAAATATTTAAAAAGTATATATAAGATAGCAAACATTAAAATAAACAAGATAAATATTTAGGATCCAAGATTTAAATTACTATTATAGTCATGTTTTTAGTCCTGTCACATTTATTATCGTTGTGAACATAACGGATAAGATAGCAACAATCATATTTATTACAATCATAAATTTTTTTTTTAATTTTTGTACTACTCATCACAAATACAATAAATATTATGAATAATCATGAATACTCATATTTTATATTATTTAAAAAATTTTAAGACATTTTAATTACGTTTTTTATATGATAAAATCAATTATTAACATCTTTTTAGTATTATAACTTATATAATAGTCAATATACTCATTTAAAAGTCATTAAGTAAGATATCCATCAATTTTACAAATATGACTAATATAGTTAAATAGAATAAAAAAATAATTTCATGTGTGAAATTAATTGAAAAAATATAATAGATGAAAATTTTATATTTTATCAATAAACAAATTAAATCAATAGTTAGTAACTTAACTTTAATTAAACAAAAAAAAGCAATTAAAAATAAAATTAATGATAACAAAATTTTAATGTAAAATCAATTATTTTTAAATAATACTTATACATATAAAACACTTATAAAAATAAATTTACTAATCATCATCTTTCATTCTCTCTCAATTTTATTTTAAATAAAAAAATTTTCAAATTCTTATTTCTCAACAAACTTTTCCTCTCAAATTTTTATCTAAACAATAAAATAAAATATAAAACTAATTTTATTACTTTTAAACACCCTCACGTGACCCAATACACTTTCTTTCTTCTATACCTACTTCAATCCCTGTGCCTCTTTCTTTCCCATCTTTTTTTTTTTTTTTTTTTGCATCTATTTCAATTCCTTCATTTCACCATACATAGCAAACTACTCTATGTAACTCCTATACCTTCTGCTTCAATTCTACCTTCAAATCTCGTCTCATCTTTATCAAGATTGAAAAAGAGAAATAACTCATACCATTGTTATAGTTGGTAGGGGTTATGAAATTTCTAAAAAAACAACAAAATGTGAAAAAAAGTACTTGTAAGTGAATATCTTGTTATTTCCTTAGATTAATTCTTTTTTTTTATTTGTAAATTGAAATATAAAGTTATTATTGATTGATTGTTGTGATTTGGGGTTGATTTTTTTTTTAAGACTTAAGCAGCAATAGCAGTTCGTTTTTATCGTTATTTTCAGTTTTACTATTATTTGCAGCCGCTAAAGACCATTACGTGTATGAATCGATTTTCACACTTTAATAGCGGTGAATAATGATTTCGATGGGTGTCTTTACCACAAAATAGAGACAGCTAACCCACCCACTTTTTAATTTAATTAAATCAGGACAACACCCTTTATATTTAATACATAAATTAAGAAAAGTGATTTCTTCCCTGCCAAACGGAGAAAACGATCAATCGCTTATGGTGAAATAGACTTTTTTTTTAACAGAAATTATAACCCAATATTTTACATTTAGATTAACCCAATTAGCTTTGAATGACTTGACATAGAGTCATTATTTTAAATAAAACATTGGGATTGATCCAAATATTCAACAGGGCTTAATTTATTCATTCACCATCTCATCTTGCATGGCAAATCATGATCAGTTATTCTTGGCGCATGTCGCTGCGCAAGCATCCACGCAGGTTACAACTTTCGTTTTAGCTAAACAATTTAAACCAAAAAACAAAACCTTGAGTTTATGTATTCTTGTGTCTGTTTTGAAAAGAGAGAAAGAGGAAGAAAAAGAAATTACCTGGATTTTCTTTGGTGCTGAGATTTGAGCACAAAGCAGTTGCAGAACCAAGCTTGCAGAATGATTGAGTGTCTTTGATAGTGCCCACAGTTGATTTGAAAAGGATGCAGTTCTTCAAGCATTCGATAGCGCAAGAGCCAGCTGTGGTTTCGGGTCGAAGGATGCAGAGAATATAGCAGGTAGCGTAGCAGACTTCAGTCGGGACGAATTGAGCGGTGGACTGCCCAACTAGAATCCCAAACACCAAACAAACCATCAAGATCGACGAAGCTCCTTTTTTTTCCTTTTCTTTTTGTTTGCAATAATAATAACAAGATATGTAGAAAGAAAGTGTTGTGTTGGTGGTTCTTTCTATTACACGTGAGATTTACATACATTATATTTTTCCTGTCTCAAATTATTTGAATGCAACAAATTTTTATAAAATTTTAAAAAGTTTGATTTTAATGTATTTAATATTAAATTTTAATTTTTTATAAAATTGAAGTTTTATAATTTTTAATATTAAAAAATCACAAAATTAATTGTAAAATATAAAAATAAAAATTTTAACTCTTCGAAATATATATAATTTTAAAACATTCCAGGAAAATAACAAAAGGAGGAGACAGAAGAAGTAATTGATAACTGTACGTAGTATTCATCGTGCTCCTCTGAATTTGTGCTTACAAATGAAAATCAAGTTAAGTTGGCAATAGTCAAGAAATCCATTACAATGCCGATTAGGATTAAAATTGATTGGTCTAATTAATTACACCTTAAGTTTATGATGTAAATGATATGTTAATATTTGTAAGTTATTCGGATTCAATTCGAATAAAATTTTAATTTTGTTCGATTATTATCGAGTAAAATTTAAGTTCGAGTAATTTTACTTATCGATTGAATTGAATTCGAGTATTTTTATACCTGATTCGAATTATTTGTGAGCTTAATTGAGTTTTTATATTTTAATATATTTTCATTAATAAAATATTTTAAACTTGAATTTGAATTTAAGCACAAATAATCGAGTTTTTATCGAATATAAAAATAGAGTTTTATTTTTACATGTTAATCAAGTTTAATCGAGCGAGCTCAAATAATTTGATTTTTATTTCGAGTTGAACTCGAGTTGAAAAAAAATTCGATCGAATTTGAGCTAAATTTTGAATTTTAGATTTAAAATCAAATTTAAATTCAAGTTTAATATTGTATCAACTCAAATTTGATAAATTATACCCTACTTGGGGTGATATAGCTAGGCAAAATCCAATTCTCAAAAAGTTCAAAATGAGTAGAAAAAATATATATTAATTCTTGATTCGAAGTCAAGTAATACCAAAATCTTCGTTCCGGATATGGCCCCAATTAATCCTTCTAAACATTTCCACAAAATAATTTTTCTTTGAGGTATATTTCTCCAAAAGGATAAGCACAAATATGAATTCTATAATATTCCACAAGGATTCTTGTGTAGAAGCTCATTTTAATTATTTCAAGGATTATTATTTTACACATGGAGTTCTGATCGATAGTAAAATTTTTTTTACTGTGATTAATTTGGGATTGGTTTTTTTTTTTTTATTTATAATTTATAATATATATAAACAGGAGTGTTGATAAAACTTTTGAAACAAAAATGGACATTTGTTCTTATTATATTTTTAAATTATCATTTTAAATATTTTTGTTATAAAGAATCTAATTTTTTTGAGAAAATCCATTAAATGAATTTATTTGATAAACAAAAAAAGAGAAATTAAATTTATATTTTTTTATCTTCAAAATTTTAATTTTACATTAATGATAAATGTGAAAACTTAAAGTAATAAACTTTATATTTATCTGATATGATTTGCATATGAGACTAACTTTACATGTTAATGCAAATTTTAATCAATATATAATTTATTATTTTAGTTATTTGTAAAATATGGAACTGCATGTCCATTAAATAATTATTATTTAAAAATGGATAAAAATAATGAATATATGCATGAAACATAACAATATAAATACCAGTTAAATAAACATGCATAGCAAGTATATATACCCTTTTTTTAAAGCAAGTTTTTAAAAATTAATAGATAAAAAAGAGAATACAAAAATGAAAAATAATAAGCAATTCAAAAGAAAAACAAAGAGTCATTTAAGACGTCGTGGCTTAAAAGAAAAAACGCATCTAATTAAATCACAACTCAAAACTATATATCTCTATATATATATATATACTATTCGTAAAGTGTTAAAACTCTATTATTTGTGTTGTAATGATTTTTTGAGATTGATCGTTAGATTTAAAAAAAAAATTTACAAAATTATTATCAATTTTTTTAATTAAATGTGATTGTTCACTTAAAATATTATTTTTTAATGAAAATATTAAGATTATAAGATTTAATTTAAAGATATTTGGGTTTGTAAAATCAAAATTAGAACCAAACGTACTATCTTTTAGTGTAAAAAATATTAACACTCACATTGTTCGTTCGAAAAATTTTATCAATTAAAAACGTATTATTTTTTAATTTTGATAATATAATTTTTTTAGTATTTAAATTAATTTCTTTTTTTTAAAAAATTATTATTTAAATAATTTATAAATTCTTCAACACTTTAATAAAATTTATAAAAAATATTCTCATCTAGAAAAATTTAGAAAAAAATTTATCATTCACCAAATTCTTAAAAATTTCATTTGAAGATATTTTTTATCATAAACATGTATGATTTAAAGTAATATAAATTATTTATGATTATATTATTATTATTATTATTATTATTATTATTATTATTATGTGATTATCTAAATAAAAATTTAATTTGTAAAATTAATTTTGAGACCACCCACCTTTTTGCAAAATCCTAAAAATTTATTTTTCCTTAAAAATAATTAAAAAATCAAACTCTTTTAATTTTCTTTAAAATTAATTTTCTCATTTAAGAGATTTATTTAAATAAAAATTTTTATTTTTTAATTATTTATTTGAGTTATTTAAATAAATCTTTGTTTAGAAAAAATAATTTTAGATTATTCAGCTTTTTGATGAAATCCCAAAAACATTTTTTCTTATAATAATTAAAAAAATTGAACTCTTAAATTACATTTTAAAAGATTTATCCAAATGATCAATTATTTATTTTATTTATTATTTGTAGCATTTTCTTCTTAGCAAAAATAATTTCATTAATAATCCCAATCAACAGTGTCTGCAAAAAAAAAAAAAAAAAGGAAACTCCAGAAGAGACCCGTCCTGCTCTGAATTTATTTGCAGCCCTTCTCTCTGTATAAATTGATTTTTTTCTTGATTGTGTCTGGTTTTTTATAAATGTAATGGCTTGGCTTTGCGTGGTCGGGTGTTGGGTTTTAAGTTTTCTAGGTTCAGTGTCTGTTTTATTACGGGGTTTGTTGGGTTGAAATAGGGTTCGGTTTGGGTCTGAGTATGATGGCTAGAAATTGATGAAAAAACTGTGTGTTGGGATCTGTATCTGGGTTCTTTTTGAAACTCTGGTAGTCACCGAAACTGTGCTCCGATTAAAGCTGATGTTGCCAAGTTCTTCCCCTAAATGTGTTGCAGCTACAGTGGTTTTTTGCTCCTTTGAGTGCGTCTGCTCCTCTTTTTAGCCTTAGAGCACTGCCAAATATTGTTTGATTTCTCTACAATTTACTTCCTCGCTGGTTATCCCCGTCAATTCTTGCACTTTCTATGATGATTGCTTTCTGGAAATTGATTTGCAAGGATTTGGGTTGTAGCTAGAATTGTGATTAGATTTGAGGTTCTACACATCCCAAAGTTTAAATTTCAAATCTTTTATGTTTCTCGAAATAATTAGATAAAAATAAAGAGATAAACAGGAAAATGAGTAGATAATTGAGGATAATCAACATTAAATAATAAAAGAATAAATAAGATTTAAAATATATATATATATATATATAGATAAGTAAAATAAAAGGATAAAATAAGAAATAAAATATAATATATATATATATATATAAAAAGAATTCAACAATCAAACTTAAATCGAAACCGAAATCAATTGATTTTGATACCAACGAAATAAGGTGTCTATTCTCTCTATTCCCATTTTAATTACCGTGATCATTATAATGTGAAAAGTTGTTTTGATCAAACATGTAAGAATTTGCTATTGGTCTCGGGTTGTCTTGCTTTTATTGATATCTAAGTAAAGAGCGAACTAAATTTCCTTTCCCCACATTTTTGTTTCAGGAGAATAAATAATTATGCAATAAAACAAGTTAATAATTAAATACTGTTGTCAATTACAGTTTACATTGTTTTTGTTAAAAAAAAAAAAAAACAATTATTGTAAAAGCATATGCCAGAAGTATTCTATATGTTTAGAAGAGAACTAAATTAAGGATATAATAATCATAATTATATGCTCAGTTAATCATACTTTTGTTTACAGACTATAATTAATTAATATCGTTCAAAACTTCAAGACTGTAAGATAAAAGTGGTCTCCAATTTGATTTAGGCCAACCTTAAATTTTGAAACATTTGATCCCCTTTCCTCTCCAAATAATATTTCATTTCATCATTTGCAAAATTCAGCATTCGCTAAACAACGTATTAATTCCTGTTCACTTCATTTTAAATCGAATCCACAACCTTTGCGAAATGTGAGCCCTAACATCAGTTTATCAAACTTTTTTCATCCAAATTCCATAATTTGGCCAATTAACAATATCACTATATCAATATATATATATATATATATATATATATATCACAAACCGAACTCTCTATCTTTGACATATGATGAATAATCAGTTTGTCTTGGCGCATGTTTATTTTAATAATACATTAAAATAGACAAAACAAAACCAGGCCTTGAGTCTATTTATTAACAGGGAAAACAGAGAGGGAGAGAGAAAATTACTTACAAGGATTTTCTTTGGATGTCTTTGAGACTAATTTCCCAACTAGTAGAGCTTGGGATAAATACAATCCCTGAGGCACTTGAGATTGCAAAAGAAAGCCGTAGCTTGCGGGTGTAATAACACAGAAAGCAAAGCAACTCAAATAGCAGGTTACGAAAGTAGCAGTGAACTGCCCTACTATAACCCCCAACACCAAACAAGCCATCAAGACTCCCCTTCCTTCCATTTTTCTTCCCTTAATTTCCTTTTGTTTGCAATCGGGAAATTAGAAAGATGAGGTAGAAACTTCTGTTAGTGCTGCTCTTTCTTATTCTCTAAGACAGATTTATATATATAGGCTCTAACTGGTAGGTGTATGTGGTAGATAAGTTCCTCTCAAATTATGCTTGTATACAGAAATTGAATTGATGGGTCTAATTTTAACCTTTGGGGATGAGTTCTTAACAGGAAAAAGGCCAACTATCAAAGGTTAGATCATACCAAAAAAACATTCAAGTATACATTAATTGTGAAAATATATAACTTTGTTGGACCATAAATCTTAAATTTTATCAGATATCAACAATTATTGATTTATTGATTTAATTACGACAGTTTATTTTAGATGTACTTTTATGAGAAACAATTCTTACCAATAACTATGTTTTTTAATAGAAGTTTCATAATATTATGGTTTTTTTTTTTATATAAGAGATCCCAATTTGAAAAACAAAAAAAAAATTTTAGGTGTTGGAATTTAAATTTTAGATCCGCACGATATTACCTCTTAGGATTGGAGGAATGAACCAACTGAACAAAACTGAAAATTCTAAAATATAATGATTAATGAAGAAGTAAAGATACAGTATTAAAGTTTAAAAAATAAAACACTGACATGAATTTTGCTTCACCGGCATTCACTTTTTTTCGGAGATCATCATTCTAGTGGGGAAGGTTGTTGGTTCGACCTTCCAACAATTTGCTATTTGATATGTTCTTGGGAGACCAATTAAATTTTCTTTCTCCATATTTTTGGTGCTAGAAAGAATATTGCATGAATTGACTGAAGCAGTTTTCCACGCCAGTCATCAAAGAAAATTGAACTAAGCACTGTCGCGGTGAGTAAATTTGGAATGCCATAATAAGTTAACAATATTCAGCACGTGCTGGCCCCTTTTAATCCCCCTACAGATTTTTTTTTCTTTTGAAAAAGCAAAAGAAAAGCTTTAGTTAAGAGAAAGGAAAACCAAGTTCCCTACAAATTCGAAAATCCCAATATATGAAGAAACGTACAAATCAACTATGAAAATGTAAATCCAATGGAAAGGCTAGTCTGATGGAATGGATGAGAGAGAGGCACGTGTTGCAGAAATATGAAGAAAGCTCGAGACAACAAATCAACTATGAAAAGTCATCCTTATTCTTCAGCAAAAACACATAGAGGATTGTAGGAAAAGTGTCAAACATATCTTCGGAATCCAGTGACAGCAAATCCAAAAAAATATCTGGGCGTTCCAACCATGGTGAGAAAAGAGAGAAAAAAGTATTCAGAGATATAACAAATAGGATGAGGGGAGAATACAACATTGGAGTGGAAGAATGTTGTCCAAAGGTGGAAAAGAAGTCTACATAAAAGCAGTGCTTCAAGCAGTTTCAACGTATGTTATTAGCTGTTTTCTTCTTTCCAAAGGTCTTTGTGAGGAGATAAATAGCATTATGATCGATGTGAAGATGCGAACCTGAGCACACAATACCAACTGGCTTCGGACCTGACTGAGCCCAACGAAAGAAAGTGGAAGGAGGAAGAGATCAAACAATTGTTCTCGGATGATGAGGCGCAGTTAGTAGGCTGTACACCACGGGGACGCACGGGTAGAGATGACCAATTAGTATGGGGACCAGAAAGGAATGCAGAATATTCAGTAAGAAGTGCATACAAATTGCTTAACAGATCACATGAGGATATCACAGATACGACGTCTGCAAACGGGTATGGAAGTAAATATGGAAACTGAATATCCCAACAAAGATTCAAGTGTTTGAATGGCGGCTAAATTGAGGAATTTACCAGTTTTTAGCAATTTAAAGAAGCGGGGAATTGCAGTGAATTAGACATGCAGAAGGTGTGGGCAGGAAGAAGAAACATCAATGCATGTGATAAAAAGGTGTGGGGGAGCAAATGATATATGGAACATGGGAGGATAGGGTGCAGAATGGACCAATGCAGATATGGAAAGAGAGAAAGGATGGCTTCACTGCATGTATGAGAAAGTGGACCAGAACAACATGGAGTTGGGGTTGACAACATGCTGGATGATCTGGCATAATACAAACGTGGAGATCAAGACCAACGAAGTGAAAAAAAGCTGAAGACACCGTGGCATTTGTTGGGAGATTCATGGAGGAATATAGAGAAGCCCAAATTAGCAAAGCCTCTAGCGTTCCTAAGGAGATTATCAAATGGAAAGCACAAGCGAAAGGACTGGCCAAGGCTAACTTTGATGGAGCATTGAAAACAGATGAGTGTGTCTGTGGCATAAGAATCCTGATACGAGATGAAACAGGACAGGTTCTGGGGGCATGCTCAACAACAGTAAAGAGAGTCAAAGATCCCACAATTGCAGAGGCATTAGCAGCGATTAAAGCCGTAGAAGTTGTGATGGAAATGGGATTTCAGGCTGCGAATATTGAGGATGATGCTGCAGAGGTCATAAACCAGATAAAGTCTAATGAAGAAAATTTATCAATGGTTGGTGAACTGATCAAAGATGCAAAGCTGTTGGGGCAAGAGCTTCATTATTTTTCTGCTGTCCATACTAAGAGAGAAGCAAATGAGGTTGCACATATACCGGCAAAGAGTGCTCTTCGACCACCCTTGGAGCCAGAATACTGGTTCAACGAATGTCCCCCTATTATTTCGGATGTAATCCTTGCTGAAAGTATTAACTTAAATCTTTTTTTGTTTTGAAAAAGAAACAAACAAACAAAAAAAAAAAAAAACAGTCCTAACCCAAACAGACATCAACACCATTTCCAAGTGACCTAAACCAAGCTTGAGGATCAACACACAGCACACTCAAGCAACTACAACCAAAGCAAATCGCATGATGCCCAACTCTAACTAGATTTCCCCACCACGACAACTCCAGCACCAAAAAAAAAAAAAAACCATAGCATGCCATATCACGAGAACATCCACAACCAATTCCAAAGTAACGGTATCAACATAAAAGAATATTGCAATACCAATCAAGAACCGAAAAGCCAAAACCACTATAGCAACCAATCCTCTCCTCGCAACCAAGTCGCAAGACTCGAATTACCCTCCAAAAGCCAAAGTAGGCCATTTAAACCTCCAGTTAATTCATGAAATAGTGGGGACCGTGAAATATTACTGACTGATTTCTTTTCCCGAAAAGTCTACCAGAAACTTAGTACCACATGTAAATATGGACGAAAGGTTTCGTTGATAGAAAAAAATTTTAAATTTTAAAATAAAATGAATTTGTCTTGTAAAATTAAAATTAAAATTGTTAAAATTCTTAGAATTTGAATGAGAAATTTTATATTATTCAAATTTTCTTTTAAAATTTCACTAAAAAGGTGAAATTTTTAAAATTTTTTAGTTTTATGGTAAGAAGTCATTTTTTTTTCAACTTTTGTTTTCCTCAATTTTAACTATAAAAACTCATTATAAAATTTTTTAAAAATTTTTTATATTGTTAGTAATATCTACATATTTTTACAAATCTAATGACACCCATATTATATTTTTTAATATTTTGCTTGTTCTATCTCTAATATAATTATTTGTCTATTTATACTTATTTTTTTATCTTATTAAATTTCAATATTTAAAATTTTTTCTAAAAGGTAATTATCCAAATAATGTAATTACAAATTTTATTATTTTGAATTGATATATTTCAAAATGCTAATTTCAAAATTCTTTTTCCAATATAAGGGCTTGGATAAAAATTTCGTTCACGTATAAAATAATTAGAAGTTTATATTTAATATATTATCAGTGTATATACTTTATATATTATCAATAATAAGATGTTGCTATCTTATTATTAAGCAAGTATTAGCCTTTAAAATAAATATAAAAAAATTAATATTTTTTAAAAAATTTATTTGTTAATGAAGTGGTATTATTTGATTCATTTTATTAACGAATTGACATCATCTAATTCATTGGTAGTATATAGGATTTATACAAAAATATTGAGAGATAATAAGAAATTAATTCAAAAATGCCATAAAAAGTGAAAAATGTACTAAGAAATATTAAATTTGAAACTTGACCGTCAAAATTTCAATAAAATAAACTTGACAGTAAACGAATATAAATATGTTCTCTATTATAATATTCGTTAAAAGAAACCGAAGGCAAAAGAAAATCACATTCTTGAAACTTGACGGTCAAAATTTCAATAGCATTATTTTTCCATTCTGGATACATTTAGTTCAACTTATAAATTCAAACTGATTCAACGATAAAATTGAAAAAAAAAAAAAAAGGCTCCTACTTGTTATTGTTCTTCTTGCAAGTCTCATATCAGGAACCAACAAAGTTTTCCACTTTCTCAGAATCTGCAATATTAAAAATAATAATAATAATAATAATAATATAGTATGGAGATTAAAAGAACGACATAATTCTTAGTTTTAATTGAATGTAGAAAGATTTTTGTGTATTCTACCAGCGAGATTGTAAGTGTTGACCATGGAGTTTGCGCAGTTACTAGTACAGTTGTAGACCACTTCTGAGGGTAGAAGTTTGCAGCGTATCATGCACAGACCAAAACAAAGTGCAATGCGGGAAGGAAAGATGGGAAACACGCACTTAAGGGCACACTTTTCAGCACACAGTCCTGTCTCGGCAGCTGGATTAATATCTACTAATTCAGCTCGACCTTGAGCTACCACAACCGTCAGCAACACCATCAAGCTCACCATCATTTTCTTCGCACCAATCCCCTCCATGACACGACTAATTACTCTTTCTGTCAGTCTTCTTGATCACTTTTTATTTGTGTTACAGATGGTTTTGTTAGCTGAACGTTTCAAGGCTTGAACACAACGGATATTTATAAGGTTGAAGCACCGTATTTGCACGAGTAATCATTGGAAGAGCCCTGGTGTTTTCTGTAATTCAGTTAGATAGCAATTAACTGCTCTAAAAATCAGGCACAGATTAGCATAATCTTCTTAAAATTTTTCACTGCTGCTATGTTGCTGTGGTGTAGGTTTCAAACAAAGTAACTATGATTTCTTTCGCATTTTTATTTCATATCTGTTAGAATCACTTTGATCATGGAACTGCCATCCTTCCATGTTGTTAAAAGATCACGTTTGATAAGCTATCAAAAGTTGTTTGCTTAATCTAAGGTTGTAAGAATTAATTAAAAAATTATTACTAATTGTTACATTGATTCTAAAAGTTAATTAGTGATTATCTGTTTAAAAAAATCTTTCCGAAATTGAAACTGTATGTTAATTGTTGATTACCTATTTAAGTAATCAATTCTTTCCGAAAATGTTACAGTAGAAGATTTGCATCAATTGAATCAGTAACTATCGACAAACAGGAAAGTCCACATTAACATACATAACGTTTGCCTTCTAAAATTAAATCTAATAATTAGTGTATCTATAGTTTTTTACTTATTTTATGTTTAACACATATAAAATATAAAAATTATTATATTATAATTCGTAATCACAGATCATATACAAAACAAATTTGTTTATTTTTTTCATATCTATAAAGGATTTTCAATAAAATTTTAAATTATATCATTTTTATATTTTTTTTCAAATTATTCTAATATAATATTATTTTATCATATTTAAAATTATCACATCTACCAAAATGCATTACTTGTGAAGACAAGTGTTCTACAAAATGTTCCAAACTTATTGTTAAATTCCAGCCGAAGTTAGGTTTAAAAGCTTTCAAGCTTAACTGCAAGATCGTTCAATCAGAGTTGATCTACAATTGTGATCGTTCAATCAGAAGTGTTCCAAACTAGTCGTTCCTTGATAAAGTTTTCCTCTATAGCAGATGATGGAATTAATAAAGTCCAGAGATATGTATAGAGATGAAGACTAGCAATTTATTTTAAGGCCTTCCAAAGCCATACATATATAAGACAACAGTATTGAAATGGGCGTAAATCAAAACGTGGCTCCTTATCTCTCTCTTAAGTATGAAGATTTTCTAATGATTTTAGAAGCAGAAGATGTTTTAGTTGTTTGGAAAGCTGAACATAGTACCAATATTTATAGGCAAGGAAATATGGAAAGCAATCATTGTAATTTTGGAAATTGTAATTCTTTCCAAGGCTGCAATTAATCAAAAGTTTTTTAATTAATGGCAATCAAATATGTAAATATCTAATTTTGTCGAAAATTGATTTGAATTTGTTTGATTTGAGCACTTTGATTTGGGTTTGTTTGAGAACTTTAATTGGATAGGTCATATTGAGCTTATTTGGGCTTTATTATTGTTAGTATTATTTAAATGTATTAAAATTAGATCCAATTTAATTTGGGTTGATTTAAAATTGGCTCAAATCCAAGATCAAATTTTAAAGTCCTGAATTTTAAAGTTTAACATTTTAAGGTTTAACATTTTAAGGCCCAATTTTAGTTTTTTAAATTTAATTATTTTTATTTATTGATAAATACCAAAAAAAAAAAAAAAACATGAAGCTTGGTCTATATGGTAGACCAACTTTCTCAGATCTTCCCCTCTAACTGTCTCAGCATTCTCAACAATCTGTGTTTTACCCTAAATTTTACATATTCACCTCTAATACCAATTTAGCAAACACTCTAGATCTAATCAGCTTTTATCTCCCATGCCATAAAAGTCCAAATTTCTAAATCTACTTTTCAAAACAAAGATATTAAGCTTCTCCTAATCTCTGGTGGCTAATAAAATGGACAGAGATAAAAATTCACAGGTGAAAAAGTGAAAAAAAAAAAACACACAGTAAAAAATTGATAAGAAAATCCCACGAGCTCTATCACCAGCCCCTTCAAAACCCATCTCCAAAGTCTCTGCTTTCAATGAAAACACCTCACCTTTACCCGAGACTACCATTAAAGCACAACACAGAAAAAAATAAAAAAACCCCATTTGGCCATTAACCAAAAAAAAAAAAAAAACCAAAAACAGCATACCCCGTAACTGAACTTGGGTAATTAAAAACCATTATCCCTTAATGCTTTAAACCACCACAACAGCCTAACAAAAAAACAAAAAAGAACCAACATAACTAAAACCCTTTTTAAACCATAAAAAACCCTCCACAACCACTCAAAACCATTATCCACCATAAACAACTTCTAACACCACAACCAAGTTTTTGCCTGCACCTATCACAATCACATTTGCTTGCACCATACCCCCAACCATCACTCGTTTCGTCCAAAGTTTAGCCACCATCTTACCAGCCTTCAACCCCTACAAAGTCAACACCTTTACAAAATCCCACATCATCCCCCGAACACCTCCACCATCGGTAACCACTAAAACTCCATTATAGCCTCCCTCTCACCAACATCACCCTTATTGTTAACAAATACCAAAACACCAAAAAAAAAAAATCAAAACCATTTTTGCTTAACAACCGAAAAACCTAAAACACATTTTAAAAAAAATCACATCCCTTTAGAAGGGAAAAACAACATTGAAAGTAAAGAAAAGCCAACCAAAAAAACCAAAAATTGAAAAAAAAAGAAGAAAAAAGAAAAAAATAGCAAACAGAGAAAAAAACTTCAATTTATGTGGCTCTAAAGGAGTTTCATGGTTGGGCTTTTCTTGGAAAGAGAGGTCATGAGGAGGAGAAACACATAATAGGAAAAGAGCGAGGATATTAGTTTTTGGTGGTTTTTATCGCGACTTTGAACATATATCTAGAATTATTTGAGTTGGTTCTCAAAAAACAGAAGCCAAATTTAGGAAGAGGGAGTGTGAATGAACATGTAGTGAAAATTTAGGATCAAACTGTGGTCAGAGGCTATGGGGACCAGTAGCCAGCATTGTGGCCAATGTTGAATTCTGGGTTTGTTTGATTTTTTGGTGAGGCTAAGTTTTAGAAAGAGGAGAGAGGTTTTGGGTAGTGAAAGAATATGAAAGTGTGAAAAATGAATGGGTTTAAAAAATCTTGGCTTTTATAATAATGTAGATTTAATAAAATGATGTAGTTTTGTTGGAGAAAGAAAAAAAGAAAATAAATTTACCAATCTGACCCATTCTTATTGATCGACTCGAGTATAGCTAGAGCTGACCCAACTCGACCCACACCTGTTGCTAGAAGTTGACCGTGGACCAACTTCTTTGACTGGTCCAATTTTGGTTTTTTTTTCCTAAATTTTATTTATTTGCTTGTTTATTTATAGATTAAATTGCACACTTAGGGTTGAAATTTTAGAGAAAATGTATTAAATAGTAAACTTATATATAAGTTAAAGAAATTTAAAAAATTACTATAAAAAAATAGTAATGAGCGAAAATTCCTCCAATGATGAGATTTTAAAAAATCTAAGTAGTGATTCTTTAGGAATCTCTAGGTGAAAAGATTTTTTAAATACTATTAGCGTATTAAAGTATTTATAAAAATTTTTAATACAATAAAAAAAATTTTTTCTTCTAAAAATAATAATGATAATAAAAAAAGAAATAAATAAACAAATTTTCTCAAAAAATGAATAAATAAAATATCCACACCAACATTTCATTATTTTCATTGCGTGCATGTCACTTAATTTTTGAAAAATAAACAAGAACTTCTGATGATAAGATTCGAAGATAATTCGAGTAGTGATGCTTAAAAAATTTTTAGGTGAAAAAAATTCTTTCAATGTTACCAATTTAAAGGGACATTTTAAGAGTTCTTTCAATAATATGATTCTAATTCATTTTTCTTAAATAAAATAAAATAATAAAAAAAGGAAAATATTATTACAAATATAGGGAGTCAAGGAAATTATTTTTTAATATCAAATTCACAATCATTTTTGTCAAAATTAAGGGATAACACATAATTAATTGGTACCATTTTTCAACAGGTATTATGAAATGCTAATCTTTTTTCATACGTAATTGACTCTCGGACCTAAACTATTTTACAGACTTTAAAATTATCTTTTTAATAAATTTTAATTAATTTTAAGATTTTATTAAAAATGTAAGTTTAACAGGTGGCTAATCGTACCTAGCCAAAAAAGATTGGTGATGACTATTTGTTTTTAAACTTGTCTAGCAACTCTAAAACCATTACAACAATTTGGCAACTCCACTGGAGATGTCATTTTATTTAATGAGTTAGGCTAAAAAATTAATTATATGTTATCCTTAATTTTGATTAAATGGTCTTAATTAGTATTTAACTTTAATTTTCTTGATTTTAATTTTATTTTTTAAAATAACAATAGTAATAAAACATTTACATGTTTTTCGTTTTAATTATGTCATTTACTCATTTATATTTTATGTTTTTATATATTATTCTACATAGATTGCAAGGCACTTTATATTAGGTTTTCAATGTTAAATTCCCTCATTCACACACGACACATTCATATCATTCTTAAGCTCTATACTCGAGCTTTGTCCTTTTTAAGAAGGAATATAGTACTTATAATCTCGTGAGGTAATAACCTCTGTAATGACAAAAAAATACTTTCACCTAAATTAAACTATTTCTGTTTGTAGCCTATAATGAGTGAGGATTAGGGTGTCTTATTAGTACTATGTGGAGCCAATGAGGAACAATTTAAGAACTTTTAGATGTATAAATCCTCACTCAACATATAGTAAACGTTAGGGGACCAAATCTTAGGTAGTGTGCTATTGACCTTTTTTATAGAAATAACTCGAATTAAGACATTTCAATACAATATGCATTTTAGGATAACAACAGCGTAGGCAAAATTAAAATTTTGAAAAAAAAGAAATAGATAATAAAAGAAAAATATTTTCTTTAAAAAGGAAAGGAAAAGAAAATTTTCTTTTGATATGTAGTTCATTCATTTGGTGGTTATCGAAAATTTACATTTTCAGGAAGTGGTTTAAAACAAAATGAAGAATTTTTTTTTCAACATTATCCAACAAAAAAAAACAAACAAACAAAAATTTTCAAATAGAAATTAAGGTTTTCTTAAATTTTTTGTTTATTGGCCAAATAAAAATTAATGAAAAAAGAGAACAATTTTTGAATCCTAGTTATTCTGTATGATAAAAATATATGTTCTTTAATTTTTTCTCTTTCTTAAAAAAGAAGAAAAAGAAAAAAAGAAAATTTTAAATTTGAATGTTGTTTCATATTATGCATTTTTATTTGATCTTTTTGCATACATTTTTATCATTTTTTTAAAAAGAAAATAATAGGATAATATGTGCACCCCCATCTTATGCATCTTAATAGGTAGTCCATGCATTTCATCTCATACACATCTCATTAGATAATTGATGCACTACATTTCATTACATATTTTAAGGTAGTATTAGTTTTATTAGGTTGACATAACACAAGTATTGCATTTCATATAGATATATCTTATGCACATGATAGGTCAGTGCATTTCACATAAGTATGTTGCATTAGTCATAAGTATACATCTCATCATTTATGTAAGTATGTCATTGTATTCTATACATGTGGATCCATGAATAGTAAGGTTTTATAAAATATGCATTGCATTTTACATTAATATGACTCACCACCTCTAGCAACAGAACATTACATTCTTTGTATATACATTCATGAGTGATGAAATTTTTATCATTTTATGCCTTGCATATGTGAAAATCTATTGTCTTAGACATTTTGGTATTTTATAAAACTCTTTAGGCATCATTGTCATATTTATAAACATGCTCTGTGTGTCATATAAGTTAGAAATTATTTTGTGACATTCATTCAATAAGGGTAATAACATAGAGTTTTATGTCTAAGTCTCGGAATAAAATGTTTGTCTTGGTGGGAATCAAAATGGCAAAAATGAGAGATCAATTAGAAGCAACGATTAGTGTGTTGAGTTGAATCAAGAGGATTTTGGCATGAGCTTCAAAAAATGAAATAATAGATTGCTCAATTGATAGAAATGGCTAAAGGTGGTGGTGAGGTTAAGTTTGTTGTTCCTCAAGGGTTGTTGTTACTTTCGATTCAACCAATTCAAGATTAATTGGTTCTTATTCAGTCCAAGACTTTTTTTTTAGCATACTAAGCCATTAGGTGATTCAAATAATAATCAAAGTTTAGGCAAGCTTAAGGAAAAAATAGATGAATTGGCCACACAAGTGACTGAACTTAAGTTTTGATTTCTAAAACGGAGTCATTAGGCTTCAAACAACCTTACCAATTATCTTAAGTCCAAACCCACACTTAAATCCTTCTCATGACTATTTTTGAGTTCTTTTCCAAGCACCTAATAGGCCCTTAAACTTCATGCAATCTCTGAGAATTTCACACCTAAATTTGTGTCCACCACCTCATATTTCATAGCCACTTATGCAGCTTGCTATCCTACCACTATCTTCTCAACCCAATTTTCAATCTAGAGTTTCTTAATTCACTCCAACACCAACTATACCACCTTTTTTCAACAAAGCAATCTAACTATAGAACAAAAAAACTCCTACAGCACCAACACAAAAGAAAGAACTGTATTGACCCAATACCCATGTCCTACATAGATTTATATTTATAGCTATTGAAAAAATACCTCATTGCCTCTCTCTTTGCTGAATCCCTTAAACCACTGTATCCCAAATGGTTTGACCCGAATGCTTTATGTGAATACCTTTTTGGCATTATAGGCCATTCTTTTAAAGATTGAACATTTTTGAAATACAGGGTACAGAAATTGGAAAAATTCAAAATTTTGGGTTTTGATGTTGAAATAAAGCTAGTTGTTTATAAGAATCCTTTATTGGTCCATTCCGAAATAGAAAGCAATGCTATAGACAATACTAAAGTTAGCTAGGATAATGAATAAAAAATAAAAGCCCTAAAGCAAAGAGTTGTTCCCATTAATAATCACAGTCAACTTCTTTTGGATTTCTTAAACAAGGCAAGGAAAAGTATAAGCGAGTCCAGCACTTTATGGTCCTAGTCCTAGGATGGTTCATGATGTATATAAACTTAAAATTTTAGGAATGAATGAAACTTCTCTTGATTTGAATTTCTATAAATAGACATATCTGTTTACATTTCATTTTTTAATAATGGTATGCATAAAGGAGCTCGTGAAAAAGAATGATGGTTGTAACTATACTTTCACCAAATTTTTAAGGCAGAATGAATGTCTTTAAACAACCCAACCTGAATATAAGATGTAATTTAAGCTCCTTTTCCACAAAAATAATAAAATTTGACTTGTATATTATGTATCATTTATTTGAATTCATTATTTTTCATGATAGCTATGGACAAGGAATGGTGATTGTGAGGATACTTTTGTCAAACTTTCGAAGCAAAAAGATATTTTAAAAAGTTTTACCTAAATATTAGAAAATTTCTAAATTATCTTTTAAAGCCAATAATAGAATTCATGTCATGTATTTTCTAACTTTTAGTAATTAATAAAAGGTTCAAGGATAACGCGTCCTAAGAAACATGATCAGTTAATTCTACGTACTTACAACACTCAAGCTTGTACAAGAATCATGAAAAATGAAAATGCAAGTTAGATGGACAGAATGAAAAAAGCCCAAAGAGATCAGTGAAATAGTTACAGGAATGCAACAAAATATAAATAAACAGTTAGCAGAATTAAAACAGAGGTTAGCGGGATTAACAAAAGAAAAAGGATTGCTAAAACACATAAGGTAATGGAGGAAACAGCTACTAAGAAATCATTATATTCGCTTGAGTTCACATATCCAGATGTTCAAGACCCCATATGCCATAAGCACCCTTAACAACCCATCAATCTTATACTGATACTTTGACCAAGTTGTCCCTAGTTCAAATAAATATTAATCCTAAGCCTACTCTCTGCAACCTAATTACTATGCCTAATTTGGATGATCCTAAAGAATGGAAAAACTGAAAAAGGTGTCAGATTCATCAGGAGATATAGTGATGAAAGATAAATATAACCTATTGGAAGAAAGACTGAAAGCAATTAAAAGCCATGATATATATGGAAGTGTTGATGCTAACGAACTTAGTTTAGTACCTAATCTTGTCATTTCATCAAAATTTAAAGCCTCGAATTTCAAAAAGTATGACAAAACAAAATATCCCTCGACACACTTCACCATATACTGTCGAAACATGACGAGCCATATTCATGATTATAAGTTGTTGATCCATTATTTTCAAGATAGTCTCACAAAATCTACAGTAAAGTGGTATGTCTAACTAGATCAAAGTAAGTTTGCTCTTGGAATGATTTAGCTAGAGCCTCTTTAGCACAATATAAGTATATTAAAGATATAACACCAAATAGGTTGTCACTATAAAATATAGAGAAAAAGTCAACTAAAACTTTCAAAAAACATGCACACAGATAAAGACACATGGCAGCTTAAGTACAACCAATCTTGACAAAGAAAAAAATCACTGTTATGTTTGTCAATTCCTTGAACACTTCTTATTACAAAAGAATGATAAAAAAATGTCTCTAAAAACTTTACTAACATGGTGATTTCTAGAGAAATGATAGAAAATGCAATCAAGAATGACAAGATTAAGTTAAAAATGCAACTAATGTTAAAAAGAAAAGTACATAAAAAAAATGAAAGAGAGGTGCAAGTAGTCACACTTGAGAGGCCTCTACCCAAAAACTTCATCCAGTGCATTTCTTATCCTCTTCATCAGCCCCATTTTCCTATCATAGGCAATATCTCTCAAAACCCATATATTTGTCAAGCAAGTTAGCATTTAGGCTTTTTAGCAAATATCCATCTTGAGATGACTATTCACGATATTATCCCTACATTTGAACCTACCACCTAACTAACAACAAATAAAAAAAGATCAAACAATGACCAAGAAAAACTTTCAATCCCTATTTTTTACCTTTTGCCTTTGCTAATAAAAGATAGGTACCTCACTTCTGTGCTTCAAAAAATAATACCAAATCCATCAGCAATGAGTTATGATCCTAATAACAAGTGTAATTATCATATAAAAACAATCGGTCACTCAACTAAAAAATGTAGACAGTTGAAAAAAAAGGTTAAGGATTTTATCAAAAGCGGTATTTTAACTCAAAAACTTATAGAACAATAGAAGTTGACTCTATCCAATTCCAAAATGTGAGAAGTTGAAATGTGAAAGAAGGTCTTGAGTTTTAAAAGATCAAGATGAGATGATTTTCTTCTAAACCTTTGACTTTTGGCATATAACATGCATATGGTGTCCCTAAGAGTTAGTTAGATTAATCTTGTTAGAATTTATTTTAGAAAAAATGAATGCTTTGGATTTTTCTAAGAAAATTTATTTTTTATGCAATTGTTTGAATAAAAATTCCCATATAATTAATTTTCAAAATCCTAAGATGAGAAGTGCTTTAAAAAAAGAAAGAAAAAGAAAGGAAAAAAGGGAAAAAGAAGTTTTTTTTTGTAATAAAATATGGAAAAAGCCTTGGAAGAGTTGATGATCTTTATTAGAAATAAACTCACCAAATGCCTTCACATCATTTTCAAATCAATCAAAAGGCTTCACCCATCAACCATAATCTTACAAGCAATTTAGAACTAAATTCGTTAGTCTTACTTTCGCTTCATAATATTATGATATAAAGGGGTGATAATCTTTTCTTAGATAATGAACAATGAGATAGTCAATTTTAAAAAAGAGAAAAATTTAAGATTCTTAAAAGATCAGACAAAAATGGCATTTTTTTTAAAATTCAGATGTGGTAAATATGTCTAGACTATGCTGTAGCTTTAGAATTACAAAGGTTGAAGCCACTCAAGTGTTACTAAATGACTATAAACATGCTAGCCTTCCAATTCTTTACCCAAGAAATTATCCTTGTATAGTTTCTTAAGGTTCATGGATTAAGAAAAAAAAGGTCATTGCCCTCAAAATAACTTGAATTGTGATCAACCTATCTTTTATTGTGGAGTGATATAGACTCCTTGATATCTTAAATGAGTTCATTTCATATGACCATTTTTCTCACATTAACCTACATTAGGTGTGGTTTGTTAAAATAATATATTTTTCTCAAATAGTGGTGGGAGGTATGCAAAAAAGAAAAAAAAAGACAAAAAAAGGAAAAATCTTTGATTGTGACATCATAGAAATATTTTAATAAATTTATAAAAAAATTATGAAAAAAATCAAAGAGCTCAAAAAAGTAAAAATGATCAGGAAAATCCTAAACAAACAAAGAGAATAGGCCAAACACAATAAATTTTTTTTTCAAACTTTGTTTTTTCTAAAAAAAAATAACTTTCCAAAATTGAGCAACTTTGTTTGAGATGATAAAAAACCATCGTCATCATCTTTTCACAAATGTAGAAATTTATCATTTACTACCCCTTTTAAGCATGATAAGATTTCTTTCATAATGATGTTAATCAAGTGTCACCCTTTAGACTAGGGTGCAAAAAAGGATACATCTAAGGGTTAGGTGTGGCAAAGTCTAAGAAAATGATATTATATGCTGAAAGCAAATATCCGATAAAAAGTTTTCAAAGTTTCCAATAAAAAGTTTTCAAAGTTTTGAATCCACTCGAAAGAAAAAAAAAAGAAATGTGAAAAAAAAGAGAAAATAAGAAAAAAGAAAGAAAATGAAAACCATAAGAATAAAAGGAGAAAAATGAAAAGAATAAGGAGAACAAAAAAAAGTAAAAAAAAAAAAAGAAATAAAAAGAGAAAATGAAAAAAAAGGAGAATAAAGAAATAAAGGAAAAAAAAGAAAAAGAAAGGGGAAAAATGAAAAAAATGAGGAAGAAAAAGGAAAAGGGGAAAGAAAAAGAAATGAATGATTGAGTGGAAAGCATGGGAAAACAAAAAAATAAATGCCCCAAAATGAATTTTTCAAATAATGATCCTTGGTTTGGTTTAAATTCATCTTAAACACTTATTTTGGGCTTATTTATCCTTTTTTTTTAGAACTTCAAGTTCTGGCTTACGTTACATCCTAAAAAAAATCGATATTGGATTAAACACGATTGTTTAAAAATAAAAAGCTTCTCTTTAAAAAATAATCATAAAATTTGATAACCTTGTTTATCTCCTTTTATTACCTAATTATCCGTTTGGGCTGTTATCTTATTTTGGATAAGTTTGAATTCTTGAGTGCGTAGTGTAATAATAAAAAAAAAAATAAAACAAAAAAAATAAAAGATGAAAAAAAATAAATGTGACTTTAGGATAAAAACCTTGCAAAAAGGTAGTCTAGCAAATTTGAAAAGGCTTATAGCCACTCTTGATGTTAAGATAAGATGCCAACCAAAGATAATTCGTACCCTTGCTTTACCATTTATCAAAATGTCATATTTGGATACTAAAGAAAATGTCGAACATGTTTGATTTTCAAGGATTTATATTTTAGGTAAACTTATGTCTCATTTGTGAGCCTACTTGAAAAAGTAAACACCTCTTTTTACCTTTTTTAGGTGGTGAATCCTTTTTTAGTAAACTGAAATCTACATGTGCTGAGACCTTTCAATCTATTTGAAAAGAAATTGTCACATTTTTCATTTCTAATAGGGAACACCAATTTTCAAGATACTTTTAAAGCCACATTTGTTTAGATATTTCAATATCTTTGACTAATAAATTTAATTATGTGGGATAAATTTTGTTAACCATTTTTGAAAATATATGAATAACCAATCACACTTTTTATGAAAAACAAGAAAATCATGTTAGAGAAAATTATTGAATTGCGAGAATCTTTAAACTAGTTTGGATTCAAGAAAGGAAAATAATTTTCATTGAAGGATTAATACTGTTGAAAAAGAAAGAAAAAGGAAAAAAATATTTTTGGGAATGGTGGGGTGTCTTCTTGTTTTCACAATGAAGTCTAAAACACATATTGCATGTTGTATATTATGTGTTGAAAAAGAAAATAGAAAGGAAAACATGTTGGAAAGAAAATCAAAAAGCATGCTGGAAAAGTAAAGAAAGCATAAATTGGTAAATAGACCATAAGGAAGATAGATGAAAGCATAAAGAAAAGAACATGAGAAAATGGAAAAAGAAACTTTGTCGAGAGAAAGTTGAAAAGCTAATTTGATGAGTAAAAAGAAATTAGTAGAAATAAAATATAAAAAAATGAGAAAAATGATCTTTGCATGTGTATCCTCATGTTTGCATTTACATTATAAAAAGATATTTACACTTGCCTCATTGCAATACATTTGCATAACTAGGACAAACATTTGCATTTATATGAAACATTTGCATCAGGAAAAAGACATTTGTATTTACATCTGAAAGGAGACATTTGCATAAAGTAAAGTTTTGCATCCGCATGATCATTTCAATAGTCTTTTTGCATCATAATTGTGTTTGCCAAATCTTGGGCAATAAAGCAAGAAAAAGAAAATTTGTTCTCTTGAAATTTAAAATAGTGAAGAAATGGTGTGAAACAATTCTATAAGATAAATTTGAAATATTGGGCATTTTCAAATCTAAAAGATAAGATATTTTGAAACAAAAAAGGATAAACTTTTGAAACAAAAAGTAAAAATTTTGAAGTAAAAATATTTCAAACTCTAAAGGAGATTAGGATTAAGAGAATTAGTATATGATTTTCAAGACCTTTGAGCAAAATCTTAGATTTTTGAATAATTTCCAAGACTTTTAAGCAAAATCTTAGATTTTTGAATGATATCCAAGTACCTTCGGGCAAAATTTTAGATTTTCAAAGGATTTTCAAGACCTCCAGGCAAAATATCAAATTTTTAAATGATTTTCAAAGACTTTCAGGCAAAACCTTAGATTTTTAAATGATTTCAAAAGGCCTCAGGCAAAATATTAAATCTTTGAATGATCTTCAATACTTTTAGGCAAAATTTTAAAATTTTGAAAGATTTTCAAAGACCTCCGAGTGAAATTTCAAATTTTTAAACGATTTCCAAATACCTCCGAGCAAAATCCTAAATCTTTAAAGGATTTATAAGACCTTCGAGTAAAATTTCAAAATTTTAAATGATTTTTAAAGATCTTCATGCAAAATCTTAAATTTTTAAATGATTTTCAAAGACCTTCGGGCAAAATTTTAGATTTTTGAATGATTTTTCAAGACCTCCAGGCAAAACTTCAAATTTTTAAATGATTTCCCAAGAGCTCTAGGCAAAGTTTTGAAAGATTTAAAAATCCTCCAAGCAAAATACATTAAATTTTTAAAGTTTTAAGACCTCTTTTTATATGAGTATTTATAGATATTGAGATTTGTAAGACTTTCGGGCATTATCTTTAAAACTTTTGGACAAAATTCGTAAGTCTTTCGAGTTGAATTTAATTTAGTGTTAAGATTTATAAGATTTTTTAGTGCGATATTATGTTCTATTTCCAAATGTTGTTGAGTTTTTACTTAAAAGAGTTTTTAAATTTATTTATTTAAAAAAAAACAAAAAATGGGAAAAATGGTGAAAACGAAATTCCAAAAAAATCAAAAATCAAGAAAATCTACAAAAAGCAAAAACAAAAATTTTAAAAATCCAAAAAAATTAATTAATAAAAATTTTTTCGAATTGTTGACTCCGGATAAAATTGTTATCTATATCTTTACCCTATTCTTGATTTTTAGTAATGTGTAAAGAAAGGTAGCTGTAAACACCTAATTTTATCTAGAATCAATTTGAGTTTTTTCGATTTTTGTGTTCAATTTGAACACTTCGATTTGGGCTTATTTGAGCACTTTAATTGGATACGTCTTATTGGGCTTATTTGGGTTTTTTTTTTTTTTTTGCATGTATTAATATCTGATCCAATTTAACTTTGATTGATTTAAAATTTGATCAAATCCAAGATCAAATTTTAAAGCCCAAAATTTTAAAGTTTAACATTTTAAGGCCCAATTTTAGTTTTTTAAATTTAATTATTTTTATTAATTGATAAATACAAAAAAAAAGCTTGAAGTTTGGTCTATATGACAGACCAATTTTCTCAAATCTTTCCCTCTAACTATCTCACCTTTCTTAGTAATTTGCGTTTTAGCTTAAATTTCACCTATTCAACTTTAACACCAATTCAACAAACACTCTAGACCTAAGCAGCTTTCATCTTCCACGTCACAAAGGTCCAAATTTTTTAATCTATTTTTTAGAACAAAGACAATAAGCTTCTCCTAGTCTCTGATGGCTAATAAAATGGACAAAGATGAAAATCCATAGAAGAGGGGGTGAAAAAAAATACACAGCAAAAAATTGGTAAAAAAATCCAATGAGCTCTATCACCAGCCCCTTCACAACCCATCTCCAAACTCTTTGCTTTCAACAAAAATACCCTACCCTTACCTGAGACTACCATCAAAGTACAACACAGAAAAAAACCAAAAGCCCCTCTCAGGCATTAACTAAAAAAAAACCAAAAATGTTATACCCTATAATCGAACCTAGGTAACTAGAAACCACTATCCCTTCATGCCTTAAACCACCACAAGAGCCTAATAAAATCCAACAAAAAAAAAAACAACACAACTGAAACTGCTTTTGAACCACAAAAGAACCCTCCACCACCACTCAAAACCATCATCCACCGTGAGCAACCTCCAACACCACAACCATGTCTTTGCCCACACCTACCATAACCCTATTCATTTGCATTGTACCCCAAACCATCACTCACCTGTGCCAAAGTTTAGCCATCACCTCACCAACCTTCAACCCCCATAAAGCTAATACCTTTACAAAATCCCACACCATCCCCTAAATGCCTTCACCGTTGACAACCACCAAAGCTCCATCATAGCCTCCTTTTCATCAACACCACCCTCGCTTCCAATAGATACTAAAACATTAAAAAAAAAAAACCAAAACCAAAACCCTTTTTGCTTAACAACCGAAAAACCACATCCTTTGGGAAGGGAAAAACAGCATTGAAAGCAAAAAAAAGCTAGCAAAAAAATAAAAATTGAAAAAAAAAAAGAAAAAAAATGAACAGAGGGAGGAGAGGAGCTTTGGTTTGGGTGTCTTTAAGAAAGTTTCGGGGTTGAGTTTTTCTTGAAAAGAGAGGTCATAAGGAAAAAAAACACATACTAGAAGAAGAGCTTGGTATGAGCAATGAAGATATTAATTTTGAGTGGTCTTTGTCACGACTTTAAATATAGATCTAGGATTATTCAAGTTGGTTTTCAAAAAACAAAGGCCAAATTTAAGAAGGAGTCAGAATGAACACGCGATGAAAACTTGGGATCGAATTATGGTCGAAGGTGATGGCAACTAATGGCTGGCATCTGGTGAGGCTAAGTTTTAGAAAGAAGGGAGAGGTTTTGGGTAATGAGAGAAAATGAAAGTGTGAAAAATGAATGGATTTAGAAAATCTCGGCTTTTATAATAGGGGTAAATTTAATAAAAGTGTATCATTTTGCAGGAAAAAAAAAGCAAAAAAATAAATCTACCAATGATAGACCCGTGCCTAGTTGGAGTTGACTTAACTCGACCTGTGCCTATCATTAGAAGTTGATCGTTGACCAATTCCTTTAACTGGTCCAATTTGGTTTTTTTTCTTAAATTTTATTTATTTACTTGTTTATTTGTGGATTAAATTGCACACTTAAGGTTGAAATTCTAGAGAAAATGTATTAAATGATAAACTTATATATAAGTTAAAGAAATTAAAAAAATTATATAAAAAAATAGTAATGAGCGAAAATTCCTTCGATGATGAGATCTCAAAGAAGTCCAAGTAGTAATTTTTTAGAAATCTCTAAGTGAAAATATTTTTTAAATACTAATAGTGTATTAGAATATTTATAAAAATTTTCAATACAATAAAAAATTATCTTTTCTTCTAAAAATAATAAAAATAAAAAGGAAATAAATAAACAATTTTTCTTGAAAAATGAATAAATAAAATATGTACACCAACATTTCATTATTTTCATTGCATGCATGCCACTTAATTTTTGAAAAATAAATAAGAACTTCCGAGGATGGGATTCTAAGGTAATCCGAATAGCAATGCCTAAGAAATCCCTAGATGAGAAAAAATTCTTTCAATGTTACTAATGTATTAAGACATTTTAAGAGTTCTTTCAATAATAAAGTTATAGTTCATTTTTCTCAAATAAAATGGAATAATGAAAAATAAAAGATATTACAAATAAAGAGAGTCAAGAAGATTATTTTTAAATATCAAATTCAATATCATTTTTGTCAAAATTAAGGGATAATACATAATTAATTGGTATTGCTATTCAACGGGTGTTGTGAGAGTGCATACGTAATGACTCCCGAAGCCAAACTAATTTGCATACTTTAAAATTATTTTGTAATAAATTTTAATTAATTTTAAGATTTTATTAAAAATATATGCTTTAATAAGTGATCAATCGTATCTAGTCCAAGGATATTGGTGGCAACTTAATTTGTTTCTAAATTTATCTAACAACTCTAAAATTGCTACGACAAAATGAATAAATAATTAAACAAAAATCAAGTGCTAAAGTTTTGATCATATTTTAGAAACAAAAGGCAAGAAAATATCCTCTTCACCATTTAAGTAGAAAAATTTTCACTATTTTATTTAAAAATGAATAATGTATTTTTAATTAAATTTATGATTAAAATTTAATAATTTTAAATTATATAAAAAATTAAAAAGTAAAAATAAATTTAAATAAATATTAATAAAAAAAAGATGCTCTCTACTACTTAAGAAGTAGTGAAATTTTCTATTACATCTAAAAGTGAATAATTGCACTCTCATTTAAATTTATGAATAAATTTAATGATTTTCATATAAATTAAAATAATTAAAAATTAATTAAAATAAAATAATTTGAAGAAATATTAACTTTAAATTAATTGTAACTCTTAAGCAAAGTAGTATAAACTTTTGCTTCCCTTTTTGTTTTGGATAAACTTTCATTATGTAATCTAACGAAATATCCTTTCATTATTTGTACCTAAAGTTCAAAGTCCCTCACTTTTTTTTTGGTCTCTGAACTCTCCATAATATATTTGGGCAATTAATACTAAGAATTTACAATAAAAAATCTAATCTTTACAGATTGGATGGAGAAATATTTTATGTTTGTTTTTTCTTTTTCGACAATGAATTTTTTTTACTTAATATATATATATATATATATACTATATATTAATTATTACTAGTTTACCGCTATATTTTACCCTGCAATTTAAATACTAAATAAAATTCAGGATCTCATTCATTGGAGAAAGAATAAAGCAAGAAGAAAATTTTAATAGGGTTCGATTGTTACTTTTATTGATTTATTTTCATTAACTTTTTCCATACAAAATAAATACTACAGTAAACTTTTATTGAATAACAACATGTAATCTTCCTATTCCTTTTTATGAACTCTAACTTTTTCTTTTTACGTATAAATCAATCATCTTTAAGTATGATTTACATTTTATTTATTTATTTATTTTTAAACGGGATATCTATGTTTCATTCAAAACAAGCCAATATATTTTACTGATACTAAATCACGAAGGAAAGGGGGACATTCCCCAAACCAAAACTCAGTGTTTTCCAGTGTAAGGGCATTCTAGCTAATGCATGAGCATCATCATTGAACTGATTCCATTAATCTTGCCCGAATCCTGTGTACACCCGCAACCAGGTTCCCTATGAGGGAAAGATCCCTTGTTCTTTCATTGATTCTATTGATCACTTGCAGGGAATCCGCTTCTATTGCAACATGAGTGAGACACTTTTCTTTAGCTACCTTGAAAGCTTGCAGAGCTGCAAATGCTTCTGCCACGAGAGGATCACGCATATCTTCCCGTTTTTCCGCAATAGCACCTAGAACATAGCCTTCATGGTCTCTTATTACCACACCAGTACATCCTCTCTTTCCTTGTGCTGAAAGGCTCCCATCAAAATTAACTTTGACACTACCATAAGGTGGTGTTTGCCAGTGAACATCCTCGTCCTTTCCCTCCTGTTCTTTTTTTGGCATTTGCCAGCTTATAATCCTCCAGGTATTCCTTGGCAAAATTTGCAATGTCTGATGGAACTCGTTTGACTGCATTCTTTACTTCCATAATTCGGCAATGCCATATTGCTCAGCAAACAACCAGTGCCGTTTCCAGCCTTTCCTCTTCGTCATCTTCTGCAATCCTGGCCAACCACCCTCGTCGGTGTCCTTGGTCTACTTATTTCCATTTTTTCGGTAAGGATGTGCATTCCCACACTGCCTTTGCTAGTTCACAATCCCATATTGCATGTGTTACCGATTCGTCCTCATTGCCACACCTCACACAAACCGGATTAACTTCAATATGTCTCTGCAGGTTGCTTAAAACCGGTATGAAACCAAGATTGAGTTTCCACCCAAATACCCGAATTTTGCTTGGGATTCTAAGTTTCCAAAGCTTTTTCCAGAAAAACTTCTCCACCTCACTGCAAGCCTCTTCTCCTTGGTTAAAAGCCTCTCCCATTTCCATTCATAAGAGACGGTAAGCAGTCCTCACCGTGAAAGAACCATGCTTCTCCAAACCCCATATTAACTTGTCCTCATGTTGCTTACAACTTAGTGGAATGGGACATATCATCGCTGTCTCCTCCCCAGGAAATGAGCTGTAAATGAGTTCCTTTCTCCACGTCATTGCGTCGTGGTCGATTAGATCTGCTACTCTTGCATAGTCTTCCTGTGAACAGTCTCCTTTTATAACTATGTTGAAAGGCAGCCATCGGTCTCCACGTATTTTGCTCTTTTATCCGTCTCCAACCCTCCATACCAACCCAGATTGCAGAATATTTTTCACTGACCAGATACGTCTCCAAGTAAGGGATGGGCTGTAACCGATTGAGGCTTCTAAAATAGACTTATTCGGGAAGTACTTTGAACTAAGAACCCTATGCACCAGTGAGCCGGTATTCATTTGCATTCTCCATGCTTGTTTAGCTAAGAGGGCATGGTTAAAGAACTCAAAATTCTTAAATCCCATCCCTCCCACATCCTTATTAAGACACATTTTCCCCCCATGCAGCCCAATGCAAACCATTTCCCTCCTTTTTTGATCTCCACCAAAAGCTGCTGATCAGGCTATTTAACTCTTGGCATAGACTCTTTGGAAATAAGAAAAATCCCATCAGATATGCTGTTATGGCCTAAAGAACAGATTTTATAAAAATTTCATTTCCCCCAGTAACCAATGACTAATGTTCTACTTATTGTTGTTTTATATTTAATCTTATTTTTTATTTTTATCATTCTTTCATGGCAAGTTGGATTTTTTGCTTATGTTCTAATGGCAATTGTTTTTAGCGATCGTGGGATTGCTATGCTTGTTTGAAATTGCAAGTGATTGTTGGGCCAGAAACAACAAACATAACAACGTAGAAGCAACATATCGTAATAAATCTATAGTAATAGACAACAATCAATAATCCAAAAAGTAGGAAAAATAAAGCACACTAAAATTTACATGAAAAATCCTCCAATGTAAAGAGAAAAAACTATGGACCACTAAAAAAATTTTCACTAAAAAAATTTTCACTATCAAATACTTGATATACAAAATTATTTTATAGTTAAAACTAGAGCTAATCAACAACTAGAGAGACAATTGGAGAAATTTCACCAAATAGGTGACTCAACAAATATACTCTAGATTTATTCCTAAAAAGCTTCAAACCCAATCTCCATCGTTCATAATATAGAACTTTGAATTATAAATCTACTAACAAAATTTTAGCTCAATTGGATCATGGATCAACTTCCTTTTAATCAACTCTTCCTTCTCCCTTTTTCTCTCTATTTTTTTTGGCTTATTTTCTTTCTATTTGGTGCCATTCTATTTCACTTTCTCATGCCAAAAACACAACCCTCAAATCTTTAATATTTAGGGCTTTATTCCTTGGTCAAAGAAAAAAAACTTTGGGCCTTTTAATTGGCCAAAACCAATAGGGCTAGACGTTACATTTCCTAACAATCTCCCCCTCCAACCCCATTAGAAGGAGATTCATCATCATAGTAATTTCATTTGGAACTTATCTTAGCCAAGGAACCCATTCTGGTCAAGTTACTGCAGAGCTCAAACTTTTTCTTGGGAAATATCTTAGTCAACATATCTTCTACATTATCATCAATAGGGATTTTTTTCAACAATATCTACTGTTCTTTAATCACCAATGTAATTAGTGATATCTAGCATCAATGTGCTTTGTTCTAGCATTGTACATAGCATTATTACTTAAATCTAAAGCAATCTGACTATAACAAAAAACTATATACTCTTTTTTATTTATCCCTAATTCAAGAAGAAAATGTTTCATTCAAAACATTTCTTTTCCTACTTCAGTTGCTGTAATATACTCAGCCTCTATAGTTGACAAAGCAATACACTTTTTAACTTAGACTGCCAAGACATAACTTTTCCTACAAAAGTGAATAAATACCCTAAAGTAGATTTCTTACCAACAAGATCACCTATCATGTCAGCATTAATAAATTTTTTTAAAACTGGTTGTGAAACTCTATAACTCAAGCACATTTTTGAGGTGCCCCTTAAATATCTAAAAATTAATTTCACTGCTTCCTAATAAACATTTCTCAGATTAGAAAGAAATCTGCTCACTACATCAATTACATGAGCAATACCAAATTGTGTGCAAACCAGAAGATACATTAAAAAACCGACTATAGAAGAATAAGGAATACTAGACATAGCTAGTTACTTTTTCTTAGTCATTGAATAACATTTCTTACTCAAATGAAAATGGTTGGTAAGTGGACTGCTAAATGATTTAGCATGTTATATGTTAAATCTATTAAGTACCCATTCAACATACTTTTCCTGTGATAACCATAGCTTTCTACCTCTCATATCCTAGTTAATATCTATACCGAGAATCTATTTTGCTAAACTTAAATCCTTTATGTCAAAAGATTTAGACAATTGTTCTTTCAACCTGTGAACCATACCAGCATCTTATCTTACAATCAATATATCATCAATATATAGTAAGAGAATAATGAAGTTACCATTAAAATTTTTTTTGACATACACATAAGGTTACGTAGCTATTCTTTTATAGTTGTGGCTTACCATGAAGAAATTAAATTTTTTGTACCACTTTCGTGGAGCTTGTTTTAAGCCATACAAGCTTTTTTTCAGTTTGCAAAGTGCTCTTTCCCTTTCACTTCAAAATCTTCAGGCTGATCTGTATAAACGTCCTCCTACAAGTCACCATGCAAAAATAGAATTTAAACTGAAGAGAAAATCTCATCAAAATTGATGCTAGGTTTTTAAGAAAAACTTTTTACCACCAAACGAGCCTTGTACCTCACTAGTTTGTCGCTATTTTTTTTCAACTTGAGCACCTATTTATTTTTCAATGGCCTTATCCCTTTAGGAAGTTTAAAAAGATCATATTTACCATTTTTCTGTAATGACTCCATCTCTTCTTTCATTACTTTTAACTAGTGCTCTCTATCCAGAGTAGTATGTATATCTTGAAAGCTTTTTGACCCCTTCTCACTGGTAACTAAAATAAAATCTGAACTTAGATACTTGGTGGATGGCCCGTGCTCTTTAGTAGATATCCTAGGTTGAGATTTTACACTACCTTATTCTAAAGGTAGCTCTTCCTACTCAACACTCTTTGGTAGAAAGGACTACTCACCTTATTCAATACTTTCAGGTAGAAAGTATTACTCCATTTGTTTAAAACTGATTGCATCTAGCTTATTACTAACTATAATTGGCTCATTCATATCCTCAAGTTGTCTCTTGTTCATTTTTACGATCTATGGCTCTTTTCGATGAAACTCCTATCAGTGTTGAAATATTGTACTCAATAGTAACCTATGTAACCTTTTCATTTTTTTCAAGGTCTACTATGGTTTTTTTTCATAGAAGACCATATCTCTGCTTTAATATCTTTCATTCACTGGATCCTATGCCCTATAGCTATTTTTCTCATCACCATATCCGATAAACACACACTGTATGGCTTTACTGTCAAGCTTTTACTTCAGCTATTTTGGCACATGTAAAAATGTTTTACATCTTAAAACTTTCAAGTGAAAGTATGAAGCATCTTTTTCTGTCCACACTTTTTTTAAAATGTCAAAGTCTAAAAAAATTGATAGTAATCTGTTAAGTAAATAACAAGCTATATTAACTGTTTCAGCCCAAAATGACTTTGATAATTTTACCATCCTTAATATATATTTGATTTTTTCTATAATGGTGTGGTTCATCCTTTTAGCTACACCATTATATTGCGATGTTTCAAGTTTTATCATTTCATGCTTAATCCCATGCATTAAACAATATTTTTCAAAATCTTTGGATGTGTATTCTCTACCATTATTAGTTCAAGTACAATTTAAGGGTAATTCTGTCATCCTTTCTACTATGACATTGAATTTTTAAAAATACAATAGTACTTGGCTTTTGTTTTTTAACATATATACCTAAATTTTATGTGACGTATTATCAATAAAAGTAATAAAATACCTGCTATCACCTAATGACTCAATCTCAATGGGACCACATATATTTTTTTCTCTAAAAACTCTTACAAAAAGAAACTTTACGATGCTTGCCAAACAAACAATGATCACATAAATAAAAAAACATACCTTTGCTCAAGGTAATGAGATATTGCCTTGCCAAAACCTATAACGTTTCTCGCTCATGTGTGCCAGCATTTTGTGCCATATATTGGCTAAAGTATCATTCTCAATGGCATTTATCTATTTATCGTTAATTATATCCATGTCTTGTACATTGTGCAGTATAGTTTTCTTTTTGTAACTACCATAGATCCTTTAAGAAACTTTCACTATCTATTCTTTTGTCGACTCTCATATCTTTCTTTGTTAAGAACATTAATAGTAAGCAAGTTCATTCTCATATCTGAAATTTATCTAACATCCCTCAAAGTCAATATACAGTCTGTACTAATTTGTACAACAATATCATCAATCTCAATAATCTACGACGCACTCTTTTTTTCATCTTAATGTAACCAAAATCTTTTGCTTTATAATTTATAAATAACTTATTCTTAGAAATACAATAATATGTTGCTTATGTGTCAATTATCTACTCAATGTCAAGATCACCAACATGGTTACAATTATTATGTATACAAATTAAAGTAACCGAATCACTATCTGAATTCACTACTATAACATTACCACTGTCTGAACTCTTACTTTTTTCATCTTTTCACTCTTGCTTCAAGATTTTATAGTATCACTTTATATGACCTACTTTATTACAATGAAAGCACTTCACTTTATCTCTAGACTTGGATTTATGTTTAAACTTACTATATCTTTTTGAATTCTGACATTTGTTGATGTTTTTACCTCTATTTTCTGTGACCAGAGCTTGATTCCCAAAGTCTAAATCTTTTTGCCTTACTTCTTCATTAAATATACTATCCTTTACCATCTCCAATGTCACTTTGTAATCAAGAGCTGAATTAAAAACAATCATAACTAGAGTATTCTAGTTATTTGGCAATGAACTTAAAAGAAATAATGCTTTCATTTTATCATCCATCTTAAACTCCATAGTAGTCATCCGATTAAATATATCTTGAAAATCACTTAAATGCTCTATAATCAATCATCCATTCTTATACTATAAAGTTGTAAACTTTTTAACAAGCATAACTGTATTTATGCTTGTTTTTCTCTCACACAATATTGTCAATTTTTTTCAAATAGTGTGGGCATCTGTCTCTTATACTACATAATGGAACACATTCATATCAACTAATTTTTTGATTGTAGCTAGCATCTTTCTGCCTAGCTTCTTTCAGCTTTCATCTTTTATATTTGCTAACTTAGTTGAATTATCCAATATTGGCCTATACAAATCTTTACAGTATAAATGATCCTCCATTATAAGCTTCTAAATTGAATAATTTAATGCTATCAATTTTATCATGAAACTTATATCACATTTCATAATTTCAAACAGAATTTACTTCTATCCTGGGTTGTTTCTATATTGATGTCTCAAAAACAACCCTCGCTCTGATATCACTTGTTGGGCTTTAAATAATAAACATTACAATGTAGAAGCAATATATTGCAACAAATCCATAGTAATAGATAACAATCAATAATCCAAAACGCAAGAAGAATAAAACACACTAAGATTTACATAAAAAATCCTTCAGTATAGAGAAAAAAATTATAGACCACTAAAAAAATCTTCACTGTTAAATAATGAATATATAAAGTTCTCATCTAACTAAAACTAGAGCTAATGAACAATTAGAGAGACAATTGAAGAAATCTTACTAAATAGATGACTCAATAAATACAACCTAGATTTGTTCCTAAAGAGCTTTAAACTTGATTTTCATTGTTCAGAATATAAAACTCTAAATTATAAACTTGTTGATAAAATTTTAGTTTAATCGAACCACAGATCAACTCTCGTTTAACCAACTCTCCCTTCTCTTTTTTCTTTCTATTTTTTTCTAGTTTCTTTTCTTTCTATTTGATGCCACTCTATTTCACTTTTTCATGCCAAAAACACAACCCTCAAATCTTTAATATTTAAGGCTTTATTCCTTGGTTAAAGAAAAAAAACTTTAGGCCTTTTAATTGGCCAAAATCGATAGGGTTGGACCCCACACTTTCTAAAAATTATGTGCTTAAAGAAAGGCATAGGGTTGAACTCAACTATTTGCTAAACCTGCAATTAAATCTCAACTATTTGCTTTTAAGAATATGCATAATATTGCTTGCATCAACATTTCTAATGAGCTAGAAACGTAGAATTAGAATGTGCATGGGATCCCTTATGTATTCATCAAACCAAGAGAAAATCTTATCACTAACCCCATGATAGAGTTGATCATTGAAGCTGATATACAATTATAAGAATGGCAATTTCTTATTTGCAATCTAAATAGACCATGGTCATATTATATTAATTACAGTGGCAGTTTGTTTTTAATATATTTACTTATATCCTACAAAATTTAAATTTTGATAAAAATATCAATTTATTTTTTGATTAAAAGTAAAATTTTTGGCTAAGTCATATATTGTATTTTAATACAGGATAAATGGCCTTTGATAACAGTTGGATGGAAATTTTTGATAAACGATTGCCTCAATATGAGAAAGGGGTTAATGAATTTCTTGAATTTGCTTTTAAACATATTGATGAAGGAAAAACAGCTCGTTGTCTATGTAAGAAGTGTAACAACAATTTATTTAGGACACATAAGTCTATTTATGAACACTTTATTATATATGGGAGAAAGAAAAACCCATCATGGTGAGTGCTTGTATGTTTCTGATGAAGATAACACTAATGAGATTGTTTATGAGAGCAATGAAAGTGATGATGATGGCATGTATGATATGGTGTGTGATTTTGGACGTGCTAATGCCAATTTTGCTTAACAAATTAATGCTCAAATAAGTGATGATGAACCTATTAGAGTTAGCCACAATGCTTTTAATAAGGAAGCCAAAGAATCTACCAGAGTTAATTTCACTACCCCAAATAAGGAAGCTACTAAGTTTTATAGATTATTGTAAGAAGTAGAAAAACAACTATATCCTGGTTGTGAGGATTTTTCCAAGTTGTTTTAGTTTGAGACTTTTGTTTAAGTACAAAAATTTTTATTAATTATAAATTTTTTTTATTGATTATAAATCTTTATTTTTATATTGAATATATAAGTAGTTCAAATATATTTACATTTATAATTAAAAAAAAATTTACAATTGTTATTTCAATAAAAAATAAATTTAATAATACACAAATTGTTATTGCAATAAAAAATTAATATCTTAAATTTGTCAATATAATTTTTCAAGAAATATTGTTACAAATAAATTTCTAGTCATTATAATATTTTCAATAGTGATGATTTCAATTGTCACTAATAAATTTGTGATTGTGATGACATATAGTCAATAGTAATATGTTATGTTTAATGATGACAAAAATTTTTAAGACAAAAAGTAAAGTATTACGTAACAAATTATTTTTTCCTCACAATAATGTCTAATAGTAGTAATCACTTTATATGTCATCATCAGTACATTACTTTGCATAACAAATCACTTGCCACAAATCTGTGCACTTATTAAAGACGATTCTATAGTGACAAATAATTTTGTCAAAAGACCATACTTATAGTCACAATTTAATTATAAAAAAATTTAAATTGTCACAATTACTATTATATTAATAATTAAATAACAATACATCATAATTAATTATTACAATAGTTTTATAAGAAAATTTCGTCACAAAAATCTAATATTTATGATAAAATAGCTCACGGTAATAATAAAATCATTACTAAAAATTTTAATTGTTGAAGTGATAGATCGTCCCACCCCCTTGCACGAATATTCTTTGTAGTTACCTCAGCCTGTAGACCGTCTAACTTATTTTTACTGCTAGCCAAGCTTGTATATAGTGTCGTGACCCTCCCCTCAGGCCTCGAGATCTTGACATGCTCCATTGGCCCGGTAGTTCCCCCACGGGTATTTGAAATTCCCATGTCATCCTCGTTCCACATCCTGATATTTTCGTGCATATGTTCCACACATTCCATTTTACCCTGATTAGGAGTCTGTCCATTTTGGGAAGATAACCCCCTTATTCTGCCCTCCTTTTGATTGTTGATAGAGTCAATTTGTTCCCCTATTTTTTCTGCAGTATCCGCTTCTTCCATGTGCATGGTTCTGGCCACAGATTTCCATGTGTGCTTGCCGTCCTTACTCACCTCATCCTTCCTCTCATCCACTACACCTTTCCAGTAGGTCGAGGCCTGGTTCATCTTCCCTCTGATCATGTTTCTCCTCTTTAGTGGAGATGCCCGCAACCAGTCCCCATATTCAAAAATAGATTTTCCATTAATGGTTTTGGCTAGTGTTGTTTACGCACTCAGACTCGGTATGCCCTAGTACTCCGCATTTGTAACAAAATTTTGGTAGATTTTCATATCCCAAACGCCCAAAAAATCCTTGCCTTCATTCCCCCTGATCATAACAGCCCTTCCGAGTGACTTTGTTACATCTATACTTACACGGATTCTTAGAAAATGGGACCAACCTCCTTCATCTAAACTCGCATCCACCTTGATTAATTCCCCTATTTTACTTCCTACTCGTTTACCAACATCTTGAGATCTCATCCCCAATGGCAATCCATATACTCTAATCTAGAATGCCGATTGGTTGAGGCTGTAATCACCAGGCCTGAAGCACGCCTTATAGTCCTCCATCACTACTAGATTTTTATCAAAAGACAACGGGGCTTTTCTGTAACCCTCTTCCTGTCTGCCTCAGTTGAAAACTTAAATAGAAAGCGATTGTTTTCCAATTCTATAACAACAACCTACTGTGCGATCCTCCATGCTACCTTCAGAGGGTTCACCATTGCCTCCTTATTGAAGGGTCTTCTAGTAAGCAATTCCCCTACCTTTTATCGCCTTTCATCAATATTCCCAGTCTCCGAATTCTCATCCCTTAGCTGAATTCTGTGCAATTCTTCTTCAGTGAAAGTCAAAGACTTCCAGAAACCGTCAAGGTCTTCTACCATTTAAATTACTTCTACTGGAAGAACTCCGAAGCCTCTCTACTGCAGGTCTTTTAAAAAAATACTACTAGGTAACTAGATAACCCTCAAACCAACACTGAGAAAACAAATCCCTAATAGCATGATTGGATTGAGGTAAGGGGAGAGAAAGGAAAGAAATGGAAAGGAAACAAAAGGAAATGGATAATCTTTTTCCTTGTTTCAATATGACATAAATAAAAATAAAGGAAAGGAAGGTATGCTTAAATCTTTTTGGTTTCCCTCAACTTTCTTTATTTTTTAATTACTCCAAATCGGTGGAAAAGAAAGGGAAAGAAAAAGAATAAAATTTTTAAGATATAAAATGACTATTATATCTTTATTAATTTCTTTAAATTAAAAATGTATGATTTTGAACTTTAAAACTAGATTGAGAATATAAAACATAATTTACCAATAAATTTATTGTCTTTATTTTTTTTTTTTTTATGAATTTCTTAAATTTCATTTATGATTATTTTTATGAAAAAATAAAGGAAAATTGAAAACATTGAATACATTAATATAAACATATAAATATTATAATAAAAACAAAGATTATTAAAAGTTATAATTGAAAAAAAATAATATAATAAATTATTTTCTTTTTTTTTTCGTTATTTAACCAAACAATGATTGTTATGATTTTTTTTTTATTAATTTTAGTTATCTAAACAAAGAGTACATATATCTTTTTTTTCCTTTAAAAACCTTTTCTTTCATTTCTTTTTTTTTTTTTTGTTTTACTAATACTTATCTAAACACAAGTAGGAGAAAAACCTTGTAGAAAGCAAGACTAAAACTTCTTTTACCAAGGGGAGACTTAAGGACGCGACACTTGGATTAATGTTAGTATACTGTTCCATGAACATGGTTTTGACTAAGTTAATACTATATTTATTTTTATTTTTCGTAAAATATGATTTAAAAAACAAAAATATATCTTGAGCATGAACCGCCATTGGTACTAAATTTAAAGGAATTCATTAATTTTCTTTCACTCCTTAAATTTCATCCTATCATGATAGGATTTGCATTTCATGATTTCTAAGATATAATATTTAAGTGTTTTTTTTTTTTTTTTTTTGGTTCCGATAACTTTAAGTTTTAATTATTGTAATGTTACTTTAGAGACATTCTATAATGTGTAGAAACCTTCTAATTAATTAATTAATAATCAATATAAGATCACTTGCAACTGAAAACTCATAAATATTTTAGTCAGTGGTCCTACAATGGAAAGGGAATGTGAGTGTTAGGTGTGGAAGATTAAAAAAGAATTCACGTGCAAGATGAGCAATTAAGGAAAATAATATAATTGGGTACTGGGGACTGACCCAACATAATTAATAAAAACACCATGATTGCCTCATCCTTTGCTTATGCCTTTTCAGAGTTATTGCACAAATTAAACTTTAAATATCTATTATGGGTTCAATTTTCCGTTTGCTATAGAGCCTAATTGAAAGTTGTACAATAAAATTCAGTCATATACATTGAAATATATATTTGGATGGGATGGGGGTGATCTAAGTTTAAAAACAAAATATAGGGCTTAGTCTGAGGAGCATTTTAGGTAATATTTTGATAAGTTTTACATAATTTAGCGTTGTTGTTTATTAATTGTAATATAATAACGGCAAGTGATACAATTTTTTTTTTTTAATTTCATAGATATATTTGGTTTTTTTTTTTTATATTCATTTTTTAAAAATATTTTTAAGTGTATAAAGATTAAAAAATCGCTTGCTCTACAAAAATTCTAGACCTTGCAACCCAAAAAAAAATCGTTTGCATCAATCTAGCTAAGGCAAAAGACAATAATTTAACATAAATTTTTATGGAAAATGAAACAAATATTTTTTTTAGTAAATAAAATCCACTTAATTAGCGAAGTTTCATATACATATAGTCCCTTTGAAGAAACCATTTCAACGATTATTATAACTTAAATTATTCATTTAAAGGTTTTAAATTTGAATATTAAAAAATAAAAGATTTTAAGATTTTTTTGAAAAAAAAGATTTAGCATGTTTATTAGATTATGATTACCTCTCCTTACTCATCACCCGTATCTGCTTGCTCATGTTTATATAAAAATAAAATGACATTTTTGTTTATGTACAGATTGCTGGAGAGAGGAAAAAATATTGTTGATTGAACTTTTTGGAAGGCTAAGACAATAACACAAAAAATGATTTTTTATTCATAAACCCTAGGGTTCTACAAAGAAAATTGTGAAATCATGTTTTTCAACTTTTTTTTTTTTTTTTTTTATGGAACTTTGTTTTTGCACTTAGGTAAGTTCCTCAAGTTCAGGAAGCAAAATGTTAAGTATCACGATTATTGTTAATATCTAAAAATTATTTTAATGAAATTTTTAAACTTTTAAAATTAATAAGATGATATATTTTTTAAAATATATTTAAAAATTAAAAAAATTAATTAAAAAAATAAAAACATATAGCAATATTTTAGTCACTCATAAAAATTTAAAATATTTGGTGATAGTTTATAGAAAAAAAATTCTTAATATTTTATTAAAATATAAAAATTTTCCTACTGACATATTTAGTTGGATATATTTTGTGACGTCGAGAAAAATGCAAACTCAAAAACAGTGGAGAAGATGATTACCTGAATTGCGAATGAAAACGTGGCACAATCCCATTGGTTCTCTATCATGAAACTTCTTTTAAGATTCACTCCCAACCGAAGGCAAAGACCTCGTGCGATCTCATGTCCGTAACAGAATCCAACTCCAAACAGGCAAACACCATCCTATGCCGATCTTACGATCTTACACCTTTTAAATTTCCTAAAATGTCCCTATTCTTTCCATGTAACCCCCAAACCCCAAAAACTAGAAAAAAAATTAAAGAACTTTCACAACAAAGCAAGGTCCTGTCTTCTCTATCCATTGAATTTTACCCAAAAATCCCCCCACCCCTAATAAAATTCTCTCTATAAAAATCTAGGGTTTTCTCGAATAACGCTACCCCTAGATCCTATTCTTGAAAGAAACAAATAAATAACCCTAATTTTTCCCTTCAGTTTCAAGGCTCCTAGGGTTTTGATTCTCTTCCTTTTTTAGGCGATTGGTTTTGAATTTGGTCTTTTGCTTCGTTACAAAGTTTGCTCTTCTTCTTTTTTGAATAAATTTTGAAGTTTGAGCGAGTTGGTGTTTGGTTCGCGAGAAAGTGATGGCTACGGCGGGAGAAGAAGAGGTGGAGTACGACAGTGATCCGGTGGAGGTGAAGCGTTCGTTGGCGATGCGGAGGAGAGAGGCGGCGAGTGACGATGAGGAAGGCGAAAGGGAAGAGGATAATAATACTGAGGCGAGGATGGATCGGAGAGCTGTTATTCATTCCGATGAATCCGTCGGTGAGGGCGGTGCTGCTGACTATGATGACGACGAAGAAGAATTGGACCTAGAAGAAGATGAAGTTTATGATGAAGAGGAGGAAGAGGAAGAAGAAATTGATGAAGAGGAGATAGAGGAACTAGGGAAAGGACTAGCGGAAGGGAATGTGGAGAGAACTAGAGAAGATATGAAGGAAGCACGGGTGGATGATGGGAATGGGAATGTGGATGAGGGATTGGAGATTAATAATAATAATCATGTGGGAGAGGAAGATGATGAGGAAAAGGAGAATGAGCCATATGCTGTTCCAACTGCTGGAGCGTTTTATATGCACGATGATAGATTTCGAGACAATGTTGGCGGACGTCATAGGTATTCAATTTTGTTTTTTTTTTGTTTTCTTTGCATTTTTGGGTTTAAATCGCTATGTTAGTTGCTAATATTTTTAACTATTTAAGAAATTAATTGACAATTTGTAGAATAGTGTATGGCACGCCTTTATAAGGTTCTTTGTTATGCCTATTTTATCTATTTTGTATATTGATTGAAACCGGAATGCTCACTTGCCCTACTTCCCTATGCACACTATAGAAATTAATAGCAATTGACTTTTTATACTTTTAAGCAATGTTACATTTAGACAACAAAAGTGCTTAATTTTAGTTTTTCTGCACCTATGATGTTCATGCTCTATGTGCAGCTTTTTTATGTTCTTTTATCTTGAACCTTGAATCGTCCATGATTAGTGGGGTTCAAGGAAATGTAAGGTTGTAAGGTGCTTGAGAGCTTTAGTTACTTGGTCTTCCAGACAAGAAGACATACATACCTGGCTCTTGTACTTTATTTGGTGTGAGGACTTGAAATGTCATAATCTACTTTAGAATACTGTTACACAAATAGACCTACATACCAGGCTCTTGTTATTTGGTGTTTTCTTTTTTTTTTTTTTCCTGGTTGTCATTGTTCATTCATTTTAAGAGCTTAAAAGCTACCTGGTTTGATCCAGGCATGAGCTAGTTGATCAGGACCGTTGTTTTTAAACACTGAGTGGCCCAATATAAGACCAAATGGGACCTAATATGGTCAAAATATAGGCCCAGATTGGAACCGTGTATTCGAAGACTTTATAAGTGCTTGCAGCTACTTTTCCTTGACTTTGCTTATGTGAAAGGAAGTAACTTTTAATTCTAAAAATACTTTTTTATCTATACTATCAATACTATGGCAACTATATGAAATTTTAATAACAATAAGCTTTTTATGGTTCAAATCTTTATTTATATTCATATTTTCTAATTCATTCATCATTAATGTGTGTGTGTGTGTGTGTGTGTGAAGTCTAACTGTATCTATAATCTGTTTGCATATTTTGCAAAGATTAGGTTTATATTTAACTGTTGACCCCATTAATAAGGCAGTTGAACTAATTACCTGATGACTCTTATGCTATCAAGGCCTAATTTCTGGTCCTGATTTAGGCTTTTTATGGCTTCAATTCTCACTGCTATATTTTGGTTTTCCTTTACTCTCTTAGGTTTGCTTTGCTGTGTCCTTGCCTTCCATTTTCATTAAAGTTATTACAAACGCTTTTAAGCTGTGTATCAACCTGATTTGTCTGTTTTAGAAGAACACATGGTGGAAGGAAATTGTGGGAATCCAAAGATGATAGGAAATGGGGACATGACAAGTTTGAGGAGATGACTTTGCAAGAAAAGCATTATGAAGAGGTAAGGGTTTTATACATATTCAACTCTCATGATTAGTGTTTTATTTTCTTTCTTAATGTCATTACATCCTTTTCTTTTTCCCTACTGATATGTTTTTTCTTCCACATTAGGGAAGAAGATCTTCTAGAGGTAGAAATCGAGCTCGGAGTAAAAATCGAGGTCCAGATCATGGTTATCGTAGGGGAAGTAGGTCCAAAGCATTTGGGAAAAACAACAATCAGAACCAGGCTCCTAAGGTTGTGAGAGGGAGAGGACCTAGGAGGTATGAACCTACTATGAAAAACAGCAGTCAGGCTCCAGCACCAACACAGAACAAACCGTGAGTATTAAAATGCATTTGTTTTCTTCAATTTTCTTTCTCTTCCTACCATTATTAAATTTGCACGACATTGAATGAGTTAAATATTTCAGGTCTGGGAAGCCTCTTGAAAGAACTTCACAAGCCAATTCAAGTAGGGTTTTCACACCTGCAACAAATGCTGATGCTGCATCTGTTCCTGCTAGGAAACATGTTTTTGCATCAAGCTTGAGTTCTGCTTCTCCACCTTTTTATCCATCAGGGTCTTCCAACAAAGATATTACCTTGACTCAGAAGAAGGATGTGCAAGCTGGAACTGTGGGCAGGAATCTTCGCCCTTCTGTTACAGATGAGAATTTTTCTTTGCCACAATCCAATTCTTTACGAGGGAAGAATGTACTTGATTCTCTCAGCATGGCAAAGCTTTATATGGATGATTCCAGCACGCCAGCTTCTGGGAAGCCTTTGGGCAACATGCAAATTCTACCTTCTGGATCTTCATTGGGTAAGACTAGTCAACCGTCTCAGTCCAGGGTACAGGGTAGAGGCGTAGCTATCCCAGGACAGAAGGCGTATCAGCCAGGTCCACATCAGAACCAAGCCCACAAAGTATCTCCACCAACTCAGGTCAATGCTGTTCAGAGAAATCCTGTTCAAGGCAGGGGTCAATCTTCTCTACAGGCAACTGCTCAGCAGTTTGATGAGCATCCTGGTATTGGGTCTCAAGCTTCATCTCCGCCAAAAACAGCTATGTCAGTCCATTCATATGAATCTGGAGAGGCTGAATCTTCAGAAACAAGTAAATCCAAGAGTGCATTGGTGAGCAAGGGAAAAAGTAGTGTTCAAGGGGGTGGAAGGGGCTCTTTTCTGTACGGTGGAGCTCAGATTATTGGAGCTACAGGGAGTATGGCTATCGGCCACGGTGATCAAAACTTTCCTGCCTTTTTGCCATGTAAAGCTTTTGATATTTTTAATTCTTTAATTTATCTGGATAATGTAATCTACCATAAAAGGATAAATGGGAAATGGGGAAAATTGTCTTACCTGCAACAGTGCATACTAAATCCTGGGCCACATTTTCTTTTTTTGAATTTCGTATGGATTAAATTAAGTGCTTTAATAAATACTAAATTTTGTTTTCTTTTAAATATCTTTAATGGTCTTTTGGCTAAGTTTAGATGGAAATTTAATTCCTACAAAGTGGTTTGTTTTGAATAGGTACGCCTTTTTCTGGTTCTAGAGGTGGAGTTCGAGTTATTTGCTTTGCCATTGATACTATGGTTTTAGGAAAGTTTTATCTTACTGAGATTGCTTTAGATTCAGTCAATTATTCTTATTTTCTTCTTGGACAGCTATTTTCCTTGTGTTAAACACTTTTTGCTCATTTTTCATAATTTTTCTTTTCTGAATGATACAGCAATGCAAATTTGAGGTCAGCTTGGTGCTTATGTATCGCTATGGCAATACAATTTCCTGCTATATAAAAATCCACGGCAACTTGGTTGGGAAATTCAGAATGAATGGTAATATTTCTTTTTCCCTGAAAGAGAATTTTTTTTTATGGTGTGGACTACATCTGGTTTCCATCAGAAATAAGTGATTCTTGGTCCTTACAGAAAATCCAATTGACTTTCTTTTTTTAAACTTTTAAGGTAGTACCTATAACTTATGAGTTATGAATCAGCTTTTCAAACTCCCGATATTTTTCAGATAAGCCTTTTTGTGGCTAATCTCCAATTTGCTACAGATTTTGACACTAGTGAAAGGGTAAGGTGGGAGCCATTTTGATTGTGGACGTTTATTGACTACCAATGCAGCACTAAATCTCTCTCTTGATTGCTTATTCTTATTCATGTTATTCTGATTTATTTATCTATGTAATCCAAAAGCATTAAGGATTTTCGTGTTCATGTTTAGGCTACCAGTACTGACAGGTACTGCTGGGGCTTTAGGTGCACCATATTGTCCACCTTATATTACTGTTGATGGAGCTTATCATACTTGTCCGTCAGGGCAGGCATCCTCAACAGTATCCTCAAGGTTAGTAGCGTGGTTTTGGTTTCCTTAACCTGCTTGCTTTAAATAGCCTATTGTTATTGTTTTCCTTCTGCTTGCCAAAGCGGGGGGGAGGGGGAATATTAACTGTTCTCATTAGTCCTGGAAACTGGAAGCATTGAACATTGCCTTTTTGTTGTCATTATTGAAGGTTAACATCTGGTTGGAATGTCTTTGCAAAAAGCCCCTTTAATCAGGATTAAGTCACGATTAAGTTGAGTTTAATGTGTTTTAGTTCTATTTATGGTTGTGTTTTTTCAACTCAGCTGTATCATTGGCTTTTCAATCAATTTATTTAGTGTGAAATGCCAGGTATTTTGGAGGATGATAGTGTCATGATTTTACATAGAACTATTGGCTTTTACATAGATTAACTTTAGAACAGAAAATAATTGTTGGAAGATGTTTTAAAACATTCTTTATTGCTGTGATATTCATGTGATTATATCTCTATAACGGCCTACTGATGTCTTCCCTTCATATTGCAACATTTTTATGAGTAGACTGTATGATGATCAAAGTTTTGCACCCAATATAAAACATAGTGTGTGTTGGTGTGTGTGTGTGTTTGAGAGAGAGAGAGAGACCAAAAAAGAATGGAATCTCAGATGATGGACAGTGTAACTGGTTATTTTTTCTTCTGTTTACAAGTTAAAACAAGTGGTTATTATTGTTGCTAGCTGATTGTTTTAATAATATTTAATCACTCTTTGCAGCAAAGAAAATACTTCTAACAAACAAAATAATGAATGGAAGCCTTTGCAAAGACTTGGTAAGCAATGATCTTGGCTTGATCTTGTATTTGGTTGGCTTTTGAAATAACCCATTGCCTTTTTTAATGTTTTAATAGTTAAACAAGTTGTCTCCTATGCAGAGCTTGTGAGTGATGAATTTGGGCAACAGCAAAATAACCCAAATAAGCAGCCTCGCAGGCAAGTTGAAACTTTTAAGCTGTTTCTATGGATGGTGGAAAACCTTTCTCACTCTGTTTCTATCATCTTCTATATGTAAACTTCTTGATTTGTTTTATCCTTCATTTCCATGCAGATATTCTGAGATGAGCTTTAGCAAGTGATTTACTTATTTAAGACAGCCTGTCCCAATAAACTGAAGAAGGTTAAACTTTCGTAAAGAAAGTTATTATTTTTTTGTGGGTGTTTAGAATTTTTTATTTGTGAATTACTGGGTGTTGCAGGCCTTTCTTTCAGGCCCTTTGTGACCTCCAGCTTTTGACCTGGACCACTTTGGGCTTCAAATTGTTCCTGGATATTGTAGGTAAATCACACTTCATCCCTAGTTAATGCGAGCTTAATCTGTTTGGTATTTAAAATTTTCTTTATTTTTAGAAGAAAGTTATAAGTTTCTCAGCTAATTGTTTCATGTCCAAAAAACACAAAGCATAACAGTGTAGTTTATGTGTCTGTGAGTCCCCTCCCTCCTCTCCACCTCAATGAGTGATTGGACATTTCTTTTGTACCTGCTGCCACATGTGAAAAGGTTAAGGTCTTAAGCAATAAGGACATAATTTAACAATCTATGTAGTTTAATGTTGGTGAGATTTTAGAGACTGGTGTTTAATTTAACATGGTCCCGTTGCTTTTAGGCAATTTGGAAGTTTTTTCTTGGCATTTGTGCTTAAAGGAGTTCAAAATCAGTATATCATCTGCAGTGCTTCCTTTTTTCTTCTCCCATTAATTGGAGCTGTCCTTGTTGGGTCATTCTAAACTAAATTTCTCTCCCTTGCATTTTTTCCTTTTTTTGGCAGTTATATATGACAAACACCTGCTCATGCAACATTCAGTTTAAGAATATTATTGTGACTTGATGGGTGGCATTCCCTTGTTTAAATGTGCGGGTATGAACATATATCAGAGAAAATAATCTTCTTGTTATCTCAGCTACACACTGCAAAAATTGCTATGACTACTATTCTTGTTTCTTACAGGTTTTTCTTGTGGTTTGACTTTTTAACGAAGCTTGTGAGAAATTTAGGCAGGCTTCTCCATAAGTGTATGAACAAGAATTATTGTGCAGGCAGCTGTTTGCTTGGCGAGCTTATTATTAATATTTTTTATTTGCATAGATGGTGTTGTTATTTCTCTTTGTTGAGCATACTTGCTTGGTTTTGATGGTACATTAGTAATGCTTGAGATTTTTTTTCTTCTTATTTTTATTTGAAGCAGGCTGGTTATTGAGATATCGCACGGTCGGATTCTGCTTTTGTCAAGTGGTTTCTTTAATTTAATCAAGTGCATTTGGTGATCAGTGGTTTTGATGCTTCATGTTCAAAGCTCATTCCTGCTTTGTCTGTTGAATGTAATTATACTTTTTTTTACTGTTGCCACGTAAAGTTCATTTGCGTCTATTACAGTGTATTTGGGTCGGATAATAAACTTTAAACGATTTATATTATATTTTATATAAAAATTACGTTTTATTTGATATGATACGAAAATTATGAAATGTATTTTTTATTTTATTAAATTTATATAAATTGTTAAAATTTTAATCATGACATTATGGTATTTTTTTCGTTTTCGTGCACCGTTTTAAATCTTTTTAGGTTAAGCTTCATTAATTAAACTAACTTCAACCATCTAAAAACTTAATCGAACGGCCATAACGGTCTAATTAATCCACCGACGGCTCATAATAATGTATGCAAACACAAGAATAAAGGAAAACCCATCATTTCCACGCCTTCTAATAATTGCCCATCATAACTTCCCACCATTTAATTTACATAAAAAAACATCCGCCCGTGTAATCAGGCTATCCACGAAACAACGGAGCATACCAAGTTTATCCTACACAACCTTACATTAAAACATCCCCCGCCAATCTTCAAAAACTTTTTGTTCAAACGAACGTTTAGCACTTGTGATCCGTTTCATGTTTCAGACATTTCTCCCAGTGCAACCATTTTTTTTTACTCTTTTGTTTCCATCTCTAGTTCTTCCCTTGTAACTTTTTTTTCTTTTAATGTAAGCTCGCTCAGATCAATCAATAACAGAGATCAAAACAGAGAAAAAAATTAAAGAATAGTTTCTTCATTTCTTCGAATCTTTTAGTGTAAGCTAAACTAGTTGCTTTTATTTTAATTATAATTTTTTGTTTTACGTTTATTTTTAAGAGATTTTCTTAAATATCTTGTGATCTTAAGTTTGAGTGCTTTTTTTTTTTTTTTTTAACTGCGCTTAAGCTCATGTAACTGTTAAAAGATTGATTAGTTGGTTTCTTAATTTTTTTTCTTGCTTTGGTGTTCGAGTGTTAAGTTAGTTACAAGCATAAAGATGCGTTTGGTTGTCGAGAAAATGCAAGAAAAGAAAATGTGAAATTTAATGAAATTTGACGATTTTTTTTTTTTTTTGGTTTTGAGGTTTTTTTCTGAGAACTATTTGGTTTCTGAGAAAGTATATGAAAAGAAAAAGGAAAAAAAAAAGAAGAAAAGATCTCGACTTGTTAAGATTTATGGATTGTTGTGGCTTTACTTTTCGGTATTATGACTGATTGCTAAGAAAGTGTTACGGAATGAGTGCAAATAGAAAGTTGAAAGTAGTTTTTGTCTAGGCATAAGGCTTTGTTTGATAGGAAACAGATTTATCTTTTTTATTTCATTTTTGATGTTTTAGTATTTCATGAACTTCGAAGAATGTGAACTGCTGGTTGATCAGTTTCTTGATCCTTCGATTTAGTTCTTGGTTATTATAAATTTTTATTGATTTCTAAAAAAGTATACCCAAAGATATCTTTTGAGTTGTAAACCTATGACCGTTGAAAGAATTTAGTTTTAAGGTGGTAGTTGGTAAAGTTGAGGTGCCTTTCCAACCTGAGGATACTTTTGAAAATTCTAACTTGGGTCTTTTATCAGTTTAATTGTTTAGTTTCTGATAAATGCATGAAACAACAGGAAATTGAGATCTGAAGTTTCAATCTTCTGGTAGTCTGAAATATACAACATCATCTCCGCCAACTGTAATTTGCTCAAATAAGTCTAGGCTGTTCTTTATTGGTTACATTATTTGTTTTTTTAAAGTAAAAATTGATAATTTTTTAATGCAAGACTTAGTAACTTGTACGAATTTGTCTATTTAATCTTTTCCTTGCCTGCTTTTATGCCAGCCATATTGTTTACTTTTCATACATTTTATATTAATGCTATTGTGCAAAGAATATTAAACATGTATATTCTTCATTGATGTAGGTTTGTAGTATAGAAAGCTGTAGAAGGTGCTTGTAAGCATTTTGGAGCTAGAAGAACAGACATAGACCTTTCAGCGCTGTTTGTTTTCGGTATTGGCTAACATACGAAGAATGTTATTTTAGCTTTTGAGCAATATACTATAGCTAGAAGAAAATGGAGCAAAGTGTCGGCAAGCAACCATCGTCATTGAGGCAAGGTAGCTTTAAGTCCAGTCTGTCTGGAAGGTCAACTCCAAAGAGTTCTACATTTCGGAGACTGAATTCAAGCCGAACTCCAAGAAGAGAAGCAAGAAGTGGTGCTGGTGGCAAGAAGTGGTTTGAGAGCAACCGCTTAATGTGTTGGATACTTTTGATTACTCTTTGGGCTTACCTTGGATTTTAAGTCCAATCCAGGTGGGCTCATGGTCATAAAAAAGAGGAATTTTTGGGTTTCAGTGGTGATCCAAGAAATAGGCTCGTGGATGTTGAACAGAACACTCGACGAGATTTGCTTGCTGATGACAGTTTGATAGCCATGAATAATGGAACTAATAAAACTCGGGTCTATAGTGATAGAAAATTTGATGTGATTTTGGCCAAGAAGGGGAATGATCTTTCATCTAGGAAGAAAAGGAGTAAAAGAGCGAGGCGTAGTACGCACAAGACGCATGGTAAACCAAAGGCAACAATGAACATTGAAAATGGTGACACAAAGGGGAAAGAAGGGTTAATAATGTAGAAAAATTCTACTAACGGCTTGCTTGTTGGTCCATTTGGGTCAGTGGAGGACAGAGTTTTGGAGTGGAGTCCTGAAAAGCGGTCTGGAACAAGTGATAGGAAAGAGGACTTTGCACCCCTTGTTTGGTCTAGAAGATTAGTGTTGGTATTTCATGAACTCTCAATGACTGGGGCACCGATTTCAATGTGGAGTTGGCAACAGAGCTTTTGAGCTGTGGAGCCACAGTATCTGCTGCAGTTCTCAGCAAGAAGGGAGGACTTATGTCCGAGCTTGAAAGGAGAAGGATCAAAGTGATTGATGATAGAGCAGATCTTAGCTTCAAAACTGCCATGAAGGCATACCTTGTGATGGCAGGATCAGCAGTCTGTGCATCATGGATTGGTGAGAAACTTTTGGAATATTGTTTATATTTTTCTTTGAAATTGAAATTTATTGCTTATGCAGATATGAAGATCAGCTATTATCTACTGCAAGGCTGCAGCATTTTTCCTTTTAGCTGCATAGATTTTTAAACTTATGCTACTAAGTTATATATGTTTTCACTTCTCATTCAAATTGAAATTTGACATCATGCCTTATCTTGTATATAATAATGTTTCCATTAAGATTATTGACCCATTTTTATACTAAATTTGTTTATGATAACATAATCAATTCAATCATTTGCAATACTGCGTGATTTTTATCGAGTAAAAATGGCATCTTCCTGCACCTCCTTCAAGCATCAACTGACCTTCCTCGAAATTATCATCATTGTGGATTGGAAGGCTATCATCTTTTAATTTCTAGAAAATTACTTATTGATATAGTAAACTATGTACATGCCTTTTAATTAAGATGATCCAACATGTTTCTCTATTTAAATTATATGGCTTTAATAATTTACAACTGCCTTACTGCTTAAGTTGATGGACTCTAATCTTTCATGGATTTTTCGAATTTGATGATAGTGACTGGATAGTAGACACTGTGTTGAGTCAAAATGCACAAAGCTTTCTCTAACAAAGTAGCAGATTCACCGGTCCTATTACGAAAGCAGAATTATTTTTTGCGGCTTCACGCACACACATGCATACCAGTCACATGCATTTTCCTGAATCCCGGTTATTGTTATCACATTTTGTTCACCTGTATGTGGAATAGCAGTAGGCATTTGGTTTGAGCTTTTGAGGTCATTGTAAAAAATTCTTCATCTATATTGGACGTTGGTTCCCTTAACTCCCTGTTTTTCTCTCTTGAAAACCATGTGAAAAGCTTTTGAATCATTTTGTAGGTTTGTATGTGTGTGTACTGATTCTAGTTTTGCTCGAAAATCCTTACTAGAAAACTTTCTTTTTCGTTGGTTGGTCTGCCTTTTGTCATTCTCTTTCAGTGTCATTTCCACTAAAGCATAATCATTCTAGTTCCCTCGAGTTTTGAGTCATATGTTCTGCTTATATTTGACTGCCATGTAGTATTAGATGCAATTGTTTGGTTTCAGATCAATATATTGTTCATTGCCCAGCTGGGGGAGTCAAATTGCTTGGTGGATCTTGGAAAATAGAAGAGAATACTTTGATCGGACAAAGCTTGTTCTACACCGAGTGAAAATGCTTATTTGCTTTTCTGAATTACAGAGTAAACAGTGGCTTACCTGGTGTCAGGAAGAAAATATTAAGTTGGGATCTCAGCCTGCTCTTGTTCCACTTGCTGTTAATGATGAGCTGGCTTTTGTAGCTGGCATTCCTTGCTCTTTGAATACTCCATCCGCTAGCCCAGAAAAGATGCTAGAGAAAAGGCAGTTGTTGCGAGATGCAGTAAGAAAAGAGATGGGTTTGACATATAACAATATGCTTGTAATGTCTCCAAGTAGCATAAATGCTGGAAAGGGCTAGCTCTTGCTTCTTGAATCAGCAGGCCTCATGATTGATCAAGACCCTTTGCAAATTGATTCTGAAGTTAAAAACTCACATGATATCAGGCAAGATCAGTCTACCTTGGCTGTAAAGCATCATTTAAGAGGCTCGCTTCAAAAGTCAAGCAATGTTGATCTATCTTCTAAAGATTTGCCGTTATTAACCTCTGTAAATAGCACAAATGTTGTCAGTATTGATAGAAGTCACAGAAGAAGGAAGATTTGGTCTGATAGCCAAGGAACAAAGGAGCAAACTCTTAAAATACTTATTGGTTCTGTTGGATCTAAGAGCAATAAGATACCTTTTGTTAAAGAAATTCTAAGATTTTTGTCTGAGCATGCAAAATTGTCACAGTCTGTTCTCTGGACTCCAGCAACTACACGTATAGCTTCACTATATTCAGCAGCAGATGTTTATGTCATGAACTCGCAGGTGATAGATTGTTTATCTTTTAGTCTTTAATTAGATTAGCATAGATTTGCCCTTTTTTCTTCTATGTTATATAGCATATTTGGATGCCATTCCATTTGGAAAATTTTGCATATAATTAGCCCTTTCAGATTAATATATAGCTATATCTTCCATAGAATTAATGTCTTGCTATGTAGAGAATTCAGTGCATATTTATTCTTTTATTTTTTTTGTGTGTGCATTAGTTCATTTATTTACCTCATCCTGATCAACACATTGCTAAAGCTTTTCCGTGTTTCTTTTGGCAGTAGAGTTTATGCTCATAGTTCATGTAAAATATTTTGATGTAATGTTGTTTCTTTGTGCAACTGTATGGCGGAGCTTTTTGAATGAAGGAAAAAGGAAAACTGTATTGCAACCCCTAGGCTGTTGGTTAACACCACCCAAAACCATAGCTTTGCTTGTTGTTGATGTATTAATGAATTTGTTATAGAGTAGTTGATGAGAAAACCCGTGACTTCAACAGATTGGATTTTTTTTTTTTTTTAAAACAGCATATTGGAAATTGATATAACTAAAACATCTAATTCTGGTTAATTATGAAACTGAATTCATATTCAAATTAAATTCACCCTAGTTAATATTTATTTCTCGATTTTAAAATTCTTTTGAATTAAATGGAAAACATGTTATGATGTTAGATTTTGTGTACAGGGAATGGGAGAAACATTTGGCAGACCGTTGAAGCAATGGCATTTGGTCTTCCAGTAAGACAACTAACTCATTTACCTTTCTGATTTGTCTATGCCTGCATGTGACAACTGTTATTGGATGTTATCCTGGTTAAGCTTGTGATAACATGTGCTCCGGGAATATCATCTGCTATGTATTAATCATAGGTCCTATGATTGACTGGTTCGTGTTTCCTCCTAGTACGTGAAATTCCATTTGTACTTGCCTTCATCCTCGTAAATGTCCTTGGGCAAATCTATAACATATGATGTTTGTTGAAATTCATGTCGTTAGTTTAAGGGTGTAAATGAACAGAGTTTTCGACGAACTATTCGTGAACATGTTTAGTTTCTGTTAAGTTATTAAGCTTAATAAATGATTTTGAACAGCATTTTTATATTTGTTTGTTAAATGAACCAAACATGAACAGAGATCTATTTGGTTTGTTCATATTCGCGAACAAGCTCATTTAATGTTCGTGAACAAATTTGATTATTAACCTTCAATTTTTTTACTAGGAGATTATTCAAAGCGTTTTTACTCAGAAAACGCTTTCAATAATCCCGTTTCATTTTTTTTAGGATCATTCATGGTGTTTTTGGCCTAATAATTTCTTAAACCCTAAACTCTAAACCCTAAACCTTAAAAATTAGAGATTATTGAAAGTGTTTTTGCCAAAAATTCCTTGAATAATCACATCATAAAAATTGAAGTAGATTATTTAAGGCATTTTTGGTCATAAATGTCTTAAATAACTCAATTAAATTTAATGTAAAGGATTATTCAAGGTATTTCTGGTAAAAAACGCCTTAAATAATCCCTTTTAATATTTTTACTAGGGGATTATTCAAGGCGTTTTTTTCAAAAAATATCTTGAATAATCCCTTAAACCCTAAACCCTAAAAATTGGGATTATTCAAGGTATTTTTTACGATAAACACTTTGAATAACCCCATAAAAATTAAAGTGGATTATTGAATGTATTTTTGATCATAAACACCTTGAATAATCCCTTTTAATTTTTTTACTAAGGGCCAAAAATACCTTGAATAATTCTCTCCAAAATTTTTTTGGGATTATTCAAGCTGTTTTCTTAGAAAACGCTTTAAATAATCCCTTAAACCCTAAAAATTGGGGATTATTCTAAAGTGTTTTTGCTTGTTCTAACCTCATAAAAATTGAATTAGATTATTGAAAGTGTTTTTGATCATAAACACCTTAAATAAGCCCACATCAATTACGAACCAAAACAAGGGATGGGTAAAGCTTACATATTCCCATCCTCTTCCTCTACTAGATTTCTGTTACTATTCAAATGAATCCCACATCGCGTAAGAACCAAAAAAAAATATGAGTAAAGCCTATAAATTCCGTCAATCCACTAATCATTTATTCAACAAAATCAGCAATTAATTGTGAATATTGTCGTTTTCTGACAATAACGAGCTAAAAGTCCAAATTTGGAACTTAAAGCTGGAGCTCATTTGTGTTCGGCTAAAGCTCGTTGAAAATAGGCGAACCGAGCTCAAACATATGTTGTGGAATTCGTTAAGAGCTTGTTCATTTATAAGCTCATTTATTATTAACCGAACTGAACTTGAACAGGAGGATATTTCGCTCAGTTCAGTTCACTTACAACCGTAGTCTTGTTCACCTTTTTTAACATGTTTGCATACATCCTTCAAATTTCTATCTGCACTTGTACTTCTAAGTGTAAGTGCATGCACGTGATGTGGATTAGTTTAGATTTTGTTATATCATTTTGACCACATGAACTACGTTTAACTCTAGACAATTTTATGAATCAGGTGTCTCAAATATAGAATTATGAATTCCTTAAAGGGCAAGATGATTCTGGAAATTTTCCATTTTGAGATCAAATCTTGAGTAATAAACTTTATTGGTAAATAATGTGTACTCAGATAAATTGATGGGTAAGGTATTCTAGATTTTCGTATTCATGGCACATTAGTATTAGATGATAGCCTATGCTTTGTGTAGCATTTTTTGTGAAGACTTTTGCCACCCTTTTTCTCTGATAGACAAAAGAGCAAATATAGAGCAAAATATCTCGAAGTGACAATCATTTGTAGTTAGTAAACTTTGAGGTCATGAAAGCTAGACGTCCATAAGCACTTTTTCTTTACATTCCTAGGAACCTTTCTACAAGCATGCTTTTGTTGTGCTTATTTATTTCCTCGTCCCTTAAAAAAGGCAAATCGAAAATTTGGGTTGTTTGCATCAAAAGTGAGTTGTCTAATTTCTTGTTTATTTTAGTGATGCAAATCGAAAAGTGAGCACCTTTATCTGGCACAGTCTGGATTTGGAAGTGGAAATAAGTAGGATTAGGAATATTGACAATCTACCATTCTTTTCCCTTGCATATGAGATGGGCACAGGTGTTAGGGACTGATGCTGGAGGTACCAAAGAAATAGTTGAGCACAATGTGACAGGGCTATTTCACCCTGTGGGGCATCCTGGGACCCAAGTTCTTGCCGAAAGTCTCCAGTTTTTGCTAAAAAAGCAGTCTGCAAGAAAGCATATGGGGATGGAAGGAAGAAAAAAAGTAGAAAAACAGTATCTAAAGCGGCACATGTATAAGAGATTTGTAGAGGTTCTTTCCAGGTGTATGAGAAGCAAATAGCATCTAGCATTGGACACCCTCATTCTTTAATTGGTTTTGAATGCGAAACAATGTCAAATATTGGAATTCCTATCACAACAGTAGATTGATTTGTCAAATTTCTTATAGCTAGTGATTTAGAGAGCATATCACCTATAATTATTACACTACAATTAGGTTATCAGAATTAAGAATTATGTAGAGTTTAACAAAATAATATTTGGAATCCATACTTATAATCGATGAATTCTTATATAAATATACGCATTTGTTGTGATTGGTTAATGTCCCCTTTAGTTTTTGTCAAGAAGTTGAAAATGCTTTTAATTCATCAGATCAGAATTGCTTCAGTTTAAGAACATAGCTCTAAAAGTAACAAATACAACATCAGGCCCATCTTTAGGACTTGTGATTTAACAAAGGGAAAGACTTGGTTTGATCCTGTATGTCTATGTTAGGGCCCTTGGGAAGGCGAGGGGCTTTGCCTCGTACCCAAGGAGGGGAAAAATTTTTCAGGAAGCTTCACATGAATCTTTTTCTTCAGTGGATCCAGGATTTAGGTTTCGGCTTAATTAATTTTTTTTTGATCATTTAATCGACAGCTAGTCATGAAAATGTCAAGATACAGAAATTATTGAATTCTAAAATTTCAGATTCCTACATCCAACCACCAGGCTCCATATTGCCCAGAGAGGCACTCGAAGGAGTTAGTATTTGGATACTAATAGTGACACTTCACCAAGACCCCAATTTATGGGGGCCAGATGTTGACTACTTCTTTCCTGAAAGGTTTTCCAACGGAGTCGCTGGCGCATGTAAGCTCCCACAAGCGTACATGCCATTTGGTACTGGAATGCATACATGTTTGGGACACCACTTTGCCATTACAGAGCTCAAGATACTTCTTACCCTTGTACTATCAAACTTTACATTCACTCTCTCACCAAAATATAGCCGTTCTCCCATATTGAATTTGCTTTGAAAGTCTTTTTTTTTGGCTTCGACTCACCAGTCACCACCATTGGACATTGGTACTTGGAAGTATTACAATTATCCAATTTGACACTAGACGCTTAGAAATTGTGGAATTTGGTCCTGAAATGCTGTCCAATAAAAAATGATAATATGCCAATCAACCCATAACAAACTCCTGGAATGAACAATGGAAAATAATGAATATATGTACAATTATAAACATGGAATAGTTGTGTGCAGAGATTTTTTGTAAATTAAAATGTGTGCGTTATTAATCGGGGAATTAGCTAGGTTTACAATTCTATGTTTGTTTATGAATTCAAAGGGCCCTCCCAACTATTAAGTACTGAAATTGAAGCTCAGGAACAGACATGAGTTGTGAAACTTGAGTGTTAATTGTTGCTGCTTTGTTTAAATGAAGTTTGTATTCCATCATCCAAAGAAGCATAATAATCTGCTACAGTGTATGCAAATGAGATAGTTCTCAACTAGTAATCAAATTACACAGAATTAATCAGGAAATTTGAAACCCCAGCTTTCACATAGACTTATGTTATGCAGCTTGCAGCAATGGCAGTCAGGTTTGTAAACTTCATGTGAAAATCATTCACAATTTGTTGGAACACGGACTCATGAGAAGGGGCTTTGCTAGAAAATCTCCAAGTATTCTTAGCTCAACAGATGCAATAAGATTACCACTTCAAAGAAAAAAAAATTGGATTACTAATGTAAGTTTATCCCCTGCGTCATATGCCAAATCCTAAAAATTTGCACCGAATCAAAAATTCAAAGAAACATTTAATAATATTAAAAAGGTTTGGACTCTTAATTTCAATTGTCAAAATTTAATTTTTACATGTTATATGCATTAAAAAAAAAAGTCACACCAATGAATTAGCCAACTAGTCAGCCAAGTTTATCTCGGTTGGCCCTTTTCCTCCTACAAATTTTTTTCCAACCTCTTGGGTGACTTTGGTAATGTTTTGCTGCTTTACTTTCAATGACAGAAGGGTTCAATAAAACCAACCACTGATTACTGATTCAATGAATATTGTAGGATTCCATGAAAATTCTTCCAGATGGAGCTTGTTGTTTGCAAAAGTTTGTTTGGAAGCCTAGCCTAGCAGACCCATAAAAGGATTAAAAGAACCATCAGCCCAAAATGTAATTGTTACAAAACTTGTATGCTCAATTTGTTATTCACACTATGAGTCATCTCTGTCTGTCTGTCATAAAGTCAATGGTACACGACTTCCTCATTGCATTTCTCAAATATTCTTCTACAAAAAATTGACTTTCATGGTCGCCATTAACTATCGATGGTCCTATTACAAATTTAGAGCTGTTGATGAGAAAAAAGTGTCGTGATAAAAATGACAGGCTAGACTTGTAATTATGCTTCTCCTATCGCTTCCTTTTCTTGACTTGTAATTGTCAATGACCCAGCAACACGTTGTTCAAGGTTTTGTCGGCACTAATTGAAATCTAAAAATGTCGAACAAGTTGCTTCAACAAGTCATTTCCAATATGAACATAATAACTTAGTTGTTTGTTCCTCCAATCCCGCTTCATAAACAAAGCCTTATCTTCGTTACAAGCGAAGGAATTATAACAAGAGAAGTCACTCACACATGGGTCATAACAGTTTTATGTTCACCCGATGAATTTGAAAACGAAATAAAAAATAATAAAATTATTATCAATTTTTTTTAATTAGATACGATTAGTCATCTAATAAAATATATTATTTTAATAAAATTTTAAAATTAATTAAAATTTATTAAAAAAAGATAATTTTACGATCTATAAAACAGTCTAGGTTCGAGAGTCGATTACGCGTGGAGAAGAATTAGTACCCCCATAGCACTTTTTAAAAACGGTACCAATTAACGTGTTATCCTTTGATTTTGATAAAAATAGTCTAATTTTTAGTGTTCGAAAAATAATTTCCTTGATTTTTATTTTATAAAAAAAAATTTATTCTTGAGAAAAATAAATTAAAATCTTTTTGTTGAAATAATTCTTAAAATGTTTCAGTACGTTGGTAACATTAGAAGAACTTTTTCTCACCTAGAGATTTCTTAGGCATCACTTCTCGAAATACCTTAGAATCTCATCCTCGGAGGTTTAAATTTACTTTTCGTAAAAAAAATGTCATGCATGCAATGCAAAATGTTACTATGTTTATGCACACATTTTATTCTTCTTTGTTAGAAATTTTATTAATTATTTTATTAATATTCTTATTTAAAATTGAAATTTTGAAAAAAAGGAATTTAATTATATTAAAGATTTTCTATAAATATTCCAATATGCTGGTAATATTTTACAAAAAATCTTCTCACCTAGAGATTTCTTAAAGCATCTCTACTCGAAATACTTTTAGAATCCTATCATTGGATTAAATTTCTTTTCTTCTCATTTTTATTACTTATATTTTTAATATATTAATCAATTTTTATTTATTATTTTTAAAAAAAATTTTACTGTATTGAAATTTTTTATAAATACTCCAATACGCTGGCAGTATTTAAAAAAATTCTTCTCACTTAAAGATTTCATAGGCATCACTACTCAGAATACCTTTGAATCTCATCGTCGAATAAAAATTTCTTTTTCTCTCATTTTTTATTGTTTTAGTATTATTATTAAATTTATTTTTATATTATTTTGTTTTTTGTTGTTTTGTTTTTTTTTAAGTTTATTTTAAAAATTAACAAAATTATAAAAATTTAACCACATATTTCATCATTTAATCTAACAAATATAAATATTTTAATATGCATAAATATTAATAAATAATATATAAAAAATAAGAAAAATTCAAAAAAAAAATTTTTTACCTGAATCGGACCGATCAACGGTCTGGTCAACACACGATTTGGTTCAGCGGCTCTGTCCGACGGTTCGGCTCGGTCTGGGTGGCTCAGCAGTTCAGTGCCGGTTTGGTTCGGTCTGGGCGATTCGGTTCTGGTCCAGTCAGACCGATCAGAGGCTGATAAAGAAGCGGGTCGTCGAGTCAGGTACGCGAACCCCGGGTTAGGTCACGGGTCGACGCGCGGATCCTCAGGGGCTAAAACGACGTCGTTTTGGGCCTTTAATGAAACGATGTCGTTTTATTTCTGACGATTTATATAAAAGAGCAAAAAAAAAATTTTCAGTCATTTTTCTTCCTTTCTGCCAAAAAAATGCCCTTTTTTTTCTTTTTTTCCTTTTTTCTTCAACCGAACGTAGGCCAATCGATCGCTGTCACCGCCACCGTCGTCGTTGTTCTCCGATCATCGGTCACCGTATCTGGTGGTTAAAAAATTTTCAAAAACACCAAAATGTTCCTCTCGACCTCTTGAGTTCAGATCCGAGCTCATTTTCATCAAAAAGAATCTCCACTTTCCTAGATATGCTTTCAAAGTTTCGGTGAGACTTTTTTTTTGTATTCTAACTCTTTTTTTTTGTTCAGGAAACTCGATGCTGGGTTCCTCCATTCGGGGAGGACTATTTGATATTTTTTTTATTTTTTTGGCCTTTTGGCAGTATCTCCGTCCCTTCGTTTTTTTTTTTTTTGTGTTTGGTTTCGTTAGGAGCTCTATTTATAGAGCTCCAGCCATGCGTGTTTGGGGGAAAGGGCATGGGGTGTAAGCACGAGGCCCATGCCTCTTTTATTCGTTTCTGTCTTATTTGATGTTTGTCAATGGGAGGAGTAATTAGAGGGGTGGGGGGTAGGGTATAGTGATAAGAAGGGTGGGGTGTAGGGTCTGATGGCAGTAGTGCCGGGGATGGCACCACTACCATCCTCGATTTTTTTGTTCTGTTTAATTTTTTTAATTTTTTTTTATATTTCATTTTGTATTTTGTATTATTCTTGGTATTTTTTTATTATATTTCATATTTTATATTTATATGTATTTCATATTTTTTTCTGAATAAATTGATGTCCACAGCTATCCCTCTTTACACATTGCTAGTAATCAGTAATAGGGCAAAGACAAAGACAACAATTTTGTTCAGAATCCAAACGATTTTTTTTCTTAATCGAAAATGCTCCTCTCACTTGAGGCTTGACAACTTTTGGAAATTTAAAATCTGAAAAAGACTCATCTCAATAGAGGCTCAACAACTTTAAAAATTTCATTTTAAAAAGCTCATCTCAACAGAGGCTCAACAACTTTAAAAATCTCATTTGGAAAAGCTTATCTCAACAGAGGTTTAACGACTTTAAAATTTCATCTTAGAAATGGCTCATCTCAGGCAGAAGCTTAACAACTTTAAAAATCTCATATGAAAAAAGCTCCTCTTAGCATAGGCTCAACAACTTTAAAAATCTCATTTTGGAAAAAACTCCTCTCAGTAGAGGCTTAACAATTTTAAAAATCTCATTTGAAAAAAGCTCATTTTAGTAGAGGCTCAATGACTTTAAAATCTCATCTTGGAAATGGCTCATCTCAGTAGAGGCTCAACAACTTTAAAATCTCATTTTGAAAAAAGACTCCTCTCAGCAGAAGCTCAACAACTTTAAAATCTCATTTAGAAAAGGGCTCCTCTCAGCAGAAGCTCAACAACTTTAAAATCTCATCTTTGAAATGGCTCCTCTTAGCAGAGGCTTAACAACTTTAAAATCTCATCTTTGAAATGGCTCATCTCAGCAGAGGCCTTATCCTTGAAATGGCTTCTCTCAGCAGAGGCTTAACAACTTTAAAAATCTCATATTTTCTCAAAATTGAGTTCTTTTCTTTTAACAAGTAAATTTTTCTCTTTTGAAATCTTTTGTTTGATCAAGAAATGGAAAGCCTCTGTCCTTATTAAAACTGCTCATGGATGCATGTACTGAGTGCTCTAAATGCAATGTATGTAATGCAATCAAAATTATTCATTATAGTAAAAGGGTTCTTGAAATCTCTCACTTTTGGCTTCTTTTATCAGAATTCTTATACGACCAATCTGTTCTTAACATCTGACAACAATATTTTTCTTCTTCAGAAGTCTGTAACATCAATGTCTTGTCATGCTTTTCTCATTCTTCTTCATTTGCCTTTGTCAACTTTTAAAAAGTAATGCTAAGATCTTTCATGTTTGTTTTTCTTTTCATCATTTTAAGTCCAAGACCAATAAAATGTAATCACAAATTTCTTCTATTCATATGGAAAACAAAAATGAGAATAAAAGAATGGATATGTGTTATTTCTAAAAGAAAGATAGCATATTTTATTAGACTGATAACAAGTGCATGGTAAAGTATTTGAGTTGAAACAGAGGTGCCTAAATGATGATCATAAGATAATCATGAACAAATATTCCTAAATTTTTTTTCTAAAACTAAATTAGATGACTTTCTTGATCCTTCAAAGTTCATCAAAATACACTTATCCCTGTATTGTGGAATGATGCTTCTTTTTCGTATCCAAGTCACCTTTTTTTCAGGTTTTCAACTTCAGATGAGTCATTATTTTTTTATTTTTTATTTTTTTATTTTTTTTTCAAGCAAAATATTTTTTCACAACATTTGAATTATCAGAGCAGGTAAATCACTTCCGTCCATTTCTATTCAAATTAATGCCTCACCAAAAAAGGTCTTTTTCACTACATACAAGCCTTCCCAATTTGGTGTCCACTTTCGTTGATTATCATGTTGATTTGGAAGGATCTTTTTCAGCATTAAATCTCATTCTTTAAAGTAACGGGGATAGATTTTCTTGTCATATGCTCTCATCATTCTTTTTTGATATAATTGACCATGACAAAGTGTTGTAAGTCTTTTCTCTTCAATGAGGTTCCACTGCTCATAACGATTTTGAACCCATTCTGCTTTCTCTAATTCTACCTCCATCAGGACTCTCAGCGAGGGAATTTTCACTTCGACCGATAGCACAGCTTCCATTTCATATACCAAAGAGAACGAAGTGGCTTTAGTAGATATTTAGACTGATGTTTTATAAGCATGCAAAGCAAAGGGCAACTTCTCATGTCAATCTTTATAAGTATCAATCATTTTTTTAAGATTCTTTTGATATTCTTATTTGCAGCTTCTACTGCTCCATTCATCTTTGGACAATATGGTGCCGAATTACAGTGACGAATCTTAAACTGAGTGCAAACTTCATTCATCATCTTGCTGTTCAAAATTTTGGCATTATAAAAAATAATTACCTTTGGAAGCCTATATCTGCATATTATCTCCCTTTTTATGAATTTGCATACCACAAATCAGGTCACACTAGCTTATGATGCGACTTTTATCCATTTTGTAAAATAATCAATAATCACAAAAATGAATCTATGTCCATTTGAAGCTTTTGAAGTGATTAGATCGATGACATCCATACCCTACATAGAGAATGATCATGAAGGAGCCAAAACATGCAACGCTGTTAGAAGAGTGTGGATCTTATCAGCATAGATATGACATTTATGGTATTTTCTGGCATAATCAATACAGTCACTCTCTATTGTCAACCAATAGTATCCATCCCTCATAATTTATCTAGCCATCATATGACCATTTGCATGTGCCTCACAAACTCCATCATGCATTTCTTCAATAATCCTCTTCACTTCAGCTACATTCACACACGTTAAGAGTACTTGATCTCGACCCCTTTTATAGAGGATATCTCCATCAAGAAAGAAACTCAGAGCCAATCTTCTAATAGTTCTCTTATCATTTTCTGTTACATGTCTTAAGTATTGCTGGCTTTTAATGTATTGCATGATGTCATGATACCATGATTTCTTATCAACTTCTTCTTCAACACTTGAACAATGTGTGGGTTCATCCTTCACATCCAACTTGATGGGTTGAATTTCAATATTTACATCTATTTTAATCATTGCAACTAGAGTAGCCAGTGCATCAGCAATTTGGTTTTCTTCTCTAAGCAAATGTTTAAATTGAACTTCTTCGAATTGTTTAACCAACTGAGAAATGTACTTATGGTACCGTATCAACTTGGAATCTGATTTTCCATTCTCCTCGTAACTGATAGATGACTAGAGCTGAATCTTCAAACACATCTAATACTTTGATTTTCTTTTCAATTGATGTTTGCAAACCCATAACACAGGCCTCATACTCAGTCACACTATTTGTACAATTAAAATTTAACCTGACTGTAATGAGATAATAGTACCCATCAGAAGATATTAAAATTACCCCAATACCATGACCCAAAGCATTAGTAGCTCCATCAAAATACATCTTTCAAGACTCTTCAATAGGTTCATTTTCTTCAATGGCCATCACATCTTCATCAGGGAACTCCAGGTTCATTGGTTCATAATTTTCAGTAGCACGATCAATAAGGAACTCGGCTACGACACTTCCTTTTATAGCTTTTTGAGTCACATAAATGATATCATATTCTAAAAGTATAACTTGTCACCGTGCTATTCTTCCTGTCAATGAGGGCTTTTTCGAAGATATATTTAATAGGATCCAACTTTGCTATGAGCCAAGTAGTGTGATAAGGTATATTTAGTCTAAGCTTTCGAGTTGTCCTGGCTAATGCACGACATATCTTCTCTAATGATGAATACTTGAACTCATAATCAGTGAATTTTTTACTCAAGTAGTATATTGCTCATTCTTTCTTGTCAGTTTCATCTCTTTGCTTTAGCACACATCCCATTGAATTTTCATGCATTGTTAAGTATAAGATCAAAAGTTTTTTCGAGATTGGTGGCACCAACACAAGTGAATTTGACAAGTATTCTTTGATCTTATCAAAAGCTTCTTGGCATTCATCATTCCATTCTCCTGGATCATGTTTTCTGAGAAGCTTAAAAATAAGATCGCACTTATACGTGAGTTGAGAGATGAAACGAGCAATATAGTTCAATCTCTCTAAGAAATCTCGCACTTCTTTTGGAGTACAAAGAGGAGATAAGTTTGGGATGGCTTGTATCTTATTCGAATCCACTTCGATTCCTCTTTCACTGACCATAAAACCTAATAGTTTTCCTGACTTGGCACCAAATGTACATTTAACAAGATTCAACTTCAGCTGAAATCTTCTCAACTTGTCAAATAGCTTTTTAAGATTGACTATATGATCTTTTCCTTCACGAGATTTCGTAATCATATCATCCACATATACCTTTATTTATTTATGCATCATGTCATAGAAAAGAGTCACCATTGCTCTTTGATAAGTGGCACAAGTATTTTTTAATCCAAAATGCATGACTTTGTAACATAATGTCTCTCACATGGTCACAAAAGTAGTTTTCTCCATATCATCTTGAGCCATCTTGATCTGATTATAGCTTGAGAAACCATCCATAAAGGAAAATATAGAATACCTAGTTGTATTATCCATTAGAGTATCGATGTGAGGTAGAGAAAAGTTATCCTTAGGGCTTGCCCTATTCAAATCTCGATAATTGACACACATTCTCACTTTTTCATCTTTCTTAGGAACTGACACTATGTTAGCTACCCATTCAGGATATTTTGTCACTTTAAAAAATCCAGCATCGAATTGTTTCTTCACTTTCTCTTTAATTTTCAGCAGCATCTCTGGTTTCATGTGCCTTAGCTTTTGCTGCATCGACTTACATCCTGATTTTAAAGGTAACTTGTGCTCTACAATACCAGTACTGAATCCTAGCATATCCTGGTAAGTCCACACGAACACATCTATATATTCTTGAAGCAGCTCTTCTAGCTTTTATCTTTCAGCTGGTAAAAGAGATATACTAACTTTAACATCTTTTTTGTTTTCACCATCTCTCAAATTCACTAATTCGATAATTTTTTAATGGGGTTCAATTGGCTTATCTTCATGTTCTATTAATTTTAACAAATCAAGAGGTAATGTGTAGTTATCTGAATATTCCTCATTATCAAGTTCATCAACATGAATTAAGTTTTCAAAATTAAATCTAAAATTATTGTCATGATTATCTTCGTGTTCATTGTTTGAAAGATGAAGAGAATATTGGCACACAAAAATAGAATGGCAAGAAAATGATGGATAGAAAAGAATGAAAAGTAAAATGAAGATGAAGACAATAGAAGAAATACGGATTCATCTTTTAAGTTTTTTATTAAAACGAAAAACATAAACACACCATAAAAGATCTTCTAATACTCATAGAAAGTAATTAGGGATTTAAAGTTTCACAGTACATTACTTTTTTAAAATTTTAAAGACAATAGGCAGCTTTGTAACTTTTCAATTATCCAGCTCAATATCTGAAGGATAAGCATATACAAACAGCTCTTCATTTCGACTCTTCTTTTCTCCATTATCCACCATTTGAATGGTCAGCTCTAAAAATTCTTTCATGAATCTTGCACTTAGGGCTGTAGGTAGATCTGGGTAAATATATCCTCCCAAACGAAAAGAATCATAGAGGTATGAAATGACCAGAGGCTCTGACTGTGGCTCATATCTCTCAAGATTAGCCATCCTCTTATTTTTCTTTTCATTTACCATTCTCACTTTGTCTTCTCTTGTTGGCTTATACCCTAAGCCAAATCTATATTTCTTGTCATGTATGGTTGATGGCTTCGTGATTCCTTGCAGGTTCTTCCCAAGTCTAGCTTCAGGTCTTCATCCCATCTGGGTAAGCTGTTTAACTACCATTTTAGTTGTCGTAGACAAGTGTGATGAATACAATTTAGATCATCCAGCTATATATATTGCATTAGCAATCTCGAAAGATCTATAAGAACATTCTAGAGCTTTATCTATTAATTTCACATAAGGAGTATTTATCGGTTGAGTTACCAATAAATCTTTTTCTCCTACCACACATGTTAGCTTCCCTTCAACAATAAATTTAACTTTTTGATGTAATGAAGATGGAACAACACCTGTCATATGGATCCACGACCTACCCAATAAATAACTGTATGAATGAAGGATGTCTATAACTTGAAATTTCACATTGAAAGTGCATGGGCCAATCTGTAATGACACTTCTATATCTTTTAGCATCTCTCTTCTAGTTTCATCAAAAGCTCTCACTATCATATGACTAGGTTGCATATAAGATCCATCAACAGGGAGTTTTATCAGAGTAGTTACAAGCATAACATTGATGGATGAGCCATTATCAATCAAAATCTTAGCCATTATATGACCTTTACATTTTATAGTAATGTGAAGAGTTTTGGTACTTCCTCTACCTTTAAGAAGAATCTCTTCATCACTAAAAAAGATATAGTTTAAAATTATCAGATTGTCAACAAGCTGTTTCATATTTTCAATAGAAGCATTGTGAGATACATATATTTGATTTAACACCTTCAACAAAGCATTATGATGTGACTCTAAACTGAGCAATAATGACAATAACAAAATTTTAGCTGGCATCTTGTTAAGCTTTTCTACCACGTTATACTCGTTATGTTTTATTAACTTTAGAAATTCACATGCTTCACTCTCAGATACTGGCTTCTAACATTCATTTTTTGAGATTACATGAAGATCACTCTGACTTTCATTTTTTTCTCTTATCTTGGCTTTCTCTTTTCTAGTTTTTTTTAGAGCTTCTAAGGTATAACACCTGCCACTTCAAGTTATGCCTTCTACACCCGTTATGTTGGTAGTATATGGGTTAACTACGACATCATAATTATACTTTCAAAGTACTATTTTATCATTCTGATATGAAAAAGGGCTAGAAACTTTAATTGTCACCACTGGTCGAGAGACGAGCTTTTCTAGCTTCGATGTTGGCTTCTCATCATAATAGATAGTTATCGGTCTATGCACAAACTTATTCTTTGAATTAATGGTAGACACTTTCATCAACTCTTCTCTCTATTGGTAAAACTCTATTCATCCTTCATCCATCAATTTTTACACCTTTTGATGAAATTGATGATAATTCTCGAAGAATGTCCCAGAACACTTCTGTGATAATTGTAGCTTTCAGTTGAGTTACTAACTTCAGAGTAATTTTAAGGTTCTATTGGCTTCAACATGTTAGTTTTGACCAATACTTCGAACACCTTAGCCATCAGAGTCTTAACTTCATTTATTTTTTTCTTCACGTGGCTTCTTTACCCATCAATTAAGGCATTTATTGATAGTTTGGTATGATTTGGTAAAGGGTTCCCATTAACATTTGGAGTCCCTTGTTGATTGGTATCAAAATTTAACACTCCTTCATTGATTAACCTTTGCACTTTACACTTCAAAGCAATACAGTTTTAGTAGAATGACCTGGATTCCTATAATAATAATCACAATGTACATTTGGGTCATACCATTTGGGAAATGAAGGTTTCAAGAGTTCAACGATAACAAGAGCAAGTAGATATTTTTCAACAAATCGAGGATACAAATCGTATATGTCATGGGAATGGGATCGAAAGTGATTTTTTTTTTGGTATTTCTCGGGGCTCTCAAACCACTATTAGGCCTGAGTCTCTATTTTGGTATGATAGGTGCAGTAAGATGATTTTAGGTGCATGTATGAAAGGATGGCTGAAAACGGGGTGGATAAGCTGATTGTGGTAATGACTGGTATGGTTGATATGAATGAGGGATGTATGTAACATGGTTTACAAAAGGGTAATGGGTTTGGTAGATTGGTGTAGGATAAGGTGTGAAACCTTTGAATTGTTGCCCCATATAGTTCACTGCTTGAGCTTCATTCTCTTTCCTTCTAAGGGCTTCACTTTTTCTTGCTTCGCTTGTCTCTCTTGCATCGAGCTTATCATTCTTTATAACGTTTTTAATGATCTCACCTTATATCACCATATCTGTAAAGTTCTTGGTTGTATTGCCTATCAATCTCTTATAGTACGATGCTTTCAAGATGTTCACAAATAAAATAGTTATTTTTTTCTCAGTGAGAGGAGGTTGAACTTGCCCAGCCACGTCTCTCCATCTTTGTGCATATTCTTTAAAGTTTTCAGTTACTTTTTTTTTCATACTTTGTAGAGATAGACGGTCTGGAACTAGATCTATGACATGTTGATATTATGTAAGGAATGCCTTTGTAAGCTCTTACCAAGAATGAATACGAGTCTTATCTAATTGAACATACCATCTAGCTACAGAACCTGTAAGACTATCTTGAAATATATGCATAACAACTTCTCATCATGAGCATATGCTATCATTTTTTGACAATACATGGTGATATGGGTCATCGGGCATTTTGTGCCATCATATTTTTTAAATTCAGGGATCTTAAATTTAGGCGAAATGACCACATCTGGAACTAAATAAAAGTTAGCTGCATCTGTGGAGCCATAAAAATTCATTCCCTCTACAGCCCTAACCCTTTCTTCTAATAACTTCATCTTTTTCTCGGGCACTGTTATCTTTCACTTTTTTAGGTGTATGCATCCCTAGCTTTTCTCTTTCCTTGGGATCATCTAAATCAGAAACTAAGATTGGCTCAGGTGGTTTTCTATCATAATGGGATTAACAAAATTTTGAAATTATCCTGGAGCAAATGTGGATGTCATTTCTGGATAAAGATTGGGATATCCATCGGGAGTAGGAATTGGTACTCTAGTTTCTTGAAAAAGGTTGAGTCAATCGTGACTCAAATCCTGAAGGGTAAATAGGATCTACCATATCTGGTGATTATTTTTGAAAGCTAGGATTTTCTTCTACTGCTTTTTTCTTGTCAAGTTTCTTGAGCATATCCATTATTATACTGAGATCCCTTTTTAGTTCTTTTTGAGCTTTTTCAATTCTCTCAAATCGACTGGCCTGCTATTGCTCCATGATTCTTATCTGAGTTCTTGTATTGTATGGATGACGAGTAAGTTGGGTCAAAATTTTTGATGGGCGAGCTATTCTTGAACCTTTATTACTACAAAGTTTTATTTTGAAAAAGAAGAAAGAAATAAAAAATTAGAATGCTATGTGTTGAAAATTTTATTTTTTACTTATTTTATGAAAAATGATGTATATGATACATGAATGCAAGTGGAAGATATTTGCTTTTGGACGAATTTCAACATTAGAAATTTTTATTGATCCCATACAACTTTTATTACATAGGATTTACCATCTTAGAGTTATATCCATAGAAGCGTTTGACTTACCCATAATGATCTTTTACCTCATCTAAAAAGTTCACTAGGCGCTATCCATATTTTCCTATGGGATTGACTTCTCTTTTTAATGCTTCTACCTTTTCAACCATTTGTGATGCTTTTTTCACTACCTTGCAAACTTGATTAGTCAAGTGCTCTATGTACTGTTGCTTCCCTAAGCTTTTTACCTTCCATCTCATATGAGCATCCCTTTCTGAATCACATGTGAAGATCTAATCTTTTTTCCTTTTATGCCACTCATCTATCATTGTTAAAATATGGCTCTTGTCGTTTTGTAGTTGTATCTCTAACCTTTGAATCACCTGGTGAAGTGATTCTTTTTCATTCAGTACTTCGAAGTACTTTCTTCTTTCTTTTGTGAGCATGACTTTCAACCTTTCCTTTTCGTTTTGGCATTCCACCAATCTTACTGAGATTGTATAGTATAATCCTTTCCAATTTTGACATTCTTGAAAAATTCTGGTGGTCTCCTCTTACTTTTCTTAAGCTTTGCCCTTCCATTAGTTTATTCTCTCTCGGAGCTCATCCATTTCACGTTGTCGACTAAAGTAAGACTTGGTGACTTTTTCAGTTTTGAATTAAACTCGTAACTTCTTATTTTTCTGGTGTAGATTTTTCAAATCACTATTGGTCACATCCAATTTTTTATGACTTTTTCTAATCTGCTCCCTTGTATCTCTGCTTCATATTTCAATTGCCCTATTTTCTCACGAAATCTTAAATTTTCTCTTCTTATTTCTTCTTTTTCAGCTTCTAATTCTTTCTTGACAAGTTCAACTTTTAATAATTGCACCTCTTCCAAAAGATTAACTAATTGATATGAGCTATCATCAGGAGGGAGTACTATGTCTCTAGGCTACCTTGTTTTCCAAATCTAATAATCAAAAGTGACTTTGACGATGAGAGGCCCTAACCTCATTCTTCGTGTTATCTTCTATGCTTGGATCAACTGCTTCGAGGTTCTTGATGGATTTGATTGCTCATAAATGAATTCTACTTGGACCAGGCCATGAGTAGCAGGAACAAACTGTTTTGCACCATTAATGGAACGTAACTTACAATGCCCCATAGCTCTAATAACGGTATCCATGGCTTATTTTTTTCACGATACAACAAGGGCATACGAGGCATCCAAGGCGTCATCCATTCGATTTCATCCTTAGTAAGCCTTCGTAAGAAAAGGGCCCATTCTTTCTAAGTCTTTAATGTTGACCATTGACTTTTGTAAAACTCTTCGATTGGTGCCTTATTTCAAAGATATGGTTTCGAAAATGCACTTTTCCCACACTTGAAATGACTTCTAACCCATACGTATAATAGAGATGCACATCTTATGAATCATCATTTTTCATTTCGTCAATAGAAATTCAATGACCTGATGGTTTCGACTAGGACTGTTGGAGCAGGATTAATTGCTTGAGTTTTAATTTGCTCAAAAAAGTCTACCACAGTTATCTCAATGTAACCCAAAGTCTTCGAAAAGATTACCATGCCATACAATGCTAGAGTAAACACATCCATACCTTGATCATCATCTAAATGCTTCTGAATGAAGTTTCAAAGAAAGTCTCAACGAATGTCGAGATGTTCACTTTTAGACTTCGTAAAGGAATTAATGGTTTCTACTTTAACCCCTATAAGCTTGGCTAACTTTTTACGATAACCTGATTTTGGCTTTCGGGTAAATACTTTATCTGGATATTGTAGCTTTATTTCGAGCAAAATCGAATACTCCTCGATAGTTAGCACCAAATCTTCCTAATTAAAGGTGAAGCATTTATAGGATGGATCCCAAAACTGTATAGCTGCTTTGACCAACTGTTCATCGATCATTACTAAAATGAAGGATGTAATCTGCTCATATTTTTTGTAAAAGCTTTCTTTTTTTTCTTCACTTAACTGATCCTAGACAGCAGCTAACTCTTTTAAATCATTCTGTGTAAGATCTAAATGTACTTTTTCTCGAGTAATTCAGACACATAATCGGTAGACAAACAATCTTCATTTTTTTGTTGAGCTTCTTCCGACCAAATATGTATTTCATTATACAACTCATATCGCACACTGACTGAAGATGAGCAAATCTGTAGTTCTATAGGATCCATGAAAACTTTTTAGGAGAAATATGTCTTAGAGCAAATATCTTGATGCAAAACTGTATGATATGATTAATGCAAAAAAAAAATGAAACAAAATTGAGTTAGTGTGAGGATGTGGTTTAAAAAAAATTATTTTTTTATTTTTTTAATGTTTTGAGATTTTTTGTTTGTTTTGTTTTGTTTCATATTATACACAACTTTTATTCTTAGGTATTTTTTACAAGAAGATGGACAAGGCTCTACATAAGGCTGGTTTCCTAAGCTTATTATATGCTAGGTTTGGATTGACATGGTCTAAAGGTTCTCAAATTGTTTCTCACTGTCGTCCATGTTGGACCAGTACGGCATCTCGATCCTCACCCATTACAGGCTACGAACGAAAAGGGTTCAATTCGAGTGAAAGTATTTCGCTTGCCATTACGGACGTTATCACCTCACGAGAGCATAGCTTATTTACTTCCTCATATAAAAGACAGAGCCCGGGTATAGAGCCATGTATGAGATGCATCGTGCCATTGTGTGCAAATATATCCTAATTTATTAAGAGTAATATATACAGAAAAATAAAACATAAGAGGCATAATAAAAGAAATGTGTGCGAATTTTTTTTACTTTTTATTTGATTTGATTTGTTTTGTTCTTTTTTTTTATTTTTTCCTTTTTACCTTTTTTATTGAAAATGAAAAATAAAAATCTAAGAAATTGATTAAGACTGTTTAAATCAAAATTTAAGGATAACAAGTAGTTAATTTTGGCCTGACTCTCGAAAACAAAAGGTGTCCCCAGTAGAGTCGTCAAATTGTCGTAACGGTTTTGTGTCCGTCCGACGAATTTGAAAATGAAATAAAAAATAACGGAGTCGCCACCAATCTTTTTTTGACTAGGTGCGATTGGCCACCTAATAAAACATATCCTTTTAATAAAGTTTTAAAATTAATTAAAATTTATTAAAAAAAGATAATTTTACGATCTACAAAAATAGTCTAGGTTCGAGAGTCGGTTACGAGTGGAGAAAGATTAGCACCCCCACAACGCCGTTAAAAATAGTACCAATTAACAACGTGTTATCCTTTGATTTTGATAGAAATAGTCCAATTTTCGGTGTTCGAAAAATAATTTTCTTGATTTTTATTTTATAAAAAAAATTATTCTCGAGAAAAATAAATTAAAACCTTTTTATTGAAATAATTCTTAAAATATTCTAGTACGTTGGTAACATTAGAAGAACTTTTTCTCACCTAGAGATTTTTTAGGCATCGCTTCTCGAAATACCTTAGAATCTCATCCTCGGAGGTTTAAATGTTAAATTGAAATTTTGAAGAAAAAGGAATTTAATTATATTGAAGATTTCCTATAAATATTTCAATACGTTGGTAATATTTTACAAAAAATCTTCTCACTTAGAGATTTCTTAAAGCATCTCTACTCGAAATACTTTTAGAATCCCATCATTGGATTAAATTTCTTTTCTTCTCATTTTTATTACTTATATTGTTAATATATTAATCAATTTTTATTTATTATTTAAAAAAAATTTTTACTGTATTGAAAATTTTTTATAAATACTTCAATACGCTGGTAGTATTTAAAAAAAATCTTCTCACCTAAAGATTTCATAGGCATCACTACTCGAAATACTTTTGAATCTTATCGTCGAATAAAAATTTCGTTTTCTCTCATTTTTTATTATTTTAGTATTATTATTAAATTTATTTTATATTATTTTATTTTTTGTTGTTTTATTTTATTTTTAAGTTTATTTTAAAAATTAACAAAATTATAAAAATTTAACCACATATTTCATCATTTAATCTAACAAATATAAAAATTTTAATATGCATAAATATTAATAAAATAATATATAAAAAATAAGAAAAATTTAAAAAAAAAAAATTTTTACCTGAATCGGACCGGTCAATGGTTCGGTCAACACACGGTTCGGTTCGACGGTTCGATCCGACGGTTCGACTTAGTTTGGGCATGGTCTAGGTGGCTTAGCGGTTCAGCGTCAGTTCGGTTTGGTCTGAGCGGTTCAGTTCCAGTCCAATTAGATCGGTCGAGGTGATGGAAAAGCAGGTCGTCAGGTCGGGTGAGCAGACCCGTGGTTGGGTCACTGGTCGACGCGCGAATCCTCAGGGGCTAAAACGGTGTCGTTTTGGGCCTTTAATGAAACAACATCGTTTTGGTTCTGACGATTTACATAAAAGAGCAAAAAAAAAAAAAATTTCAGTCATTTTTCTTCCTTTTCGCAAAAAAACGCCCTTTTTTTTTTTTCCTTTCTTCTTCAGCCGAACGTTGGCCTGCCGACCGTCGTCACCATCGTCGTCGCCGTCGTTCTCCGGTCATCGACCGTCGTCTTTGGTGGTCGAAAAATTTTCAAAAACATCAAAATGTTCCTCTCGACATCTTGAGTTCAGATCCGATGTCTTTTTCACCAAAAAGAGTCCCCACTTACTTAAATCTGCTTTCAAAGTTTCGGTGATACTTTTTTTTTTGTATTTTGACTCTTTTTTTTTATGAAGCTGACCTCTTTTTTTTTGTGCAGGAAGCTCGGCCCTAGGTTCCTCCCTTTAGGGAGAACTGTTTGATATATTTTTTTTTATTTTTTTGGCCCTTTAGCAGCGTCTCCTTCCCTCCGTTTTTTTTTTTGTGTTTGATTTCACTAGGAGCTCTATTTATAAAGTTCCAGTCATGCGTGTTTGAGGGGAAGGGCATGGGGCTCGACATGGGATGTAAGCACGAGCCCCATACCTTTTTTATTCGTTTCTATCTTATTTGATAGTTTATAAACGAGATGAGTAATTAGAAGGGTGGAGGGTAGTGTATAGTGATCAGAAGGGTGAGGTGTATGGTCTAGTTACAGTGGTGCCAGGAACGACACCACTGCCATCCTCGATTTTTTTTGTTTTATTCAATTTTTTTTTATTTTTTGTATTTCATTTTATATTTTATATTATTTTTAATTTTTTTATTATATTTTATATTTTATATTTATATGTATTTCATATTTTTTTCTGAACAAATTGATGTCCACAACATGTTAAGAGTTATTTCATTGCATGTAATTGCTATATATTCATTCAGATACGTAAATCATAAATGCGTTGATTTAAAGCTCTTAGTTGAATCTCGTGCCACTTGCAAGCCATGGCGCCGACAGTTTTGCATTCATGGGCAAAACGAGGTGACAAGATATACAGGTGCTCCAGGCTTTGTTAGGGGCACTGGTTATTCAGCTTGTTGAGCCCCTTTTGTAGGCGGCAGGGATGGACCTGGTAAGTGAAGTAGATTAACGAGAAAGAGAAAGGGTTAATGTTATAAATAATTTTTGAATTTCAATGAAATGTATGACACTAAATTTAAATTTTAAAAGTTTTTAATATAATATTTAAATTATAAATTTATTAATTAATATAAAATTTAAAAAATTATTTATTCATCACATTTTTTATTTGAAACTAATAAAAATAAATTAATTAATAAATTTATAATTTATATATATTATATTAAATGTTTTATTGTAAATTATTCTCAATATTAATCCAACGAAAATGACATTGTCAAGTTGTTAGAGTATGTCCGAGATTTTCCAATTTTTTGTTTGCCCAATTGAGATTCTCGAATGATTTTCACTTTCACGAATAGCCTTTTTAATAAGGCCGACATCTCGTCAACACCTTTTCGCTTTTTCTCGAGTTTTCTCTGTCTTGTGCGATCTTTTTAACCTTCATTTAAATTGTTCTTTTTGAGGGAAAATGACATGCATAATCATCACCTTGACTAACGCGTACAGATAAACAGAGATCAAAATTCAAGTTTTAAGTCAACCTGACATACCCGAAAAGAAGAAGAAGGCCTGAGTTTTTCATACGATATAGATACATTAGACTGAATGACCCTGCTGACAAACAAAAAAAAAAGAAAAGCAACCCACTTGAGCCCGTTTACAACTCCAGATAGCAACCTGACTGAACATGACCCGAGTATTCATCTTGTACTTCCATTCTTGTCCATGTGTAATTTCTCAAATTTAACACGTAGGCTGTGTGGGGCTCGCCCAAGCTTGGTGAACCAACCACCAACAACTTGTCTTGCCATGTGTCCATATGAGCTGTGTTGTACACTTCGGCTGGCAGCTCAGCTACTGCTTTCCATGTATCACCTTCTAGTGTTGTCACGTCACCTCCTCGACACATGTATAATTTTTCGTCAGCTGCCACGCAAGTTCTAGGACACATGCTAGTCCCTAAGAGGTTCTCTTGCACTGGGGTCCATTGCCACGAGGTAAAGTCGAATTGCTCGGCACTGCTTTCGAATTGGCCTTGCCTATCTGTACAATAGCCTCCGATGACATGGAATTTTCCCAGGTGGAAAATTCCCTTGCACTCATCCCGCTCTTTTCCCATGTCAGGCAAGGAAATCCACATGTCAGCCACCACATCATACGTTGTTGCTGATCTCAAAGCATTTTTCTCACCATCATGACCACCGGCAACGTACACCTTCCGATCCAAGTCCGATACGCATCCAAAGAATATTCTCCTTACACCTGGCATATCAGCCCCACGGCACCACGTGGCTGATACAAAATTGTAAACATAGACAGCATTTCGGATCTCAAAAGTGTCTGGATCCAAACCACCCATCACCACAAGTTTCGAACCGACTCCAACAACTTGACAAAACATCGGTAAACCATTGGACAGCCCCGGAACCAGTGGCAGGTCACACCAGTCACCCGCATCCGGCTCGCAAAGCACGATCCTATAAACCGGCATGGCCTGGCATTTCAGACCAGAATTTCTGTTCGGATTGACTAGGGTTTGGGTCATCACCATCAAATGTTTAGTATACCCAGCTGCTTTTCGATGGCGAAAAAACTGTGGCAACTGAATTTCAACCTTCCAATCTTTACAGGTTGATGCAATATTGGACAATTTATTGTATGGGACACGAACTAAACATTCACGGGCAATATCATTTGGAAGACCAGGAATCAACTCCATGATTTCGGACAGGCAAATTTGTTGAGGATCGAAAAAGAAAGATCACTATAAAAAAGGGAGGTTTTTCTAAAGAAAAGGGTCCAAAGGGAGGATATGGATAAAACAAATTAGAAGAGAAGTTTTGGTGCAACAGAGAGTTAAGTTTGGAAGGCTTTTATAGGGAATTGGCAGAGTGCAAGTGTTTCGAGATAAGAAGAAGAAGAAGAGAAGGGAAGAGAAGAAATTTGATGGCAAAGGTGAAACACACAATGGAGACCATTGGATCATCAGCCGTTGTTGTCTCCTTTCGTTGGTCTATTAACCTTTTGCATAATTACTATATTAAATTTGGCTCACTTTTGTCATATATATTTTATAGAAATATTTAAATAAAAAATATTCTATTAAAAATGTCTTTTATATTTAGTTCTTTTTTTCAAATCTAATATATATATTATATTATATTATATTATACATAATTATCAGATAAAATTTACTGATGTGGATGCTTATATGGATAGTTTTTCTTTTTGAAACTTCATAAAATTATTAAAATTTTTCTTTATAATTATATATAAGATATTTTTTTAATTTTAGACTTTTTATCAAAAAATAAATTTCAAAATTTATTTAGTTATCCAAAACTTTTAAAATTTAAATGAAAAATCTATTTAGATATAAAATAATTAAAGGGATAAAATTATTATTTTTTATTTTGGCAAGATTTTATTTAAATAAATAAAATTAATTCTTATATTTTATTTATGGATTAAATAAATTTATTTAAAAAAGTATTGGTTATCCAAATCTTTTTAAGATATATTTATTTGAAAATTTTAAATTATCCAAAGTTTTTCTTTTTACTAAAAAAATCATCTTTATTTGTCAAATACACCTTTAAATATATCTTTTTATTTTTAAAATTAATTTTCTAATAATTAGTTATATGTATGGGTCTAAATATGAGATTAGTCCTAAATGACAAAATAGCGAGTGAAAAAACACAATTGTTCTTGATCTATAATTAGTGTTACATTTTGGAATTATTATATTTTTGTTGCCTTTACTATTAAAATTATAGTATTAATAATTGTAAAGTTTGCTTGTGGAATATAAAAAACTTTATCTACCATTTTCAATCAGGACAATAATATAAATTTTTGTTTTTTAAAATTAATTATATATATCTTAAATTTTAAAAATATTAAATATAATTTTATCTTAATAGATTTCATGATAATCTTTTATTATTTAAAAAGATCAAATTTAATCTCTTAATAATTTATACATGATTGTTTAATATCATTCTTTAATATCAATTTGATTATTTTTTGTCACTGTTCTCCATTTTTGTGTTACCTCATTTTCTTTTTATATTAAAACGTGGAAGTTATAAAAACTTTTTTCTTATTCTTTCTTAATTAATCGTTTCTGATTCACCGGCTCTTATCTCTTTTGATGGAAAGGGAGCAATAATACAATCAAGATATTACAAAGTTAACTGGAATTTTCTATTATTAATCTTTTAATCTTTCTCAAATATTTCAAAAATATTCAAATTTCGAAGTTAGATTACTAATGGAAAAAAAATTCTTTTTTTAAGCATTTATTTTTTCTAGATACTTATAATAAGCATATAGTCTTTAATTTTGACTTTTTTTAATATATTACAAGATGTAAAATTACATAAACATATATATTTTTATATTTTGTAGGTGCTATCTATAAACATTTTCTCCTTACTTTTAACTCTTCACTTAATTAGGTAATTTTTTGTTCTTTCGATTGGTTTTCTTTTTTTATATATTACAAAGTGCAAAGTTACAAAAAATATTTTTTTCTTTTATTTTGTAAGTACTATTTATAAACTTTTTTTTTAATATTTGACTCTTCAGTCAATCAGATAAATTTTTTCTCTTAATTCAGCTTTCTTACAATATGCAAAAATAATTTCATTAATAGTCTGCTTGATTACATTAATTTTAACCTACTATTTATATCAAAATATTATTACAAATAATGAGAACTAATTGACTTTTGAAATCATATTTTACGTATGTAATATAATTAGCACATCAATTAGGATTTTGTATAAAAATTTGTAATCTGCTATACTTATTCCTTTTCAAAGTCATAACACTCTTTTTATTTATAAAAAAGTTATGATAAATTGAAATCCAATTTTATTTCATTCCTTTTTATTTTTTAAATCAAATCTCATTTAGTAAACACTTGATATTTCCTTAAATATAATTTAACAAAATATGAATTTAAAAAATTAAGAAGTGTTCATGAATTTGGTGGCATGCAATTGTAAACATTTTTAAATTTTAGATTCTATTTCAAGTCTGATTCAAATCACTTATTCAATTTATATTTATTATTAAAATGTTAAAATTTTATAATATTAAATATATTTTAAATTAAAAATTAAATAATTTTTTAATATAATAATATTTTGAATCCATGCTTAAAAAGTTATGCATAAAGTCATAAATTTGACCTATAATTCAACTAATGAACAAGTTTACTTCCTAGTAAGGTTAAAATATTATATTCAATTACGGTCCATTTGCATGTTTTTTTTCTTTGCTTGAATTTTGAAAAACATTCATTAATCAAATATGAATATGAATTTAAAAATAAGTATTTTCTTAATTTATTTTAATTAGTTAAATAAATTAAATTAATTTAACTAACTTTCGAAGATTTAATTGATATAAAATTATATATTTTTCATGTGATAAATAATATTATCATACTTAAAGTGTATGAGATTATTTGGTAAGAAAAAAAATTGAAATTAAAAAAATAATTTGTGATTTTTAAAAAAAAACCTCATAATTAACATAATTTATATGATTTTTTTCATTGGATTTTAACTATAAATTAATTTCAAGCATAAATAATTAGATATATATGATTTTGTCTTTCTTTTAAATTTTAAAATTTTGAATAACTAATAATTTTTTAAATATATTTATTTAATAAATAACATAAAATTAGAAATGATCTTATGTGTTATCATGAAGATAAATTTTTTTACACACATAAATTATTTATGATTACCTTATTAAATAGATAACAAATAATTAGATTAAATGATAAGTAGTTTTTAACTTGCTACATTACAAACTAAATCTCTTAAAAAAAAGGTTTTAATTACAATTGAAAAATAACTGATTGAATAATAATTAAAAGTAAATTAATAAAGTAAGATAATTCATGCATTGTACGGATAACAAACTAATTTTTATACATAGTTCAAATACTTGAGAAGTATAGGAGATATGAGTGGTTTCTTCCCACGTTATATTATGTAGTTACTAAAGACTAATTAAAAATTCAATAATTAATGCAAAGCATATATGACTTAGAAAACAAATGCAATATTTTGTAGTATTAAATGGACAATATCTAAACATATGTAGTCAATGCATGTCTGTTGGTGAATAATTGAACTTTATTTTATGTCTTGATTCCAATCCAATAATGTGTAGGTGAAATTTTAAAATTAGTAAAGATGCAAAAGTAATGCTAAGGGAATATTCTTGAATTCATATTACTTTTAATTGCTTAGCCACTGGGAGTCTAGGAGTATTCTTTGGGAAGTCAAGTCTTCAGACCGGATGAGACAAACAAAAAAGCAAAAAAAATTGTATTCACACTTGAATTTCTTACCATTTCCTTTTGTGAGCTGATGACCGATGCAGCTTAATTCATTGTAAAACTACCACATAAAAAAATGATAATTTTTTGTGGGATTAAAATATAATAACTAGATATTTAAGAGAATATATATATATATATATATTTGGTTTCAATGTGGGCAAAACCCTATTACAAAGGGAGAGAGGGGAGACTTGGTACGAAACCAAGCCTTTATTTCTTCTTGAAGATTTTTGTGATTACTAGATCACGAAACAGAAGATTTTAAGAATATATTATTTTTATATAAAAGAGATTAAAGATACATGAAAGAGCTATAACTACCAAAATTTAAATTTTCTTACTTGATGACAGAGTATATGTGAAAAAAAGACTGTATTCATACTTGAAATTCTTGCCATTAATTTCCTTTTGTGAACAGATGATGAATGAATCTTAATTCACTGTGAAAATAACAAATCAAAAAGTGATAACTTTTTTATAGAATTAAAATATGATAATTAGATATTTAAGAATATACTTTTTTTTAAGGATAAAGGAGGCTAAAAATATAGAAATGGATTGCAAATGTTAAATTTAAAAATTTTTTTCCTTGAGTGACAGAGAATCTGCAAAAAAAAAAAAAATTGTATTCATACTTGAAATTCTTGCAATTTTCTTTGTGAACTGATGATCAATGGAGCTTAATTCACGAAAATAACACATGAAAAGTGATAAAAAAAATTTTGATGGCATCAAAAAGTGATAATTAGAGATTTAAAAACAAATTATTTGAAAAAGATTATAAGCTCGATGTAAAAAAAACCTTTAACTGACAATTTGTAAGTGCTAATTCTATTAAGAACTTCATAAAAAAAAATTATTCATTAAAATATATTGAAGTAAGTGATATTTATTTTTTGACATTATGTAATTATCCTCATATTCGATTTATGTACATGCTATACGATTATGTTTATGTCAAGTCCAACATTGTGTTAAACAATAAATATCAGACAAATTAGTTTTGCTTTTAGAATTTTCTTAAATTAAGAACACGGTGAATCTTCTTATATTTAATTTGAAACTCAAAGCAAGGATGTTTTTGTAGTTCATTCAATATGGAGACATTTGATTTTTCCTCCTCGTGAATTGAATAAACAAGAGATTTTGCACAATAAACTCCGGACCATTTCACTTTCAATTTTTTTATTATAATTATATAACATATAATTACAATAAAAAGTTATATAATGACACTCTTAAATGTGAGTTTTGCACGATTATCCAAAAAAAAATTTTATATATTTGCTAAACACAAATTTTTCTTTTACTCTTCAACTAAAATTTTTGTAACAATTTTTTGGATAGCTAAACGAATTTAAAAACAAATAGAGTTGTTATCAATTTTTTTAATTAAGTGTGATTAGCTACCTATTAAAATTTTATATTTTTAATAAAATCTTAAAATTTATTAAAAAGATAATTTTTGGATTTACGAAATTAGTTTTGGTTTGGGAGACGATTAAGCGTGGAAATGATTAGCACTCTCACAGAGTTCATTAAAAACCGGTACCAATTAATTATGTATTATCTTTTAATTTTGACAAAAAATTTTAATTTTGGTATTTATAAATGATTTCCTTAATTTAGTTTATTTATCACAAATTTGACCCTTTTTTATTATTTTATTCATTAAAAATAAACTAAAACTTTGTTATTGAAAAGTTTCAAAAAACATTCTAATACGCTAATAATATTTTAAAAAAATTTCTCATCTAATAATTTTTTAAAACTCACTACTCAAACATCTTATGAATCTCATCCTCGGATGTTATTATTATTTTAAAAATAAATGACATACATGCAAAGGCAAATAATGAAATGTTAATATGCATATTTTATTTTTCTCTTTTTTATTACTTATTAATTACTTTCTTATAATATTTAGAAAAGAAAAAATTTTATTATATTAAAATTTTTTTATAAATACTCCAATACACCGGTAGCATTAAAATAAAATCTTTTCATCTAGAGATTTTAAGTATCACTATTCAGAATACCCTAAAATCTCGTTATCGAAAATTTATTTTTTTAATTATTAATATTTCATGCTAAAAGTTTTACAGTAATACAATTATCCATAAATAAATTTATTTCCTAAAAACACATTTTTCATAAATATTTTATCTTTTTATTTATTTTTTTAGACTATTCAAATTAAATTAATAAAATTAAAATCTTTGTATTGAAAAGAGTTTCTAAATATTCCAATACTTTGACAATTTTTAGAAGTCTTTTCTCACTTGGTGAATTCTTAGGAATCGTTACTTGAACTGCTTATCATCTTATCATAAGAAAAATCTTCATTTTTCTTAAACATTAAATAATAAAAAATTCTCACAAAAAAAAATAATTACCTATAATGTTTATATTTTCATAAGCATAATTAATTATTTCAAGGCAACCTTATTTTATAAAAATATAATTAATATGGATAATGTAAAAACATTCAAACAAAAAGCCCAAAAAAATGTATAAGAACTATACCTAAAATTTTAGTGTTGAAGCCCAAAGTTTCAGGTCCACCAAGTCAAACCACTTGAAGTCCAACTATCACAAAAAAATGGGGTCCAGAGAGATTGGGCTATTAAAGCGAGTCAACTAATGGGTCGTGGATTGTAGGTTGCAATCAACCAGTTGGGCGGGTTGATTTTGACTTGGTTCACCTTTCTTTCTTTTTTTTTTTTTAAACCTATAAAATCCAAAGTTTTTTTTTTCATCCATTCTATCTTTTATTCTTTAAAAAAAAAAAAAAAAAAACCCAAAACTCTCTTAAACACAAACTAATAGCCCCATTGATTTCTAGAATATGATGCATCACCACTGCACTACTGCCGCACTCCACTATCGGCCAGCGTCTTTTAGCTTTCAAATTTCACCTATAGATTCTTTTCTTCATCCTCTTCCATAATCTTTAGTTGGTTTTTCCAAAATCTTGGTTAAACTCCCTAGATTTAAGCCTAAACTTGTAGCATCAGTTTCTAAAAAAACTTTTGATCCACTTCTTGTAACACCGTTACCTATAACCATGTTTTCTCCCAAGGCCTAACCTTCATAAAACTAAATTCTTTCAAGTCTAAGAGCAAAACCTAAATCGTTTTCACTTTTTTTTTTTTTTGCATTCTTTGCATTCTTTGGCTTTTTTGGTTTTTTTTTTTTTTGTTGCTACTTTGACTGAGGTTCCTCCCTACGAAGAAAACTGCAGCTATTTTGTTTTTTCTTTTGGTGTGATTTTTCGTTTAGGAAATAGAATAGGGTATTTTGGCTTTTCTATTTGGTTATGGGTCATAGTTTGAGGGATGGGGCTTCAATGGCAGGGAATTTGGCTAGTAGAGGGGCAGTTGTTGGGAGATGGGAAATGGGAAATGGATTACTATATGGGGTTATGTTGGGTTGGTTTAAGCTGGTGAGATGGTCTGGTATGGCATTGGGTTTCAACTATGTGATGGTTTTAGGTCATATCTACTTTAGATTGAAAAATAGTAATAAAGGCTTGATGGTTTTGTGGTGGTGGTTTTAGATGTGTGACAGGAGGCATTGTTGGCAGTGAGCTATGAGGAAAGGCTATAGTAATGATAGAGGAACTATGTAAATCCCTTCCTTTTATGCTGTGTATGTTTTTGGTAAAAATTTAAAAATTTGGCTTGATGTGGCTGAAGGTAGTGAAACTAGTATTAAGAATTTTGGCCAATTATGGCAACAAGTTGCCGCCCACTTCTTCTTATTTTGTTTCTTTATTTTTTGCATTTTGCTTTTTTTTGTCATTTTATCATTTTTTAATTCTTTTAGTAAATAAATAAAATAAGAACAATAACAAAAACAAAACAATAAAAATAAAATTAGGTTTTAAAATTTAATTTGGACCTAAAATTTATGTTTAGGCTTTTATTGGGCCTTTAAACCCAAATAACTAAAATTTGAATTAATTCCAATTAAATTGAGCCTTGACCCAAATAGAATTGGATTTATTAATCCAAGATACGGCCTTAAAGGAGTAAATCTAATTAAAATGCTTAAATTGGCCCAAATCGAATTATCCAAATCAATTGTAAAAATTGAATGAAATCGAATCGATCTGGATAAAATTAAGTGTTTATAGCTACTTCTCTTTATACACTACTGAGAGTCAAGAATAAGATTAAGATATAAACAACAATTTTGTTTGGATTAACGATTCAAAATTTTTCAAAAGTTTTTTATGTTGTTTTTTGTATTTTTTGTGTTTTGTTTTTTATTTTGGATTTTCTTAATTTTTGGTTTTTTTTAATTAATGAACTTGATAATTTGAATACAAATTTAAAAGCTCATTTAAACAAAATGCTCAACAACTTTTGAAAATAAAACAAAAAATTATGCCCACAAAATTTACGAATATTACTCGAAAGACTTAGAGATTGCACTTGGAGCTCTTATAGCTCTTACAAATCTCGACATTAAAATAGATTTAGCTCGAAAGATTTATGAATCTTATCCAAAAAACTTTGTAATTATGTCTGGAAGTCTTACAAATCTCTATATATATGAAAGCTCCTTTAATCAGAAGCATTGAAACTTTAAAGATTTAAAATGTTTTGCTCAAAGATTTTAGAGATTATATTCGGAAGTCTTACAAATCTCAACATTTAAGAAAGATTATCTAATTAGAGGCATTGAAACTTTAAAGATTTATAACATTCTGCCTAAAGAACTTATGAATAATTTGAATCTTTGCTCGAAGGTCTTGAGAAGTCATTTAAAAATTTGAAGTTTTGCCCGTAAGCCTTGAAAATCTTTCAAAATTTTAAAATTTTACTTGAAGGTCTTTGAAAATCATTTAATAATTTAAAGTTTTGCTCAGAGGTCTTGGAGATCATTTAAAGATTTAAGATTTTGCCCGAAGATCTTGAAAATCAATTAGAAATTTGAGATTTTGTTTGGAGGTTTTTGAAAATCATTTAAAATTTAGAAATTTCACCCAGAGGTCTTTGCAAAACTTTTAAAAATTTATAATTTTGCCTAAAGATGATTTATTAAAAAATATAAGATTTTGCCTAGAGGTCTTAGAGATCATTTAGATTTTAAATTTTAAATCTTGAAAATCATGTACTCATTCTCCTTATCCTTATCTCTTTTAGAGGTTAAAATCTTTTCATTTCAAAATTTTCACTTTTTGTTTTAAAATTTTTCATTCTTTGTTTCAAAACATCTTATCTTTTAGATTCGAAAATGTTCAATATTTCAATTTTGTCTTTCAAAAGTGTTTCACACCATTTCTTTAGTATTTTAAATTTCAAAAGAATAAATTTTCTCTTTCTTGCTTTATTACCTAAAATTTGATGAACATAACCATGATGCAAAAGATTATTGAAATAATCATGCGGATGCAAACTTTACTTCATGCAAAAATGCAAATGAATGCTGTATGCGAATATGTAAATGTCTCATTTCATATACAAATGTTAATGTCTTTTTCTTGATGTAAATGTTCCATACAAATGCAAATTTCTATCCTAGTTATGCACATGTATTTCAATGATGCAAGTATAAATACCTTTTTTTTATAATGCAAATGCCAACATGAAGATGTAGACGCAAAGATCTTTTTTCTCATTTTTTTTTTAGCTTTTGTTTTTGTTGACTTCTTTTTGCTCAACAAATTAGCTTTTCAACTTCCTCATAAGAGGGTCTCTTTTTCATTTTGTCATATTCTTTTCTTTATGCCGTTACTTATCTTTTTCGTGGTCTATTTACCAATTTATGCTTTCTTTACTTTTTCAACAGGCTTTTTGATTTTCTTTTCATTTTCTTTTTTAACACGCAATATGCAATATGCAATATGTGTTTTGGACTTGATTATGAAAATAAGAATATACCTCACTATTCCCAAAAATATTTTTTTTCTTTTTCTTTCCTTTTCAATAACATTAATCTTTTAATGAAAATTATCTTTTCTTTCTTGAATCTGAACTAGTCTAAAAATTCTCACATCTCAATAATTTTTTCAAACATGATTTTTTTATTTTTCATAAAAAGTGTAACCGATTATTCATAAGTTTTCAACAATGGTTGACAAAATTTGCCCCACTTAATTAAATTTTTTAATCAAAGAATGAAATATCTGAATAAATGTGACTTTGAGAGTTTTTTGGCAATTAGTGTTCCCTATTAGAAATGAAAAAAGTGACAAATTTCTTTTCAAATGGATTAAAATGTCCTAGGATATGGAGATTTCAGTTCACTCAAAAAAATAAGAAATAAGTTTGTCTAAAACATGAATCTTTTGAAAATCAAATATGTTGATTTTTTTTTAGTATCCAAATATGACATTTTGATAGAGGGTAAGGCTAGCTATGACAGGCTTAAAATTTTGAAAGGTCATTTAGTAAGGAGGAAAAAAGGCTCAAATTTTTAAAATCAATCTTTTTTTATACATTTCAAGCTTTTGGGGTCATGATATCTTTGGATTTTTTGAAAGGTACAAGTTATCTTTAGTTGGCATCTTATCTTAACATCAAAAGTGGCTTTAAGGTCTTTTAGGTTTACTATATATTACCTTTTTACAAGGTTTTCACCCTAGAGCCACATTCATTTTTTTTTTACTTTGTTTTCTTTTTCTTTTGATTATTACACCATGTACTCAAGAATTGAAACTTATCCAAAATGAGATAACAATCTAAACATGTAATTAGGCAATAAAGCGAGACAAACAAAGTTTTTGGATTTTATGGTCATTTCTAAAAAAAAGGCCCTTCAATTTTAAACAACCATGTTTGATCCACTATAGATTTTTAGCAGGAAGTAACGTAGGCCAATGTTTAGGGGTTTAAAAATAGGAATAAATAGGCCCAAAATAAGTATTTAAAAAAAATTTAAACTAAGAATCATTCTTTGAAAAATTCATTTTGGGGTATTTTTCTTTTTATTTTCCCATGTTTTTCGCTCAATCATTCATTTTTTTCCCTTTTTCATTTTTCTTTTCTTTTGTTATTTCTCTTCATTTTTTTTCATTTTTTTCCTTTTTCTTCCTTTATTTATTTTTTATTTATTCTTATTCTTTTCCATTTTTTCCTTTTCCTCTTTCTTTATTTTTTTTTTGTTCTCTTTGTTCCTTTCGTTTTCTCATTTTCTTTTCTTTCAAATGGATTCAAAACTTTAAAAACTTTTTATTGGATATTTGCTTTCAGCATATAAGGTCATTTTCTAACTTTGTCATATTTACCCTTAAATACATCCTTTTTTACCCTTCAATGTAAAGGGTGATCATTGGTCAAAGTTCATTATAAAAGAAATCTAATTAAACTCAAATAGAGTAGTAAGGGACAATTTTCTACATTCGTAAAAAGATGATAAAAGATGGTCATTTATCATTTCAAACCAAGTTGCTCAATTTTGAAGAGCAATTTTTTTTAAAAAAATAAAGTTTGAAAAAAAACTTTTTGTGTTTAGTCTCTTTTCTTTGTTTGTTTGGGATTTCCCTAATCATTATTACTTTTTTTGAACTTTTTAATTTTTTTCATAGTTTTTTTATAAATTTATTGGAATATGTTATGATGTCACAATCAAAGATTTTTTCCACTTTTTCTTTTATTTCTTTTCATTTTTCTCTTTTTTTTTTTTGCATTCTTTCACAACTATTTGAGAAAAATACCTTATTTTAACAAACCACTCTTGATGTAGGTTAATGTGAGAAAAAATAATCATATAAAATGAACTCATTTAAAGTATCAAGAAGTCCATGTCACTATAAAACAAAGAACGAGTGAATCACAATTCAAGTTATCTTGCGGGTAATGACATCTTTCTTCTTGATCCATGTGCATCAAGGTATCAGACAAGAATAATTTTTTAGGCAAAGAATTAGAAGGTTAGTTTGTTTATAGTCATTTAAAAAGATAACCTTGACACCTCAAATTATCGCATTCGAATTCTAAAAAAAAAAACATTATTTTGGCCTAATCTTTTGAGAATCCCAATTTTTTGTTTTAAATTGGATGTCTCATTGTTCATTACCCATGGAAAGATTATCACCCTTTTATATCATAATATTATGAAACGAAGGCAAGGCTGATAAATTTAGGTTTAAATCGTTTATAAGGTTATGGTTGATAAAAGAATTCTTTTGATTGATTTGGAAATGATAAGGCATTTGGTGAGTTTATTTCTAATAAAGATCACCAACTCTTTTGGGACTTTTTCTATTTTTTATTATAAAAGAAAACTTTTTTTTCCTTTTCTTTTTCTTCCCTATTTTTTTCAAGGCATTTCTCATCTTATGATTTCATAAACTAATTATATGGAGCTTTTATTCAAACAATTGCATAAAAATAAAATTTCGTAAAAAAATTTAAATATTCATTTCTTCTAAAATAAATTCTAACAAGATTAATCTAAATAACTCTTAGGGATACTATACATATGTCATACACAAAAGGTCAAAGGTTCAATAGAAAATCATCCTAATTTGATCTTTCCAAACTCAAGAACTTATTCTACATTTCAACTCTTCACATTTTGTAATTGGATAAAGCCAACTTTCATTGCCCATAAGGTTTGGAGTCAAAATACCATTCTTGATGAGATTTTCAACATTTTCATTTAACCATCTGTATTTTTTAGTCAAGTGACCAATTACTCCCATATGATAATTATACTTATCATTAGGATCATAATTCTTTACCAGTAGATTTGGTGTTGTTTTCTGATGTACAAGAATAAGGTATTGTTCTTCTATTAGCAAAGGCAAATTGTGAGAAATAAGGATTGAAAGTTTCTCTTAGTCATTTCTTAGTTTTTTCAAATTTTTGTTGGTTTGGTTAGGTGGTAGGCTCAAGTGTAAGGACAAGATCATGAATTGTCATTTGAGAATACCGATTTATTGAAAAGCCCAAATGCTAGCTTAGTTGACAAAAATATGGGCTTTGAAAGATACTACCCATGATAAGGAAGTGAGGTTGATGAAGAAGATAAGGATTGCATAAGATAAAGTTTTTGGATAGATGCTCCTCAAGTGTGGCTACTTGCACTTTCCCTTCATTCCTTTTTTATGTACTTTTTTTCAACATCAGTTGCATTTTTCAATTTAATCTTACCATTCTTGATTGCATTTTCTATTATTTCATAAAAAATCATCATGTCAGCAAAGTTTTTGAAGAAATCCCGATAATTATTTCATAATAAGAAGTGCTCAAGGACTTGACAAATAGAATAGTGATTTCTTTCTCTATTAGGGGTGGTTGTACTTGAGTTGCCATGTCTTTCCATCTATGTGCATACTCTTTAAAAGTTTTGGTTGAACATTTCATATTCTTTAAGGATAACCTATCTGGTGCCATATCTTCAACATATTTGTATTGTCTAGGAAGGCGCCAATTTTTTACAAAAGTGAATCTTACTTCGATCTAACTGAGCATATCACCTTACTACAAATTCGATGAGACTATTTTGAAAATAGTGGACTAACAACTTATCATCATGAGTGTAGCCCATCATCTTTTGATAGTATATGGTTATGTGTACTGAAGGGCATTTTATTCCATCATACTTTTTGAAATCTAGGGCTTTAAATTTTAACAAAATGACAAGATCAAGTACTAGACTAAATTCGCTAGCATCAACACTCCTATATATATCATGGCCTTCAATTACCTTCAATTTTTCTTCCAACAGGTCATATTTATCTTTTATCATTATATCTTCTAATGGATCTGACATCATTTTCAATTTTTCTTATTCTTTAGAATCATCCAAATTAGATACAGTGATGGGGTCATAGGAAGTAGAACCAAAATTGACATTTATCTAAACTAGGGAGAACTTGGCAGAAGTGTCAATATAAGGTTGATGGATTGTTAAGGGTTCTTATGGCATATGAGGTATTGAACATATGGATATGTGAACCCAGGCAGATACAATGGTTCCTTAATAGCTATTTTCTCTTTTGCCTTGTGTGTTTCAACAATCCGTTTTTCTTTTGTCAAACCCGCTAACATTTATTTAATTTTGCCAACTGTCTATGCATATTCTATTGCATTATTGTAACTGTTTTCCTAATCTCTTCTTGGGTCCTTTCCATTCTTTCATCTAGTTTGTATTTTTATTTTTTATGATTCTTGTATAGGCTTGAGTGTTGTAAGTGAGCACGATTAACTAATCTTGCTTCTTATGATGCACTATCCTTGAATTTTTTATTAATTATTAAAAGTCAGAAATGCATGACATGAATTTTATTAATGGCCTTAAGAGATCATTTAAAATTTCTATAAAATTTAGGTAAAACTTTCAAAAATATCTTTTTGCTTCAAAGGTTTGAAGAGAGTATATGATCACCATTTCTTATCCTTAGTTGGCACAAAAAACAATAAATTCAAACAAATAATGTAGGATACACAAGTCAAATTTTATTATTGTTAAAAAAAAGCTTAAATTCCTTTCTATATTCAGGTCGGGTTTTTTAAAAACATTTTTTCTACCACAAAAGTTTGGTGAAAGTATATTTACAACAATTATTCTTTTTTACGAGTTTTTTAGGCATACTATTATTTTTAAAAAATGAAATGTAAATAGAGATGTCCATTAATAAAAAATTAAAATAAAGAGAAATTTCTGTTCATTCCCAAAAATTTCAAGTTTATACATCATGAAACATCCTAGGACTAAGATTATAAAGTGTCGTACTCATTCATACTCTTTTTTACCTTATCTACGAAACCTAAAAGAAGTTGATTATGATTGTTGTTAAGACAACCCTTTACTTTAGGGCTTCTATTTTTTATTCATTATCCTAGCCAACTTTACTATTGCCTATAGCACTACTTATTCTCTCAACATGGATCAATAAAGGATTCTTATAAATAACTAGCTTCATTTCGACATCAAAACTCAAATATCCTACTTTTACCAATCTTTGTACCCTATATTCCAAAGATGTATAGTCTTTTAAAAAATGATCTATAATGCCAAAATGATATTCACATTAAGCATTGGATCATATCATTTGAGATACTATAGTTTGAGGGTTCAACAGGGATAAAGACAATAAAGTATTTTTTTCAGAAGCTGTGAGTATAAATCTTTGTACGACATAGGTATTGGGCCAATAGAGGTTTTTCCTATGGTATTGGTGGTGCAAGAGTTTTTTTATTCTATAATTGGATTGCTTTACTAGAAAAATAGTGGTATAGTGGGTGTTAGAGTGAATTGGAAAACTCTGGGTCGAAAACTAGGTTGAAAATGCGGTGATGGGATAGCAAGTTGAAAAAGTGGTTGTAAAATGTGAGGTGGTGGACATGAATTCAGGTGTGGAATTCTCTGAGTTTACATGAAGTTTGGGGACTTAATCTCGAGTGCTTGGAAAGAAGGTTAAAAATAGTCGTAAGAAAGATTTAATTACGGGGTTTGGACTAGGGATAGTTGGTGAGAGTTGTTTGAAACCTGGTGAGTCCATCTTGAAAATCAAATTTTTGAGTTTAATCATTTGCATGATCAATTCATCCATTCCATTTTTTAGCTTGCCTAACTTTTGATCACTGCTCGAATCACTTAATTTCTTAGTATGCTCGAAAAAAGTGTTAGACCTAACAAGAACCAATTGATCTTGATCTGATTGAATCGAAAATGACGATCTTTGAGGAGCAATAAACTTAATCCCACCACCACTTTTAACCATTTTTATCAATTAAGTAATCTGTTGTTTTATTTTTTAAAGCTCGTACTTAAATTCCTCTTAATTTAACTCAAACTCACTAATCCTTCTTCCAATTGATCCCATTTTTGTCATTCTGATTCCCACCAAAACAAACATTTTATTCAGGGACTTAGACAAAAAATTCTATGTTATTACCCTTATTAAATGAATGCCACGAAACAATTTCTAACTTATATGACATATAGAGCATGTTTATAAATATGACTATAATGCCTAAAGAATGTCATGAAATACCAAGATGCCTAAGACAATGGATTTTACATGTACAAGGCCCTAAATGATAAAAATTTCATCGCCCATGAATATATGTGCAAGGAATGTAATGTTCTGTTACCAGAGGTGATGAGGTATATTCATGTGAAATACAATGCATACTTTATAAAATCTTACTATTCATGGATCCACATGTCTGGAATGCAATGGCATACTTACACGAGTGATGAGATGTATATCTATGACTAATGCAACACATTTGTATGAAATACATTAACTTATCATGTGCATAAGATATATCTACATGAAATGTAATACTTATGCTATGCCGCCCTAATGAAACTAATACTACCTTAAAATATGTAATGAAATGGAGTAAATCTATTATTTAATGAGATGTGTATAAGATAGAATGCATGTACTATCTATTAAGATGCATGAGATGGGGATGTACATACTATCTTATTATTTCCATTTTTTTTAAATATGATAAAAATGAATGCAAAAAGATCAAATGAAAATCTAAAAGAGGCAACAACATTCAAGCTTAAAATTCTCTTTTTTTTTTTCCTTTTTTTATAAAGAGGAAAAATTGAAGAAGACACATTTTTTTATTGCATAGAATAATTAAGATTCGAAGATTTCTCTTTTTTCATTAATTTTTATTTGGTCAATAAACAAAGAATTAAAAAAAAAACCTTTATTTTTGTTTGAATTTTCTTTTTTGGATAATGCTGAAAACTTTTATTTTATTTTATTTTAAAACATTTTTTGAAAATACAAATTTTGGATAACCACCAAATGAATGAACTACATGTTAGAAAAATTTTTTGTTTTCTTTTTATTTTAAAAGAAAGTGCTTTTCTTTTATTATTTATTTCTTTTTTTATTCAAAATTTTAATTTTATTTGTGCCATTATTATCCCTAAATGTATATTGTATTGGAGTGTCTTAATTTGGGTTTTATATTTACCATTTTTTTTTTACTAAGCAATCACCAATTTTTGGTTTCATTAAAACTTCGCAGAATAAATGTTGTTAGTATTAATACCTCTATGCGAGATAGGAAGAGAGAGGGGTGGGGAGGGTTGGTAAAAAAGTACTATAACATAAAAAACAAGCATAACATAGACTTGGTATCTGATTAAAGTGTGAGAACCAAGCAACAAGTGGCAAGTCAACATTTAATTCAACGTATCAAAGAGGAAAAATCTATTGGGGGTGCAGCAGGTGATTCTTAGAGAGAGAGAGAAAGGATGTATTCAATTTTGTTCCCCTTCACAGAACAGATAATAAGCTCATCAACTCATCATAATTATGTAGGAAAAAATCATAAAACTATTTAAAGGATCATAAACATCTAGCCAGGCATTTGGACTGGTTGAGAATTAGTTTGCCTCCAATTATTCTTGCCATTAATTAATGGCATTTTGCTATGGCATCCAACCTAAAATTAATGGACAAGAAAAGTCGAGTCACAACCAAAAAGTAAAGCAACTAAAAATTGTGATATAGGACATAATACTATTTAACATTCTACCCAGAGTGCAGCCCAATGGAAGAACTTAGACATATCAGCCTATCTTTGTGGAGTACAAAAACCCTAAGTTCAACTAATGTGGGATATGGCCCATTTAACATAAGCTAAATAAATGGACATCAAGAAGAATGGATATTTGATTTCCTTCAGAAAATATCAAAGATCCCAAAGTATTCATGAAAATTCTGGGACTAAGGAAATGCCAGATGATTTCTCATTGTTTTTTATTTATAATAATTTTGCTCCTCTCCTCTAGTAGGGAAAAGAGGCTGATAAGGAAGAAATTTTCTTCCCAGTTGGAAAAAATCATAAAACATAGTTGAAGACGAATCATTATGCTACTATGCAACCACTAAATGAATAAAAAAAAAATTGTAATTGTAGCATTCATTTGCATCCCCATCCCATGAGAATAATTCATCAACAACAGAGAAAATGATCATACCTGTCTCTCTTTGAATGGTATACGAGTTATCAACAGTTGGGCCTTTCACATGAAGTTTGGTCTGAACAGAAACCGCTACTTCCACAGGTATATCATCCGCCTATGTTTTGTCACAATATCTCAAGAGTATAACATTCAGTAAAAAAGATTTCAACTAAACTGCAAATGACTCACAGTTAACAATCAATAAGGAAACTCACCCTTCCACCAAATTCATTTGGTTTGACCGTATAACTATCTATATAAATTTCAGGCCTACTTAAACTGTTATTCTCCAAGTCAGCCTGAGATCCACTTGAGACAATGTTAATACCAGAATCAAATCTCCTTACTTTATCGTTTACAAATTTATCTAAGAGACCAGCAAAATCTCTCCCATCTAGCTTGGAACTTGCATTAGCAGCTTTAGTTTGATTTGATTCTAATAATGGAGACCTTAACAAGTGAGATATGTTCTGTTCTTTCTCTATGTCAACTTGACTAGATTGTTTATTGATACTTTCAATAGAAGACGCATTTTTCCCAGGTGCTTGATCAATATTATCAATTGAAAAATGATCTGTTTGTGGATCCGAATGCAACATCTGTTTCTTTTGCAGTGACATTGAAGCTAATGGATTTCTTGGAGGTATGGAAGATAAATGATCAGCTGAACTTTCAGCCTGCTATTATGGTCTTATTCTGTCATTTTTGTGAGACGCACTTATTTCATTTTCTGTGTCAACCTGATTAGATTGTTTACTAATACTATCAATAGCAGATGCATTTCTCAATGGTGATCTGTCAATATCATCAGTTGAAAACAGATCACTTACTACATCAGACTGCAATATTTGTTTCTTCAGCAATGATATCGAAGCCAATAGACCTCTTTGAAGAGTGAGAAGCTAAATGATGAACTGAACTTTCAGCCTGTCATTTTTTTGTTCTTTTACCGATCCCTTTCATCAAATTTTGTATGTTCGATAGTGAATTTCTAATTTTTGTTACGTTTTCGCTAGAAGCCCTCAAATCTATCCTCCAAATATCTTTCAAGTCAGAAAGGAATACTTTCTCCAGATCAATAGATTTGATCTGCAAGCACTCTTGTAGGAGACTGGCAGCTTCATCCCCATCATAATTACTGCTAAGCAAATCATCCAGAAGTTCATAAACCTTGTTCTTTGCGTTGGTCACTAAGCCTAGAGAGCATATAGCGTATGTTATCGCCTACACATAGTAGGGGGAATTTTGCATTATTATGGAAACAAACACAAATGAAAACCAAGTTATAGGGCAAGTTAGTTTTAGAGAAGATATTAAGAATGGGAGAGCAAGGACGGAATAAAGTAACAACTTAGGACAAAATCAACCTTTCTTGACTCACTGGCCAACTCTTTCTCGTGTAGTTCAACATTCTGGTAAGATTTTTCTTGTTTTGAGCCACAAAGTGGACTGAGAATTTTCTTTTCAAAGCTGTTAAAAGGCGACATAGCAGTAGAATAGTGATGCTTGTACTTAACCGATCTCCTGAGCGTAAAATCATAAGGGTATGTAATGTTATATACATACATACGTATGCAAAAGTTAAAAAAAATGAATACAACAGAAATATGGTAATAAAAACCATTCATCAAACTTTAATATTCCAGGACGACAAGGCCTTGCAGCAACAGACTGAACATTCTGAACCAAATCCATCAAACCAGCACCTGTCTGTTTCCCTATTTCTCTTTTGGCATCTATATAAAAATACAAACGCACGGTAAAAAGCTAAGTTCATAAAATCAATTGCAGATTAAATTTCACAAACAAAACAAAGGGCAATCAAGCAGCAAACTTACTTTCAGCCCCTTTCAAAAGCCATGAAGAATTCTACCTGATCTTTCAATATATCCTTGTCTAAACTCGGATCCAAACACACAGTAGGCTGACTATAAAAAATTAAAGACGTGAAGTAAAATTCAATTAACATTTACCACAAAAATGAAAGAAATTAAGTACACCAAGCAATTTCAAAAAAATCTTAACCTTAAGTTAGGTTTCAGAGAAAAATGAGCTCGTTTACAGCCTAAAGCCTGTCTTCGTTCTCGAGGATTTTCCATAACTTCAGCATCGAAACATATCCAAGTCCACGAGCTCTGAACTATTATATACAATTGCTTTCACTTGCTCCATATGTTTAGTAGGACTTTGCAATGGCTGTAAAATTATAAAAATTAAAACAAAATAATGGAACTAAAATTAGTATTTCCTATGATTTAAAATAACATATATGTAATTTTAGGTGGAAAATATGAAATAAAAAGAGTAAGTTGGATTTGAGAAAATCGTGTGGGAATGCTAAAGATCATCAGGTATGGAGGAGGGTTTGGAAGGGCAACCAAGGTTTAAGGGAAGAGATTATGCCATGTCATTGTGAAAATGTCAAATTACATTTATTAAAGGACAATTTTATCTTAGGAAGAATTGCTTTTGCTACCATTCGCATCCTCTATTCTTCAACTTTTTTTTTCATTAGAAAAATGAAATTTCTTTTAAAACTCATGGGGCTACTCCACTCTTTCTGTTGTCCATTTTTTTTCTGAAGTGTATTTTTTTCATTTATGTAAAAGAAGCCAATTTGCAAAACAAAGTCAATTTTGATCAAATATGTTTTTCATTTATTTGCTACATTTTATTTAAATACAAAAAAGTTAAATTTTAATTTAAAATTTAACTATTGGTTAAGTTTTAATCATTAGATTTTTTTTTTCTTTTTAAACTTAAAAGTTCCTGTCTTCAGCCTTTCTTCTCATCATTTGAATTTTTTTTCTCTCAAATTTAGGTTTTTTGCTTTTGGATTCTTTTTTGGTCTTAGACTCGGAATATAGATTATTGTCCATAATATCGACATGAAGTAACGAATCGATTCAAAACCAAAAAAACCAGCATTTTCTTTGGGAAAAAATGGGATAGAATAGATAGAACTAAGACAAACCAAATTAGTGGGTGTAATTATTGCTTTTCGTCCTACTTAAAGAGGAAAAATACTTCATATTTGCTGGCTGGTTAAGCTTATGACATGGATTTAGCTTTCTTTATGTAATTTTACTTAAAACTCAAATTCAACTACAAAAGAAAGGAAAAAACTAAAATAAACTATAATGTGATTTCGTTATTTTTTCCTTCATTCAAAATTGAGTAATAAATTAATTGTGGTCCAAGTTCGACACACTCCAATGAAATTTATCCTAAAAAATTACTTTATATTAATATAATAATTTTAAATATGACACAAATATGAGAAGAAATATACAAATTATATAGTTTAAAATTCTAACAAAAATTATATAAAATTTAAACAAAAACTAAAAATATATTTTATATTTAATGTATTAATATTTAATATAATACAAAATATACTAATTATCATCAGATTTACCTTACGTTTTGCTTCCAGGAGCAATGAGACCTGATTTTATTCTTGACATAGGAGCCACTTCAACATAATTCCAACAGCTGGGCATTTGAAGAGATAATTATAAAAGTGGAGAAACAAAATTGTACTTAAAATTTGTACTCCATTAAAGAGAGTTTTGAAGTGATTGTCTGATTGATATCCGTAATGGATTATTGCAGGGATGTTGGATGGGTGTAGATGAGTGCCATAAGGCCCTTCATCAAAATCTTAGTCATGTAATACATACAGAATTTCCGCTCGATCATTGATTATTTTGTAGATTCGAAATGACAGCTGGTTGTCTAAGCGCCAAACTCGTCTAAAAGTCGAGAACACTGAATGGTAGCTGGTTGTCAAAGTGCCAAACTCGGTACATTTATTATTTTAAATACAAAATAGTCACTTTTTTAATTTAAAATTTAATTGATTAAGTTTCAACGGTTATATTTTTTCGCTTTTTAAATTTAAAACCAAGGTATTCAACCATTCTTCTTATCATTTCAATCTTCTTTCTCTCAAATTTAGGTTTTTCGTTTTTGGATTCCCTTTCGGCTTGGAATATAAATTATTGTCGATAATATCGATATCACGCAAGTAATGAGTCGATTCAACTTTTTTTGAGATTGGGCATCAAGATTACGTTGAAAAATTAGGGTTCTTGATCTGACAAGAGGGACATTAATTCCTTTGAAGCCAAGGAATTTTTTTCGGCCATTGGTCAATCCAAACAAAGTAAAGAATTAGTTGGTGGAGGACAAATTAGAATGTGTGAGGAACTTGGAGACCTTCTGAAGGTTTGATTTCTACCATCTTAATTTTATTTAATTTTTTTTACTTCTAATAGTGCCCGATTTGATTTTTTCTATTTTTTTCTGATGATAAAATGTGTTCTTGTTATAGACTGTAGATAATGATATTGCTAGTGTAAACTGTTTTATTATGTCTTAGCTGTTAGTCATATTAATTTGATTTTCTGTTTTGTATTTTTTTTTTTTTGATGAGTTCCAAATGGTACCTTGGGATGTTCTGTTCAATTTATTTACTCTAGATTTCTTATCTCTCTTATTTATAGAATCACATGATGTAAATCCAACGAAAACCTTACTTTTTTGTAAAGCTGTCAAGCTTTCTCCGCTTTTTTGGAGAGAGGAGGGGCGGCTGTTTTTACAAATACTTTTGTAGGGATCTTATTTTTCTTGATGGCTTGATAAGAAATTATGTGACAAAAATCTAGTGATGTGCTTCTACAATAGACACAGTCCATTCAACGGTTTGTGATATTCTTAAATAATCTAGAAATAGATAGTTGTGGTATTATGCTGAAATACTTAATTGTTGTCTTGATGTGACAATAGTAAGAACTCTAGGTGGTTAAAATTATGCTTTCATATGCTTCACCCTTAGAGAGTTGACACGGTGGCTAATTCTTATATTAGTGGCTATCTTTATCTCATTCTTTTAGTTAAACTGACTTTCCTATGTAAAAAGCTTTTGACGGTAGGCCAGGTTATGGCGTGATTGAAATAAAGTGTCAAACTCCAGAGCTTTTGGAATTTGACTCATGCAGTGAGGATGTATTTAAATTGTTTTCTTCCTGTAACCCACATTTGTTATGTATTCATTCATGAGAATTGTAATTATTGCTGTTACAATGTGCATCATCATTGCCAATAAATGCTACTTCGTTTATGATGTGTGATGAATGTTCCAAGACTTATATTAGAACTTTTTTTTCTCAATTTTTAGAGGATACCACTTGATTTTCTGCAAATAGACAAATTTCGTGAAGCGGCAATTGATTACATTAAACCTCTTCTAACCTTTATATCCAAATGAGATTTTTTTTTTTTGTGTTAGTTTGATTGGTGTTTTTAGTTTGTTGGGTGAAATAATGATATATTATTTCTGTGGTCTCAAGGGGTTCCATCTTTATTCTCAGACCTTTCTCCCTTGTACGATCACCCTGGAAAGGTAAGTTTTCTTACTTACATATTCTAAAAATAGAATTAAGTTTCTAAATATTGATTCTCCTAAACTACTTAGCAACTGGTTGGAGCTTGATTTCATTAGGATTGATTACCTGCTTTGTTGACACTTATACAGACAGACATATTGGAACAATTTATTCTTGAGTTGGAGCATTCAATTAGGACCACCGGCTTATACCCTGATAGGTAGTCTATGCTTTAAACCCTTGTGTAATATTTTAGTAAGTCTTAAAAGCAAATAAATGTTTAGATTTACTACTCTTTGAGGTAATATAGACTTTCAACCCTTATGTGATATTCTAGTAATTCTTAACAGTGTTCAAATGTTTAGATATTGGGTGTGGTCTGAGTGAATGTTTATCTTTTACTGCTTATTATTTGGTGAAGTCCTCAGTCATTTATGTGTTGTTATCTATTAAATAAGTACATAATGGTTGTCTCATATGGTTGCATTTAAAGTTCCTATATGTTTTTGTCTGTATGCTAATACACAAGCACACATTTGGTATTATGCTGAGTCATTTCTTGCTTGTGTTTCATATTGAGTGCAGGACAGAGAAAGAGCCCCCTTCAACACTTTTATATATTTTATTCTTTTTGGCTCAGGTGGGTAACCATCAGGTTTCCTCACCCCATTGGCCATGGCCTTTTCTTCTTTTCTTGCTATAAATATTTGGTGGTTTCTTTGCATTTGAGTAACTTTGAATTTATTAATGCAGCATTATGACAGAAAAGGACAATATGATGCTGCACTTTAAAAAATTAATGAGGTCATAGAGCACACACTAACTGTAATTGATTTATACTCTGTCAAGGTTTGTTATTGCCTTCAATCTTTAAATTGTTGCATTGGCTTCATCTGCTGGGTTTTATATTTTTGTTAGCTGGATTCTTTAATTTTATGTTTTTATTCTTATATTTTGAAATCTTTTTTCCTGGTTTGTCTCACATCTCACAAGGCATAGCATTACCTGAAAATCTTTCTAGATATTTCCTTGTAGTTATCGTTCACTTGTAAGAGACTTATCACTTTCTATGATACTGAGCTTGATTGAATATATTGTTTTGCACTAAACTGAGCAAAGTTGATAGACATTCATTTAAAATGCATACTAGTTTTTCTTTGTGGACCTTAAGTCTTGATGGGCATTGGGCTGGCATATGACCTCCTTTCTTAGGTTTTAGGGTTTTTGGTACATGGCTATTGTTTCTTGATGAACCTTTTTACTATCTTTTGGAGAAGTTCTTGGAAGAGTTATCACTTTCTATGATACTGAGCTTGATTGAATATATTGTTTTGCACTAAACTGAGCAAAGTTGATAGACATTCATTTAAAATGCATACTAGTTTTTCTTTGTGGACCTTAAGTCTTGATGGGCATTGGGCTGGCATATGACCTCCTTTCTTAGGTTTTAGGGTTTTTGGTACATGGCTATTGTTTCTTGATGAACCTTTTTACTATCTTTTGGAGAAGTTCTTGGAATTTTCTTAAAGCGGGGTCTATGTGTATATTATTTACTTCTCTTTGGAGAGTCGGATACTGAAACATGTTGATGATTTGGTAGCTACAGCTTCATTGGCAGATGAAACTAGGTGTATGGATCTTGCAGATCACTATATAAACAGTGAATCTGTGAAGTGAATGTTGTAGGCTGATCAGGTTCTAAAGCTTATCCCCTTTCATCTTTTGTCATAGTTAATATTTGTCACTGTAAATTTCTTTCAGTATTACTGTACTGTTCACAAACTTTTCCACTCTTGAAGGTGGCTTTGACAGAAAAAACTACTATTTTCTTCACGAAAGATAGGGACCAGCACAACAACCTTCATGACATGCAGTGCATGTGGTCTGCTTTTGTTTATTACCTTCGACATGTTGTCACTAATTATAATTTGGGTGCACCTACTGAGTGTTATCCATCTTTTGAAGGTATGAGCTTGCTTCTAGTGGAAGTTACTTTTGACAAGGTGATCTTGGATGGGCCCTGAAGAAATTTTTAGCCGTGGAGAAGCACTATGCTGATATTACTGAAGATCAATTTGATTTCCATTCTTATTGTTTGCAGAAAATGACACTCTGTGCATATTTTGAAATGCTAAAATGTCAAGATCGGCTGCATTCACATGCTTGTTTTCACAAAGCAGCGGCTGGTGCCATCAGGTGAACATTTTTGTTAGGATTTGCAAGTTTTTCAATGATTTGCAATAGACTTATTCTGTTTGGTTGTGGCCTGTACGTGTAAAATGCTATGTAATATCTGTTGTCTACTTGTCTGGGTGCTTTTAGCGTCTCTCACCTATTGTTGATCAACATGCATGTGATGCTTATTTTGGGTTAGATTCCTCTTTTTCTCCCTCTTTTTCCTTTTGTCTTTTGGGGAATGGGGAATTATTGCATACATATATGTTGCATTAATCGTATGTTGTAATGATGTGTTGTCTGAACCTTGCTTTCAAAGCATGAAAAACTTCCTAAAGGTAACTGTTGTTCATTACTTACCCTTCAACAACTATTCATTTGTTAATTAGACACTCTCATTATGATATCCAATCTAATTGAAGACTCTTCTAGCAGCCCCTCCATTAATAGGAGAGGGGCTATCATATCAAGATTTCTGATTCCCTTCCACTACTCTAGTTTTTCCTTGAACCCTAGCTGTAAGGATTTACAACATTTTTGAAGACAAAAACCTCGCTAAGTTTATAATCAAGAAAGTATCAAGAGTCATTTTTTACACTTATTTTTGTTAGAGAAATTGTCAGTTATAAGAGAAAAACAGAATATAGGATTCCAAGTTTTTTGTCGATCAAGCAACAACCTGATTTGAACCAAGGAATAAGGGATTTGCAGTCCCCCGCCTGACTGGTTGGCCATGTCATCAAGGTTAGAAACACAAAAAATGAGAGTATCCCCTTTATATCTTTAGTTATAGATTGGATCCATACCTTTAATTAGTTATAGTATCTCAAGTAAAAAATTAGTATTGTTTTTTTTTTCAATAAAAAAAATTCTTAATTTGATTTATATTATAATATAATAATATAACAACAATTATGAGTCTTATGTAAACCCCATATCGAAAGTTATTACATAGCTATAGTTATCTAATGATGTTTTTCATCTATCTAGATATGATGTCCATAGGGAATCAGCAAAAAATTATCATGCTTCAATTTTTCATTGCATAGATTAAAATTAAAGAAAAATAGAATTTTTGATAAAGCACGTTGTGTGTTTTCTCCACTATAGTGCTATAATGGAATTAAAAAAAGGAAAGAATATAAATAGAAATGCTATATCTGCGCATGTTTAATTAATACAAGCTCTCTTTTCGTACACACGTCAATCATATTCTAAATATTCTACTAAAAAATTAAAAATTAAAAAGTTGGTGAAACATCTTTCTGTGAATCATTTTTTGAACAATGGAATTTATGCAAAAGTTAAGTGCTAGAAAAATCAACTCTCTCCTTATATATATTTTATGATTATTTTGTCTTTATCTAAATGAATAAAATTAGGAATTCATTTTATTTTTCTAGTATTCAATTGGATTGGACTATGTAATATCATAATAATGGTAGAAATGGAATTATTATTATTATTATTATTTTTGATATTCTATACAAAACTCCATAAGGTTAAATGGCTATCATATTGACTAGCCTAAGACCTTTTTTTTGTAATTGATAGATTTATAAGTTTTTCCTTAATTCACTCTTACATGGATTATTGAAAATGAAAAGTATATCAAAATGAAAAATCTAATAAATCGACTAATTCAAAATTTTCAAATTAGCCATTGATGTTTTCCTATAATTTTACATAGACCTTTTTGAGGTAAATAAGCTTTTTTGTGCAATTCCTAATTCGAGGTAAATCTTGTATCTTATTGGTGAAACTAATTATTTCAAATTCAATGGACTCCTTGTTTTCTCTTTTCTCCCCTTGAAAATTAACTGAGATCCATGAATGAATTTTTTATCATAAAACAAAATTTTCTCTTTTTTTTGAATGTGAATTTACTAATCAGTAATGATATACCAGTCATTTTGATAAGCACAATGATTTTGAGTTCGTTATGAACTTTACGATTTTTTCTAATAAAGTTAATCAATCTGTTTTTCAATTTGATTCGAAGAGGAATACAAAAGAGAATTTTAGAGTTCAAATAAGAGGCTGTTGTTGATTCATTTGTTGATCTAATTGATATATATGTGATTAAATTAGTATTATGTATCAGAATGCTATGTAAGACAATCCTTGTGCCCGTCTATTTGTTTTATATACCTAATGCACCAAATAAATAATATATAGGAAAATGTACCATTAACGAATTTTCAACTGTGGATACATGTCTATCCTTACCATATAGAAACGAATTTTATTAGTGAACCAATTATGTTATATTATAAAGCAATTTTTTTTTTTTTGGCTTTACACATACCTTAGTTGCAATAACTTCTCTTGTCCTGGCAGGAGGTCTCAAGTTCAAATGCTCTCCCACAAATTATTAACTATTAAAAGAAGGTGCAAATATTTGGATCTGCTCAAAAAATTTGTATTCAAATGATGCTCAAGTCAAATTTAACAAGTATTCTAGACCATAGTTTCTGATTTTTATAAGGTTATCTACTTGTTTCATACTTAGGATAGTGTTTTACGTTGTACTTAGGGGATTCTTATTATTTCACGACCTTGTGGTATATACCAAACAGGATAAAAATTTTGCTTGGTAGTCTCAATTTGCTTTCGTTTTATCTTTTGTAAGTTCATATTCTCGTGGTGTTATTACTGAAAGGATTAAATGTTCCTTTTGGGCATATTGAAATTTGAGATTGTGGCTTTTTAAATGAGAGGAAGTCAGTGCCAGGGATTTCTGTTGGGTTAAGGATGGAGAGTTGCATGTTACCGTACCAGAATTTTTTTGTTGATTATAGCTTTTTATATTGATCTTATTGATTTGATGGTGAAATGGAGTGGGATGATATAGTGATGGGCCATGCAACAATTCAGTAATAGTTTTTGTGATTGATCCATTGTCCCATTTCTATGTTGGTGTTTCTTTCTCTGAAACTCTTGGCTTGAAACTGGTGATTACTTCAATTTCAAACCTATTCTTTCTGCCTTGAGATAATTATTGGATTTTGAAGTGCAGATGCTATCTAAAGTTGTTTGATTCTCCTTTGAACTCACTGGCTGAAGAAGAGGACAACACATCAAAGACTCCTTCTCAGAAAAAGAAAATGAAGAAGTGGAGGAAGGCGGAACGAGCTAAGAAAGTATATCAGCTTGTTTTGGTGATTCTTGGCTAACACTCTCTTTGATGATTTCATTCTAATGCCATGTATTATTTTAGGAGGCAGAGGAGAAAAATGAAGAATCAAGTTCTAGTGGTATCTCTAAGTCTGGGAAACGACATGTTAAACCTGTAGATCCAGATCCTTTTGGGGAAAAATTATTGAAGGTTACCTATTATTATCTTTTCCCTGTGCTTTAGATTCCTGATTAAAGTCCTCATGTGCTGTAAAAATGTGTTTCTCTAATGCCTATTAAGCTAAGACTTTGTTTAATCTGTTTTTTTTTTCCAGACTGAGGATCCCTTGTCTGAAGCAATGAAGTAGTTGAAGTTGCTTTAGAAGAACTCACCTGATTCTTTGCAGGGCCACTTACTTTCTTTTGAAGTAAATATGAGAAAGCAGAAGATTTTGCTTGCCTTTCAGGTATTATATTTTCCAAGAATTGTACATGAGATGTATTTCTTCTTCTTTTTGTGGTTTGCCAACTAGAAGTAACATTTAATTGTCAGCTAGTGGTTTGTGAGGAAGCCCCATCTCTTATTTTCTCCTCTCTTTTTTGACTTGCTGCCTGTGGATATGTTCTTGAAGCAACTAGAGCTAATATTTAATTGTCAGCTAGTGGTTTGTGAGGAAGCCCCTTCTCTTGTTTTCTCCTCTCTTTTTTCACTTGTTGCCTGCGGATATGTTCTTGAAGTAAAGAAACTGTACCTTGTAACCAAACATCTTTTTCTTATAACTCTATTCACTCAATGAATTTATGTGTGAATTAGATGGTTTGCGCGATGTATCTTTGAGTTGTAGAACAATGGTTTTGTGCAGTGGTACTTTTACTCTTTCATGAGCTCATTCTTGGTTTTATTTTGTTTTCCTGGAGGCTGTAAAGCAGCTGCAAAGGCTGGAATGCTGAGAATCCAGATTCACATAGCTGCTTGGTATGTAACATATGCCTTACCATATTTGTGCGCTGCCATGCACAACTGCATTCTTTTCTGTTCTTAGATGCAAAGATCATGTAGTCTTTACAATGCTTATTTGAATTTAATCTAATGCAGATTAAATTTTTCCATAAATTGAGCTCATGCCTGCTCCATTAACTGATGCTGAAAAACTTGTTTGGAGTGTCTTAGAAGCTGAGTGTCCATCCATCAGGTTCTCTTTGAGATGGCTTTATGATAGCTATTCCCCTACTAAAATTTTGTTGTATTACTGTTACTATTATTATTTTGATCCCTGATGCATTAAATCCCTTTATTTTCTCTTTCTGCAGTCAATTGCAGGAGAAAACTCTTAGTGAGGCAAACAAAGTTTTCCTCGGTAAATATGAAGGTATTATGACCTTCGCATCCTCCATTCCTCCTCAACTTTGTTTTCCTTAGAAAAAAGAAATTTCTTTTAAAACTGATGAGGCTTCTTCACTCTTTCTATTTTTTTTTTCTGAAGTGCATTTTTTTCATTTATGTAAAAGAAGCCAATTTGCAAAGCAAAGCCAATGTCCATTAAATATGTTTTTCATTTAGCCGCTACGTTTATTTTAAATACAAAAAAATTAAATTCAAATTAAAAATTTAAACGTTGGTAAAATTTCAACGATCAGACTTTTTTTCTTTTTAAATTTAAAAGCCTCTGTCTTCCGCCTTTTTTCTCATCATTTTAATTTTCTTTCTCTCAAATTTAGACTTTTCATTTTTGGATTTCTTTTCGGCCTTAAGGCTTGGAATATAGATTATTGTTGATAATATCGACATCAAGCAAGTAATGAGTTGATTCAACTTCCCTTGAGATTGGGTATCAAGATTAGGTTGGAAAATTAGGGTTCTTGATCTGACAAGAGGGAAACTAATTCTTTTGAGGCGAAGGAATTTTTCTCGATCAATGGTTAATCCAAACAAAGTAGAATCTTTTGGAGAATTGGTTGGCGGAAGACAAATTGAAATGTGTGAAGAACTTGGAGACCTTTTGAAGGTTTGATTTCTACCATCTTAATGAATTTTATTTAAATTTTTTTACTTCAAATAGTGCCTAATTTGATTTTTATTAAAAATTTTTTTAATGATAAATTGTGTTCGCATTATAGACTGTAGATAATGATATTGCAAGAAAGCATATATTAAAGTTGTTGCAACTTTTTGTAGAAATTAGGGAGCTTGAGAAAATCTTGATTAATTAATGTAGGTGATTGCAACAGGTTTTTTTTTTTATTTGTACTGGTATTTTCTATGTTATTAATGTTAAAGTATTCTTGAATTTTTTGTAATTTTACCTACAAAAGAGAGTAGAAAATTGGAGAAAAGATTAAAAAAAAAAAGCCCAAAGTTATGTAAAAGTATTCTTGAATTTTCCTCCACTTTACCTTAATGTTTTATATATAAGTCATTGCCTGATTCATGTGAGCCATGGCAATAGCCCTTTCTGTTTCAATTCATCCTCCCAGATGATCGATGATGAGATGGGCTTATTTATTCCATATAACAACTTGCAGTAGTGAAACTGAAATAAAATTTTTACAGGCACTCTCCTTCGTTCCTTTATTAATCCAGTTTCTTAAAAAATCCCAAGCTTTTAATGGCTGCCTTATCAATTGGGAGTCATTTTTCACTGTCATACCAATTCAAGAGACGCTCTTTCCACGCTCCTTCGGTGTGCTCTTTGGCTTTTCCTTTTGTAGAATCAAAGGTCCAAGGTTGCTTCCCTTATGGAATTCTTGCTAGAGCTGAGGATAAGGCCAGAGGCTCTTCTTCTTCTCCTGCAAGGCAACAAAAAGTTCAACCCAACAATGAACAGCAACTTGAGGCTTTTGTTCTTTTTATCACTATATCATTATGAAAAATTTTATCTTTGTGTGTACCCATTTGCATGTTCGTTGATTTATGATCTGCGTGGGAGTTTTTTGGTTTCATTTTGTTTCTTTTGTCATCTATTGTCTTGCTTATAAGTACTCCAATTTAAGGGTACCCATTTGCCTGTTCTGCTAGTTCATACATTTGAAGATTTTATCTTGGTTAATGAGGATGTCAAATAATTTGATAGAATTTCAAAGCATTGCTATTAGAAATTACCTTCTGCAGATGTTTAACTCAGAAATCAGATTGATTTTTAGTTAGATATATTAGGGTTGATAGAAGACACTGTCTGGTGTAATAAAAAAAATTTTGGCTGACGAGCTCAAATGAGCAAGTTCAAGTCCTAAAAGTAGCCTCATTGTGCAAAAAATGCTGAATCCTAAACGCTAGGAACATTTTTCAAATGACTCTTCTTGGTTTCTCATCCTTCATTGGTGGGATTGAGGCTGAGTAATGATCCTCTTTATGAGGGAAGATTACTTAAAGGGCAGTTTAGAAAGCATTCTCCAAATTGCTATACAAACCAACAACCATCATAGCAAAACAACAATGTCTGTGTTACTTCTTCTTTTTTGGGTTCTGCCACACACTGAAATAACCTTTGCATATCAACAGGAGCTGACCTCAACATCCGGACTTTATGATCCTTTATGTTCAGTTGATGAAACTAGCTCGTTAGATTTTGAAGTTACTTATCAGCCAAAGACTGATTTGATGAAAACTATTGGTGTTTTCACAGTAGCGACCTCATGACTGTGGCAATTAACCTATCATGGGTTACCAACCACCAAGTTTATCTTTAATTTCTTATGCAATCCTTTCTTTGTAGGTTTTAATCATTTTCTCATCTTTGGTCAATATTTTGCGTATCATTGTATTATGCACAGAAGCCTTAAATTTATCTAATTTCATAATGCAGCATATTTCTATGGCATTGCTTTTTGCAATAGGATATGCATGCATTATCTTTGAAGAGTCTCTAACCTTAAAAAAAAAAAGTGGAGTAGATTATTGATGGCTGTGAGTTTATGGGTAGTAAGAAACATTGGGGTAAGAATGATTCTCAGATGTTTAGTATTGGACTGTGTTTTTTTGTTGTCCCTCTTCTTGTAGTTTGCATCTATTTATCATTCTCATAAATTAGGATGAAAACATAAAATTCTGTTGTGTATTGGATGCTTTATTTAGTACTATGTCAGGTTTCAACCTGTTTCGCTCATGTTCTTTGGCGGTGGCCTCATGACCCCATATTTGTTCAAGAGTTAATGAAATACAGGATGCTTGGGCTCTAAACTTATTTCTTGATCTACTGGTTTTATTAGTCTATGTTTTTGGTGAACAATGGCTTGTCTTTTTATGAAGTGATCGTCGTAATTTAATATCCTTTATTTTTTATTTATTGGTCTATGTTTTTGGTGAACAATGGCTCGTCTTTTTATGAAGTGATCATTGCAATTTAATATCCTTTATTTTTTATTTATGTTGGAGCCCACTTCCCATTTAAGGAAGGACCATCTCCAATTTAGACCAATTCCAAGGAACTACCCTAGCAATGAATTAAGATAGCAAAACTAGGTACCTACCCCATGGTCAATTGGGAAAGCCAAAGTTTGTGTTTGTGTGTGGCTTGTTACTGTCACTAGGAATTCTGCAAATGGTTCCTATGACTATGTCCCTTTATTAATGGAATTCTGTGGTGGTCTACTTATGCTGATGCATCTGACATCTGTATGGAAAACCCTTTTTTTTTATCATTTTCTTATTTATTTCCACCTTTATCTGTCAATACTTGTGTAATAATGCTTGGGCCATTCACATTTGATTTGTAATTTTAGGCTTTTTCAACTGATATAGCTATTTTAGAGCTGACACATGCATCTGCTGAAGTCAGTGAAATCGTTTTATTCTTGCTTGGTGCAATGACCATTGTAGAGATAGTTGAAGCCCGTCAAGGATTTAAGCTGGTTACTGACAATATAACCATTCAAAAGCCATGGTTTGTGCTTTGGGTGGTGGGTTGATTTCTTTTGGCTATAGTCATATTAACAATCTTATCATTAATAGTTCATATATGAATCTTATTGAGAGTTCAATTAAACGGTGAAATTTGTCTGGTAGGTATAAACCAATGATGTAGATGATTCCAACTGATAGGATGGATTTAGAAGAATCTTAAATGTGCTTACTTATGTGTCATTGCCGAAGTTATCAGCTTGCCAAAGAAAATTGGAGAAGGGATAAAAAAAAAGGGCTAAAGTTATGTTAAAGTATTCATTAGTTGCTTTTCATGATTCAAGTCCAATCTCACCTCCTGGAAATTAAAAAAATTACCTCTTAAAATTTTTAAATCTTGGCCCATTCATGTCCCAAGCCAGTGTACTAGAAGAGCCTCTGTAGTTAATTTTTAATTGTAAGATGGAATATTTGATGTTGCAACTTAATCAAAAAAACTTTAATTATGTCTTACCTTGAAGAATGAAGCAGACGATGACCTTTAGGATTTGCCTTAAGCCTTAGTTATAAATATTCTTCTTAAATTAAAATCTCTTTTAGCATTTGCCAATCAAGAGATGTTAGTATTTTGGATTTTTTTTTATAGGATAGGATTTTTGTAATTATCATTGAGAAACTACTTTTTTAGGAAGATCAGTTATCATTTAATGTTTTGCTCATAAAAATCCATTAATTTTTGCATTAATGATGCTAAAATGGAGAGAGGTTATCTAGTGAGTACAAATACCACTATTTTCTTCATGTTTATTTATGGCATTGGTTGTAAAGTAGTGGGATATACACAAAACAAATGTAAATTTTTGAATGGATTTTTCTTTTTGGTTCCAAAGGAACTTATTGAGGGCTACTGCTTTGCTATGCCATATGTTGAATGATATGCTACTTCAAAAGAAAGCTTACCTCTTTCATATTGTATTCTCTAAAACTCTAAATACCCGTCTTTTTTCTTCTTTCATTAGATGTGTGTTCTCATTGAGTTTTTTTTTATGTTGTGTTATGATTATTCTTTGAGAAAGTAAGGTAATGTTGCCTTAAGGTTAGGGTTATGATTATTCTTTAACTATATAAGGCCTTATATTTAGAAAGCAATGGATAATTATCTTAGGGTTGTACTGGGGTTTAATTTATTTAGGATATATTGGAGGTTTTGAGTTTAGGTTAAGGTTATGATACTTGATTTGTGAGCTTGGGGTTGTTAAATCAGTAAAATGAGTTGGTAATGAATGTGATTAGCTGTTGCTTTATTCATTTCTTATTGCCTTACTTTTGCTTTATTTGCTAGCAGTCCTTGTCTTCATTTTTTATTTGCTGCATTGGTTCTGATCAGTTTTGGCTTACTTTTTCTTTAGTTGTTGCATGGCCCCCAAGTTCTTCTGTTTTTATTTGTCAAATAGCATTGTTCTGGTTATACTTGGGGGAAACACTAACATTATCTGATGGCATGACAATTGTGTTTAACTCAACTACTATGTAATTGTTATATGACACGTTGAATGGAAACTAGCATCTATATAGATGTCTTTTTTTCTTGAGATTTTGTTTTTATGTTCTGTTTTGGTTCCACTAAAATTATTTGGTTCCATGACAATTGTATTTAACTTAAGGGGTATGGACGTATTATATCACATCTTGTTGATTTTTGAATGGTACGTGACTTTGAATGAAACTTCCTCTTGTTATTTGGCTCTTTGAAATGGAAACATAATATTCCTAAGCATTTCTGTAGATGTCTTTTCTCATTAAGATTTTGTTATATCGCATTCTTGTTTCATTCTTTCATTTTTTGTGTACATGAGTTGAGTTTTGTAATTTTGCTTTTGAAAAAATCTTTGGATTGCGATTTTCTAAGTGTGATTGTTATTTGGTAGTCTCCATAGAGCTCAATGGATTGTGTGCTTGAAGCATAGCTTGCAAGATGGGAAGAATTAGAGATTCAAATTTGTATAGCTGTGTGTTGTGCATGTTTGGAGTTATTATTTTTTGTTGGTTCAACTTTATTGTGTGATAGATTAATTTCTTAGGTTTAATTTTTGAAAATTAGGTCCACCCAGCACAAAGGTTGAGTCTTAAAAGGAAGATTCCTTGCCTCTTTTATTATTGGAGTTGGTTATCATCTTTGGCCTTTCATAGTTGTTTTTTTTCTCATTGAGGCTGTTTTATGTCATGTTTTGATTCTTCTTGTCTCACATTTATCTATATTAGTTTAGTTTTTGGAATTTTACTTTTGAAAAACCCTTTAGTTGTGGCTTCTTAAGTGTGGATATTATTTAGTAGTTGTCTGCCCTAAGCAAACGGCTTGCATGATAAGGTGGAATTCAATTTATGTGCCTCATGTAAGTATATTTTGTAAGTTTCTTGTTTTGTTTGTTACAATCATTTAGTTGTAGGACAGATTGGTTTCTTTCCATTTATTTCTGCAACTTAATTTTGACAAGAATAGAAATTGCATGCTTAAAAGAAAGATTATCTGTATGGGTTGTATGCTCTAACCAAATGGCTTGCATGATAAGGTGAATTCAATTTTTGTGCATCTTGTGTGTGTAGGTGTATTTTGGGAGTTTATTGTTTTGTTGCTTTCACTCTTTTTGTTACAGGACAGATTGGCTTTTTAGGTTTCATTTTTGAAACTTAATTTTGACATGCATTGGGGTTGAATGCTTAAAAGGAAGATTATTTCCTTTTACTGAATTCTTTGAAACTCTAAGTATCTATCATTATAGCCTCTCGGTGTCTTTCTCATTGAGATTGTGTCTTGATTCTTCTTGTTTCATTTTTAAATATTTACATAAATTAGGGCTTTGTAATTTTACTTTGGAAAATTCCCTAAGTTGTTCTTCCTTTAGTGTGGTTGTGATCCATTGGTCTCTATGAAACTTATTGCACTGTGTGCTCCAAAAATGACTTGCATTATAGGGGGACTTAAGGATTCTAAATTTGTATGGCTGTGTGTAGGATTTAAGGATTAAAAATGTGTGGCTGTGCATATGGAAGTTTCCTTGTTATTTTTCTCTCTATGTGCTCTAAGCAAAATGGCTTGCATGATAAAGTGAATTCAATTTCTGTGCCTCTTGTGTGTTTAGGTGTGTATTTGAGAGTTTTTTGTTTTGTTGCTTTCACTCTATTTGTTACAAGACAGATTGGTTTGCTAGGTTCCATTTCTAAAACTTAATTTTGACATGCATTGTGGTCAAATGCTTAAAAACGAAGATTATTTCCTTTTGCTGGATTTTTTAAATTTTTACTCTGTTTTTTTGTTTTGTTGGTTTCACTCTGTTTGTTACAAGACAGATTGGTTTGTTATGTTCTATTTCTGCAACTTAATTTTGACATGCATTGTGGTTGAATGCTTAAAAAGGAAGATTATTTCCTTTTGCTGATTCTTTGAAACTCTATATGTTGTCATAGCCTCTCGGTGTCATTCTCATTGAGATTGTGTCTTGATTCTTCTTGTTTCATTTTTAAATATTTACATAAATTAGGTCTTTGTAACTTTACTTTGAAAAATTCCCTGGCTTGTTCTTCCTTTAGTGTGGTTGTGATTTGTTGGTCTCTATGAAACTTATGCGCTGTGTGCTCCAAGAACGACTTGCAGTGTAGGGGGAATTAAGGATTCTAAATTTGTATGGCTGTGTAGGATTCAAGGATTAAAAATTTGTGCAGCTGTGTGTATGGGAGTTTTCTTCTTGTTTTTCTCTTTGTGTGCTCTAAGCTAATGGTTTGCATGATAAGCTGAATTCAATTTCTGTGCCTCGTGTGTGTAGGTGTATTTTGGGAGTTTTTTGTTTTGTTGATTTCACTATGTTTGTTACATAACAGATTGGTTTGTTGGGTTCAATTTCTGAAACTTAATTTTGACATGTATTATGGTCGAATGTTTGGAAGGAAGACTATTTCCTTTCACTGGATTCTTTGAAACTCTAAATATATGTATATGGGAGTTTCCTTGTTGTTTTGTAGTGTAAGGGGAATTAAGGATTCTAAATTTGTATGGTTGCGTGTAGGATTTAAGGATTAAAAATTTATGTGGCTGTGTGTGTGGGAGTTTCCTTGTTGTTTTTCTCTTTGTGTGCTTTAAGCAAATGGCTTGCATGATAAAGTGAATTCAATTTCTGTGCCTCTTGTGTGTGTAGGTGTGTGTTTAGGGAGTTTTTTGTTTTGTTGGTTTCACTCTGTTTGTTACAGGACAGATTGTTTTGCTAGGTTCAATTTCTGTAATTTAATTTTGACATGGATTGTGGTTGAATGCTTAAAAAGAAGATTATTTCTTTTGTTGGATTCTTTGAAACTCTAAATATATGTTGTCATAGCCTCTCAGTTGGTGTCTTTCTCATTGAGATTGTGTCTTGATTCTTCTTGTTTCATTTTTAAATTTTTACATAAATTAGGGCTTTGTAACTTTGGAAAATTCCTTGGGTCGTTCTTCTTTTTGTGCGGTTGTGATCCGATGGTCTCTATGAAACCTAATGTGCTGTGTGCTCCAAGAATGACTTGCGGGGGAATTATGAATTCTAAATTTGTATGGTTATATGTAGGATTTAAGGATTAAAAATTTGTGTTGCTGTGTGTGTATGGGAGTTTTCTTGTTGTTTTTCTCTCTGTGGCATGACAGATGGGGTTCTTAGGTTTCACTAGCTTGGCTTTTTGAGTTATTGATGATGTTGTCAAACTTTTCATTGTGGTTGCATCTAATTTGATGAAGTTGTTTGAGAATGCAATTGATAATGAAGTTTAAGGAGAATGTTACTGCAAAAGAAATTTCTAGGTTGTGGTTTCTTCTTCATTCATGAGTGTGCCTAGTTGTCATCTGTTTGTCTCTTTGAAGCTTAATGGGCTATGTATGTGCTTCAAGCATACCTTGCAGGATAGGAGGAATTAAAGTTTCAAAATTTCTATATCTGTGTGTTTGTTGGTTTTATTCTGCAAGATGGTTTCTAGATTTCATTCCCATAGCTTCTAATTGGTTAATGTCTAATTTTATGTTGTAGTGCTTTAGACTTGATGGAGTTTGATCTGAACTTCAATTAATATTTGATCTCTTATGCTTTAACATTCCATTTAAATTTTGGTTTTATTTTTTGTGTAAAGATTGTAGTTTTGTAAACTTTTCTTTTTGAATAAATCCCTGGTTTGTGGTTTCTTAATCGTGGTTGCATTTAGTAGTAGTCTATATGAAAATTTGATTGTGTACTCCGATTTGCTAGAGAGGAATTAGAGATTGTATAGCATACTCCAAAATTTGTATGGTTGAATTTTTTTTTATTTTTTATTTTGCTAGTTCAACTCTGTTGCATGACAAATTGTAATCTTAGGTTTAATTTCAGAAACTTAATCCAGTCTAGCACTGAGGATGAGTGCTTACAATAAAGAGTACCTCTTTCTTCTTGTGTTGTGTTGTGATTCTTCTTGTTTTGCTGATTTCACTTTATTTTGTTGCATGATGGATTACTTTCTTAAGATTAATTTCATAAACTTAAGCACAGAGATGGAAAATTGCCTCTTTCTTATTGGATTCTTTGAAAATCTATGATTTTGCATAGAATTTTTATTGTATTGTATGGTAACTTTGGATGATAACTGTAACTGTTCTAGTACATTTCAGATCATGGAGTTTGATTAAAGTTGCTAAATTCTATGTTTCTGATTATAATATGGACTTTGTTTTCTTAAGTAACACTGACTTATGATGTGGTTGGTGGCTGTTGTTTTTTAACTTTGGTATATAATTGCTGTATATTTATGTTGAGATGCAAAACTACCTCTTATCTTTGGCCTTTCTTGTTAAGTTTTTGTTGCTTTAGGTTTTAATTTCGCTTTAGGTTCTTAAAGGCCTTCTACTTTCGTATCTTTGGGTTTTGAGTTAAACATTTATAATGTCTGATTTGTGAGCAATGGATGTGATTAGGTTTATTTTGCAGGCAGTCTTTGCCTTGAATCTTTTTGCTGTAGGATTAGTTCATTATGGTCTTAAATCATGAAGTTCAAGTTTGATTGTCTTTATTTCTAAAATAGCATTGTTCTCCATATATGTGGCATGTTGCTTGTGTTTAACTTAAATGCAGATCACCTTATTATTTAAACATTGTTGAATGAGACTTCAATAGAAATGGAAGGTCTTACGTGGATGTATACTAATTAGATATCTAATTAAGATTATCTTGTATTTTATCTTGGAATTTGTTTTTTATCTAATTAACAAATTATCTTGTCTTTATTCATTATTTTAATTACTTCTTCAATAGGTATTGTGCTAAGTTAAATTCAATTACAACTTTGAACAATGTGGTCTAAATATACAAATTTCAAATCTAAATATTTTATATCTAAAAACTTTAAAATTCAAATTTAGTTTTAAAACATAAAAAAAATTAAAAGATTCAAATTTAAATTACTTCTTCAATTAGATATTTGTTAAATTAAATTCAATTATAACTCTTAACAATTTAAAAATTAAAAAATTTAAATTTAAATCAATAAATTCAAATCAAAATATTTTGCATCTAAACTTTAAAATTCAAATTAAGTTTTAAAACATAAATTAAAATTGAGCGTTCTAGAATTTTTATTATTTCTTTATTTCCCTTTTCTTTTTTTTTAGCTTTTTTTTATTTTTTATGCATTTTCTAAATTTTTCATTTTATTTTTCTTTTATTCAGTATATATATATATATATCTATTTCTTATTTTCATTCTTTTTTTTTTACTGAATACTTTTCCTTCCATTTTTTTATTCTATTCCTCTTACTAAATTATTTTCCTTTTTACTTTGATTTTTTTTATACTTCAATATGATTTATCATATATTTTATTTTCCTTCTTTTCGTACTATTTTTACTTTTTATCTTTATTTTTTCCTTTTTTCTTGCTTTTCTTGTATTTGTTTTTGCACACATTTTTAATCTCACACTTGGTTTTTTTGCGCTTTCTTTTGTTTTTATTTTTATTTTGTAGTAACTTTTTTTAATTTTTTATCTTTGATTTTTCATACCTTTTTTTTCTTCTTATTTGTTATATTTTTTCATTTTTGTTTATCTAAACAATTTTTTTTTCTATTTTGTCATTCTTTTTCATTTTTGAAAATTTTATTCGTTTTTTTTTTATATTTTTTATCTTCTGAAACGTTACTTTTTCATTTTCTTACCTATTTTATTTTTTGTTTTTGTTGACTTTTAATTTCATTTTCTTTTTTTAGCACTTTATTTTGTTTTATTTCTTTTACTTTAATATTTATATTTTCTTTTTTTATTTATATTTTAATAATTTTTATAATAATTTGAAATTTTCTTATTTTTGTACTTTTTTTATATTCTCATTTTTTTTCTTTTTTAACTTTTTTCTTATTTTCATTCTTTTTTTTTTACTAAATACTTTTCCTTCCATTTTTTTCATTTTATTCCTTTTACTATATTAATTTTCTTTTAACTTTGATTTTTCATACCATTTTTTTCTTCTTATTGGTTATATTTTTTCATTTTTGTTTGTCTAAACTAATTTTTTTTCTATTTTGTCATTCTTTGTCATTTTTGAAAATTTTATTCCCGTCTTTTTTTTTATTTTTTTTCTTTTGAAACGTTACTTTTTCATTTTCTTACCTATTTTTTTTTTGTTTTTGTTAACTTTTAATATCAATTTTTTTAGCACTTTATTTTATTTTATTTCTTTTACTTTAATATTTGTATTTTCCTTTTTTATTTATATTTTTATAATTTTTATAATAATTTGGAATTTTCTTATTTTTTGATTTTTTTTCTATTCTCATTTTTTTCTTTTTTAACTTTTTTTCTTATTTTCATTCTTTTTTTTTTTACTGAATACTTTTCCTTCCAATTTTTTCATTCTATTCCTTTTACTAAATTACTTTCCTTTTTACTTTAATTTTTTTTATACTTCAATATGATTTGTCATACATTTTATTTTCTTTTTTTTCCTGCTCTCTTTGCTTTTTATCTTTATTTTTATCTTTTTTTATTTTTTCTTGCATTTTTTGTATTTGTTTTTGCACACATTTTTAATATCACACTTGGTTTTTCTACGCTTCTTTTTGTTTTTATTTTTATTTTGTAGTAACTTTTTTAAATTTTTTATCTTTGATTTTTCATACCTTTTCTTTCTTCTTATTTGTTATATTTTTTCATTTTGTTTGTCTAAACTAATTTTTTTTCTATTTTGTCATTCTTTTTCAATTTTGAAAATTTTATTCGTTTTTCTTTTTTTTTTTCCTTTGAAACGTTACTTTTTCATTTTCTTACCTATTTTATTTTTTGTTTTTATTGACTTTTAATTTCATTTTCTTTTTTTAGCACTTTATTTTATTTTATTTCTTTTACTTTAATATTTTTATTTTCTTTTTTTATTTATAGGTTCAATAATTTTTATAACAATTTGGAATTTTTTTATTTTTGGATTTTTTTTATATTCTTATTTTTTTCTTTTTTAACTTTTTTCTTATTTTCATTTTTTTTTCTTTACTGAATACTTTTCCTTCCATTTTTTTCATTCTATTCCTCTTACTAAATTATTTTTTTTTACTCCGATTTTTTTTTATATTTCAATCTAATTTGTCATATATTTTATTTTCTTTCTTTTCGTACTCTCTTTACTTTTTATCTTTATTTTTTAATTTTTTTATTTTTTCTTGCTTTTCTTGTATTTGTTTTTGCACATATTTTTAATCTCACATTTGGTTTTTTTGCACTTCTTTTTGGTTTTTTTTTTTTTGTAGCAACTTTTTTTAATTTTTTATCTTTGATTTTTCATACCTTTTGTTTCTTCTTATTGGTTATATTTTTTCATTTTTGTTTGTCTAAACTAATTTTTTTTCTATTTTGTCATTCTTTTTCATTTTTGGAAATTTTATTCCTTTGTTTTTTTTTTATTTTTCTTCTTTTGAAAAGTTACTTTTTCATTTTCTTACCTATTTTATTTTTTGTTTTTGTTGACTTTTAATTTCATTTTCTTTTTTTAGCACTTTAGTTTATTTTATTTCTTTTACTTTAATATTTATATTTTCTTTTTTTATTTCTATTTTAATAATTTTTATAATAATTTGGAATTTTCTTATTTTTGGATTTTTTTTATATTCTCATTTTTTCTTTTTTAACTTTTTTCTTATGTTCATATTTTTTTTACTGAATATTTTTCCTTTCATTTTTTTCATTCTATTTGTCTTACTAAATTATTTTCTTTTTTCCTTTGATTTTTTTTATACTTCAATATGATTTGTCATATATTTTATTTTTTTTCTTTTCGTACTCCTTCTACTTTTTTCCTTTATTTTTTTCTTTTTTATTTTTTCTTGCTTTTCTTATATTTGTTTTTTGCACACATTTTTAATCTCACACTTGGTTTTTTTTGCACTTCTTTTTGTTTTTATTTTTATTTTGTAGTAATTTTTTTTAATTTTTTATCTTTGATTTTTCATACCCTTTTTTTCTTCTTATTGGTTATATTTTTTCACTTTTGTTTATCTAAAATAATTTTTTTCTATTTTTTCATTCTTTTTTAGTTTTGACAATTTTATTCATTTGTCTTTTTTTATTTTTTTTCTTTTCAAATGTTACTTTTTCATTTTCTTAACTATTTCATTTTTTGTTTTTGTTGACTTTTAATTTCATTTTCTTTTTTTAGCACTTTATTTTATTTTATTTCTTTTACTTTAATATTTTTATTTTCCTTTTTTATTTATATTTTAATAATTTTCATAACAATTTGGAATTTTATTATTTTTGGATTTTATTTATATTTTTTTTCTTTTTCACTTTTTTCTTATTTCATTCTTTTTTTTTTTACTGAATACTTTTCCTTCCATTTTTTTCATTCTATTCCTCTTACTAAATTATTTTCATTTTTACTTTGATTTTTTTTATACTTCAATCTGATTTGTCATATATTTTCTTTTCTTTTTTTTCGTATTCTTTTTACTTTTTATCTTTATTTTTTTCCTTTTTTTTCCTGCTTTTCTTATATTTGTTTTTTGCACACATTTTTAATCTCACACTTGGTTTTTTTTTTCACTTCCTATTGTTTTTATTTTTATTTTGTTGTAACTTTTTTTAATTTTTTATCTTTGATTTTTCATACCTATTTTTTCTTTTTATTGCTTATATTTTTTCATATGTGTTTCTCTAAACTAATTTTTTTTTCATTTTGTCATTCTTTTTCATTTTTGAAAATTTTATTCCTTTGTCTTTTTTTTTATTTTTTTTCTTTTGAAACGTTTTTTTTTTCTTTTTCTTACCTATTTTATTTTTTGTTTTTGTTGACTTTTAATTTCATTTTCTTTTTTTAGCACTTTATTTTGTTTTATTTTTTTTACTTTAATATTTTTAATATTTTTATTTATATTTTAATAATTTTCATAATAATTTAGAATTTTCTTATTTTTTGGTTTTTTTTATATTCTCATTTTTTTCTTTTTTTTCTTTTTTCTTATTTTCATTCTTTTTTTTCTACTGAATACTTTTCCTTCCATTTTTTTCATCCTATTACTCTTATCAAATTATTTTCATTTTTCCTTTGATTTTTTTTTATACTTCAATTTGATTGGTCATATATTTTATTTTCTTTCTTTTCGTACTCTTTTTACTTTTTATCTTTATTTTTTATCTTTTTTAATTTTTCTTGTTTTTCTTGTATTTGTTTTTGCACACATTTTTAATCTCACACTTGGTTATTTGGCACTTCATTTTGTTTTTATTTTTATTTTGTAGTAACTTTTTTTAATTTTTTATCTTTGATTTTTCATACCTTTTTTTTTTCTTTTTGTTGGTTAAATTTTTTCATTTTTGTTTCTCTAAACTAATTTTCTTTCTATTTTGTCATTCTTTTTCATTTTTGAAATTTTTATTCTTTTGTCTTTTTTTATTTTTTTTCTTTTGAAATGTTACTTTTTCATTTTCTCACATATTTTATTTTTTGTTTTTGTTGACTTTTAATTTCATTTTCTTTTTTAACACTTTATTTTATTTTATTTCTTTTACCTTAATATTTTTATTTTCCTTTTTTGTTTTTATTTTCTTATTTTTGGATATTTTTATATACTCATTTTTTTCTTTTTAAACTTTTTTCTTATTTTCATTCTTTTTTTTTTACTGAATACTTTTCCTTCCATTTTTTTCATTCTATTCCTCTTACTAAATTATTTTCCTTTTTACTTTGATTTTTTTTTATACTTCAATATGATTTGTCATATATATTTTTTTTTTCGTGCTCTCTTTATTTTTTATATACATTTTTTTCCTTTTTATTTTTTCTTGCATTTCTTGTATTTGTTTTTGCACACATTTTTAATCTGACACTTGGTTTTTTTGCACTTCTTTTTGTTTTTATTTTTATTTTATAGTAACTTTTTTTAATTTTTTATCTTTGATTTTTCATAACTTTTTTTCTTCTTATTGGTTATATTTTTTCATTTTTGTTTGTCTAAACTAATTTTTTTTCTATTTTGTCATTCTTTTTAATTTTTGAAAATTTTATTCCTTTGTCTTTTTTTTTTTTCTTTTGAAACGTTACTTTTTCATTTTCTTACCTATTTTATTTTTTTTTGTTGACTTTTAATTTCATTTTCTTTTTTTAGCACTTTATTTTATTTTATTTCTTTTACTTTAATATTTTTATTTTTTTATTTATATTTTAATAATTTTTATAATAATTTAGAATTTTCTTATTTTTATATTTTTTTATATTCTCATTTTTTTTCTTTTTTAACTTTTTTCTTATATTCATTCCTTTTTTTTTACTAAATACTTTTCCTTCCTTTTTTTTCATTCTATTCCTCTTACTAAATTATTTTCCTTTTTACTTTGATTTCTTTTTATACTTCAATCTAATTTGTCATATATTTTATTTTCTTTCGTTTCGTACACTCTTTACTTTTTATTTTTATTTTTTCTTGCTTTTATTGTATTTGTTTTTGCACATATTTTTAATCTCACACTTGGTTTTTTTGCACTTCCTTTTGTTTTTAATTTTATTTTGTAGCAACTTTTTTTAATTTTTTATCTTTGATTTTTTGTACTTTTTTTTTCTTCTTATTGGTTATATTTTTTCATTTTTGTTTGTCTAAACTAATTTTCTTTCTATTTTGTCATTTGTTTTCATTTTTGGAAATTTTATTCCTTTGTCTTTTTTTTTTTTCTTTTGAAACATTACTTTTTCATTTTCTTACCTATTTTATTTTTTGTTTTTTTACTTTTAATTTCATTTTCTTTTTTTAGCACTTTATTTTATTTTATTTCTTTTACTTTAATATTTTTATTTCTTTTATTTATATTTTAATAATTTTTATAATAATTTGAAATTTCTTATTTTTGGATTTTTTTTATATTCTCATATTTTTCTCTTTTAACTTTTTTATATTCTCATATTTTAACTTTTTTATATTCTCATATTTTTCTTTTTTTTTAACTAAACACTTTTCCTTCCATTTTTTTTCATTCTATTTGTCTTACTAAATTATTTTCCTTTTTACTTTGATTTTTTTTATACTTCAATCTGATTTGTCATATATTTTATTTTCTTTTTTTTCGTACTCTCTTTACTTTTTATCTTTATTTCTTTCCTTTTCTATTTTTTCTTACCTTTCTTGTATTTGTTTTTGCACACATTTTTAATCTCGCACTTTGTTTTTTTGCAGTTCCTTTTGTTTTTATTTTTATTTTGTTGGAATTTTTTTTAATTTTTTATCTTTGATTTTTCATACCTATTTTTTCTTCTTATTGGTTATATTTTTTCATTTTTGTTTGTCTAAACTAATTTTTTTTTATTTTATCACTCTTTTTCATTTTTGGAAATTTTATTGCTTTGTCTTTTTTTATTTTTTTTCTTTTGAAAAGTTACTTTTTCATTTTATTACCTATTTCATTTTTTGTTTTTGTTGACTTTTAATTTCATTTTCTTTTTTAGCACTTTATTTTATTTTATTTCATTTACTTTAATATTTTTATTTTTTTTTTGTTTATATTTTAATAATTTTTATAATAATTTGGAATTTTCTTATTTTTGGATTTTTTTTATATTCTCATTTTTTTAACTTTTTTCTTATGTTAATTTTTTTTTTTACTGAATACTTTTCCTTCCTTTTTTTTCATTCTATTTCTTTTACTAAATTGTTTTCCTTTTTACTTTGATTTTTTTTTATACTACAATTTGATTTGTCATATATTTTATTTTCTTTCTTTTTGTACTCTCTTTACTTTTTATCTTTATTTTTTTCCTTTTCTATTTTTTCTTGCTTTTCTTGTATTTGTTTTTGCACATATTTTTAATCTCACACTTGGTTTTTTTTGCACTTCCTTTCGTTTTTATTTTTATTTTGTAGCAATTTTTTTTAATTTTTTATCTTTGATTTTTCATACCTTTTTTTTCTTCTTATTGGTTCTATTTTTTTTATTTTTGTTAATCTAAACTAATTTTTTTTTCTTTTGTCAATCTTTTTCATTTTTGAAATTTTTATTCCTGTCTTTTTTTATTTTTTTTCTTTTGAAACATTATTTTTTCATTTTCTTACCTATTTTATTTTTTGTTTTTGTTGACTTTTAATTTCTTTTCTTTTTTTAGCACTTTATTTTGTTTTATTTCTTTTACTTTAATATTTTTATTTTCTTTTTTCTTTATATTTTAATAATTTTTATAATAATTTGGAATTTTCTTATTTTTGTTTTTTTTATATTCTCATTTTTTTTCTTTTTTAACTTTTTTCTTATTTTCATTCTTTTTTTTTTACTGAATACTTTTACTTCCATTTTTTTTCATTCTATTCCTTTTACTATATTATTTTCCTTTTTACTTTGATTTTTTTTTATACTTCATTCTGGTTTCACATATATTTTCTTTTCTTTCTTTTCGTATTCTCTTTACTTTTTATCTTTATTTTTTTCCTTTTTTATTTTTTCTTGCTTTTCTTGTATTTGTTTTTGCACACATTTTTAATCTCACACTTGATTTTTTTGCACTTTTTTTTGTTTTTATTTTTATTTTGTTGTAATTTTTTTTACTTTTTTATCTTTGATTTTTATACCATTTTTTTCTTCTTATTGGTTATATTTTTTCATTTTTGTTTGTCTAAACTAATTTTTTTTTCTATTTTGTCATTCTTTTTCATTTTTGAAAATTTTATTCCTTTGTGTTTTTTTTTTCTTTTGAAACGTTACTTTTTCATTTTTTTACCTATTTTATTTTTTGTTTTTGATGACTTTTAATTTCATTTTCTTTTTTTAGCATTTTATTTTGTTTTATTTCTTTTACTTTAATATTTTTATTTATATTTTAATAATTTTTATAATAGTTTGGAATTTTTTTATTTTTATATTTTTTTATATTCTCATTTTTTTTCTTTTTTAACTTTTCTCTTATGTTCATTCTTTTTTTTTCACTAATTACTTTTGCTTCCATTTTTTTCATTCTATTCCTCTGACTAAATTATTTTGCTTTTTACTTTTTTTTTTACTTCAATCTGATTTGTCATATATTTTATTTTCTTTCTTTTCATACTCTCTTTACTTTTTATCTTTATTTTTTTTTCTTTTTTATTTTTTCTTGCTGTTCTTGTATTTGTTTTTGCACACATTTTGCACTTCTTTTTGTTTTCATTTTTATTTTGTAGTAACTTTTTTTAATTTTTTATCTTTGATTTTTCATACCTTTTTTTTCATCTTATTGGTTATATTTTTTCATTTTTGTTTACCTAAACTAATTTTTTTTCTATTTTGTCATTCTTTTTCATTTTTGAAAATTTTATTCATTTGTCTTTTTTTTTTCTTTTGAAACGTTACTTTTGCATTTTCTTACCTATTTTATTTTTTGTTTTTGTTGACTTTTAATTTCATTTTCTTTTTTTAGCACTTTTTTTATTTTATTTCTTTTACTTTAATATTTTTATTTTCTTTTTTTATTTATATTTTAATAATCTTTATAATAATTTGGAATTTTTTTATTTTTGGATTTTTTTGTGTTCTCATTTTTTTTTTAACTTTTTTGCTATTTGCAATTCTATTTTTATAATTTTTCAATAACTTTTTTCTTTTTTCTTTTACTAATTTTTTAATATGCTTTCATTTTTCCTCTTTTAATTTTTTTCTGTCTTAATTTTTTTTATACTTTTGTATTTTCATTTTTGTATTTTTGTCTTGCTTTTACTATTTTTTTTCACAAAATTTTTTTATTTGTTGTTTATGTTTTTGTGCTTCCTTGTTTTGTTTTTATTTTTATTTTGTATTAACTTTTTTCCATTTTCAATTTTTTTCTTTTTGATTTTTTGTATGTATTTTCTCGACTAAATTTTCTCCTATTTTGTCATTCTTTTTCATTTTTGAAGTTATAATTTCTTTTCCTTTTTTTAGTACTTTACTTTATATCTTTTATTTTGTTTTAATATTTTTTCTCATTTTATTTTGCCTTTTATTTTTTTATTTTTAATTTGGTTATTTTTTATTTCTTTTTTTATTTTGTAAATTTTTATAATGTTTTGGATTTTTTTAATCTGTTTTCCTTTTCTTTTGGTTTTTCATATTTTCTAATTCTCATTTTTTTATCTTTTTTTTCTATTTTCTATTATATTTTATAATTCATTTACTTTTTCGTGTGCTTTAACTTTTTCTGTTTTAATTTATTTTCTCTGTTTTAAAATTTTCTTTATCCTTTTTGTTTCATTTCATAACTTTTGTATTTTCATTTTTTTTATTTTTTCTTGTTTATCTTATATCTTTTTTGTTCACAAATTTCCTTTTATTTCTAGTTTGCGTTTTTAAAATCTATTTTTTTAGCACTTCTTTCTTTTGTTTTTTATTTTTATTTTGTATTAATTTTTTTTTAAACTTTTATAATTTGAAAACAATAAGCCTATTTGCTTGAAAATAATAAAAAAAGGAGCACAATCTAGACCTTTTTAAATGGCAACCTTGAAGAATTACTATCATTGTCAAATTTACTACTTCAAAGTTTGACCATCAAAATCAAAATCAGAATTCCAAGATTGAATGACTATATAAGATTTGCTCAACTTAAATAAAACATAATAAAAAGTTGACATAATTGAAATAAGTCATAAAACATATATACTAAATTAAATAATAAAAAATACAAATAGCACCAAAGGAAGTAAGTAAGAAACAAATGAAGCAAATAAAGAGCAAAAATAAAAGAATTAGAGGTCTAGCAAACTTTCAAAGCCAATACTCTAATGCATCAAAGCAAACCTATTTATAATGTTGAAGTCGGATATCTAAAATTAGGAATTTAATTTAATTAAGAGTAAGGTAAATTGAATTGTAATTTATTTATTTATAGAATTAAAAATGAATAAATAATTTTTATTTATCTTTTTTTTGCTATTTTCTATTATATTTTATAATTTTTCATTTACTTTTTTTCCTTTGTTTTCTTTTTACTTGTTTTTCGTGTGCTTTAATTTTTTTTGTTTTAATTTATTTTCTTTGTTTTAAAATTTTCTTTATCCTTTTTGTATCTTTTTGTTTCATTTCATAACTTTTGTATTTTCATTTTTTTATTTTTTCTTGTTTTTCTTATATCTTTTTTGTTCACAAATTTCTTTTTATTTCTAGTTTGCATTTTTAAAATCTATTTTTTTAGCACTTTTTTCTTTTGTTTTTTATTTTTATTTTGTATTAACTTTTTTTAAACTTTTATAATTTGAAAACAATAAGCCTATTTGCTTGAAAATAATAAAAAAGGGGCACAATCTAAACCTTTTTAAATGGCAATCTTGAAGAATTACTATCATTGTCAAATTTACTACTTCAAAGTTTGACCATCAAAATCAAAATCAGAATTCCAAGAATGAATGACTATATAAGATTTGCTCAACTTAAATAAAACATAATAAAAAAGTTGACATAATTGAAATATAGGTCATAAAACATATATACTAAATTAAATAATAAAAAATACAAAATGAGCACAAAGGAATAGTAAGAAACAAATGAGCAAACGTAAAGAGCAAAAATAGAAGAATTAGAGGTCTAGCAACTTTTCAAAACCAATACTCTAATGCATCAAAGCAACCTATGATAATGCTTGAAGTCGAATATTTAAATAGGAATTAATTAATAAGAGTAAGGTAAAGGTGAATTTAATTTATTTATTTATGAATTTAAAATGAATAAATAATTTTTATTATCTTTTTTTTCTATTTATTTATTAATTTATAATTTTTCATTTACTTTTTTCTTGTTTTCTTTTTACTTGTTTTTTCGTGTGCTTTAAATTTTTTTTGTTTTATATGTTATTTTCTTTGTTTTAAAATTTTCTTTATCCTTTTTGTATCTTTTTGTTTCATTTCATAACTTTTGTATTTTCATTTTTGTATTTTTTTTTGTTTTTATTATATCTTTTTTGTTCACAAATTTCCTTTTATTTCTAGTTTGCGTTTTTAAAATCTGTTTTTTTAGCACTTGTTTCTTTTGTTTTTTATTTTTATTTTGTATTAAACTTTTTTTAAACTTTTATAATTTGAAAACAATAAAAGTTATGAAATACAAGATAGTCCACATGTCAATAAGTTAGACCATTTACATTGGATTTTTTTTTTTGTTTTGCGTAAGGTTTTAGTTTTTATTTATTTTACTAATAATTCAAATTAGTAAAAGATAATACAGTAATACAAATATTAGTAAATTATTTTGTTCCATTACGGAGAATTAATTTGATATATTTTCCATATATATTTACAAATGAAATACATCATGAAATATATCACTCATGAAATATATCAATTACTCAAATAGATATTATATTTAATCAAATATAAATGTATCAAATAATTAATTAGAGAATCAATTATTTTATAATTGTAATTGTTGTATTTATTAATTTATTAATTATATATTGATTGATTTAATTTGTCAAGTTAAGAAAATTTTTTAATTTTAATATTTATAATATGAATTGAATTGAGAGTGATTTAAAATCAATAATAAAAACATAAACTAATCAATTTAGTTTTTTGAATTATATTTGCTTTATATATTTACACAAGAAACACATCAATTACTGGATATTATATTTAATCAAATATAAATGTATCAAATTATTGATTAGAGAATCGATTATTTTATAATTGTAATTGCAGTATTTATTAATTATATGTTAATTGATTTAATTATATATTAATTAAAATTTTTTTAAAAATTTAATGCTTTTAATATGAATTGAATTGATTTAAAGTTAATAATAAAAACATAAATATAAATCAATTTAGTTTTTTCAATTATTTTTAAATTAAAAAAGTATTAAATAAAATAAGATGCATTTATTAGATATAAGTGACGATTTTTAAGACCATCCACATGTCAACATTTTAAGTTATCCACAAATTTTTTTTCAGTTTTGCCAAAAGCTTTGACTTTTATATATTTATATAAGATTAAAAATATATTAAATAAAATAAAATGCATTTATTAGATGTCAAGTGATGATTTTTAAAATCATCATCCATATATCAACATTTTAAGTCGTCCACATAGAATTTTTTTCATTTTTGCCAAAAGCTTTGTCTTTTATATATTTATATAAGATTAATTAAGATGGTAAAAATCAAACCTTCATAAGCTCTCTAAGTTCCTCATACATTCCAATTTGTCTTTCGTCAACCAATTCTCCAAAAGATTCTACTTTGTTTGGATTAAACATCGGTCAGAGAAAAATTCCTTCGCCTCAAAAGAATTAGTTTCCTTCCTGTTAGATTAAGAACCTTAATTTCCCAACCTAAACTTGATGCCCAATCTCAAAGGAAGTTGAGTCGACTCATTACTTGTTTAATGTCGATAATATCGACAATAATTTCTATTCCAAACCCTAACATCGAAAAAGAATCCAAAAATGAAAACCTAAATTAGAGAGAAAGAAAATTAAAATGATGAGAAGAAAGGTTGAAGCAAGAGATTTCTAAATTTTAAAAAATATCTGACCATTAAAACTTGACCAACGGTTAAATTTTAAATTAAAAATTGACTTTTTTGTATTTAAAATAAATTTAGTGACTAAATGAAAAACATGTTTGATGGAAATTGGCTCCGCTTTGCAAACTGATTTCTTTTACATAAATAAAAAAATGCATTTTAAAAAAAGGAAAATAGAAAGAGTGAAGAAGCCTCATCAATTTTAAAAGAAATTTCATTTTTCTAACGAAAATAAAGTTGAGAAGGAATGGAGAATGCGAATAATAGCAAAAGTAATTCTAAATTAAAATTAAAATTACCCACGCACCAAACCAATTAAAATAAAAAAAAAAAGTTTAACCAAAAGCTCAGCCAAGCCGAAGCTTGAAAGTTGCAAGGAAGATGTAACTGGAGTAAGAAGGAATAGCATTTTTCTCAAAATTGGCCAAAAAGACAGTGAAAGACTGACAAATAGTTGCAATTACAAAAAGACCACTCACCAATTAACAGAAAAATGAGCTGCCTTCATTTTATTTGGTGGCTTAAAAATTTAGGCTTTTCTCATAGTAAGGGAGGACCCTCCCTCTTCTTTAGCGTTACCCACAAAGACACATGGTGGTGTTTATGATTCCATGGGGTCAGCCATCACTGCACCTTATGATTTTCTTCTAAAACATTAATGATAACTATAGTATCAATGAGAAAATTAACAAAATCATGAATGAAAAATTAAAATAATGAATCAATTGAGAAGAAAATCGAGTTAAATATATCAAATCTCTTTGAAAACATTGTGTGTAAGATTCTCTTCATGTTATGACGTTTTTATTTTATTATTTTTTGTTTGAAAAATTAATTTAAAGATAAGAGAAATTATCTTATTTTTAAGATTAAAATAAATCATCAATTTATAATTTTTTTTAATTTTTAACAATTTTTTAGATTTATAAATTATTTATTAATTTTTAGAGATTTAAATATGAAGCAATAAATCTAAATACTTTATATCTAAATCTTAAACCTTAACTATTTGCACCAATCTTTATTGGCTTACTTGATTATATTTAGCAAAAGAAAAACTCAATAAAGTGTTGAAAGAAAGAAAGAAAAGAAGGTTCAGTGACATGCAGATAAAGTAAAGTTGTGTTCATGCAAACTAGCAACGAGAAATATGAATTTTTTTAATTTTAAACTTGTGGTATGAGATCCCTTGGCGTAATTGTTGGTTCAAATAATATGTAATTTAATTAAATTTTAATTTAGTCAGATTTTTAAATTTATAAATTTGAAAATATTTTAAATGTTTAATGTTTTTTTCATACAAATTAAATTAATAAATAAAAAATTTTAAAAAAAATTAATCACTTAGACTCATTTTTTCTTCAAGGTGTTTTTAGAAAATATTCCAAGGCTTAAAAATTGAGATTTCATGCTTTTCCATAATGTTTGGTTTGAAAAGATAAAATTATAAATATTAATGGAAACACTTCTTTTGTTTTTTTATAAAATTATATACCATTAAAAATTATAATTATAATCCATTAAAAATTATAATTATAATCAAATAACTTTTAATGTATTAAAAAAAATTAACAAATCAAAGTATAATATGATGAAATTCAAATTTGATTGGTTAAAAAAAAATTTTAAATCTAATAATTAACAATTACTCAAACAAAAAAAATTAAGTGTTTAACAATTTAATCATCCAATTACATAGAGTACTTATTATTTAATACTTTTTAATTATGTTTAGCATATAAAATGATAGATAGGACAATAATTTTATATAATATTTGATTTAGACTTAATTAATCATTTTGATATAAGATAATTTAATTCTTTTAAAATAAAAATAATTATTTTTTATATAAACTATATAACTCAAAATTATATTAATAATTTAAATTATATAAAATTTGAAGAAAAGTAATTTTACGTAGGCACCTCAACAAGATTTCGTTAACCTTTTTCAACTAACAATAAAATTTTATAATCCAATCAAAATCCTTTTTTTTGCGCTAATTATCAATCTTTCCTCCATAATAAAATTCAAACAGCAAACCATAGGAGATGAGACTTAGAACAACAAAACTGGGAATTTTTTATAGCCACTCTCGTCAGCTCCGTAGCAAAATTTTCCACATTATGTAGTGTATAAATGGCAACTAATGAAAGGGGCGAAGTACAACATGCTCCAAAGGCAAAGATTAGCTCTAAAACAGTGTTCTTCCTATGCTGACCAGAAGATTTCATCAGTACCCAAAAATTTTCTATAGCGCCTCAAATTTTGGGGCAAAACCATGGAGCCAGATATCTCCAAAAACCTCAACCAAATGGTGAGCAAATTAATATATATATATATATATATATATATATATATTCAACCCTAAAATCATAAATGCGGATAACTTATACACATTTTGCAAAGGAATGCATTTCACAATTAATTAGAAAGGCAGCGGAAATTTTGATCTCAAAGCAACAGAAGAAAGCATTGTCATGGCTTGCACAACTTCAAGGTGCTCCTTTTTTCAGCCTGCTGCAAAGCACTCTTTCTAGGGTACAATTAATGTGATCCATCATTCAAACACATTGAGATATGGTGTCATTTGATGCGCTTAAGTAGCATCATCTTGAAATGGTAAGGCTTTTAAACGCCTCAAGCTTTCCATTTGATATAAAGGAATTTGCACCTTGACTGATTTCAGGATGGCTTGCACCGCCATTCACAGCAGCTTTGCTATCCTGATTGTTCAACAAGTTTTGCACAGCAGAGCTACGACTACCTTCAAAGTAGGTAGAATAGGGGAAGTACTCCGCACATCTCACTTTCCACCCTGCGGTATAAGAAAATTATCAGACCAAAGATATTTCTTTCAGCCTGAGCAACCTTTAAATTAGGTAAGACATGATCAATATCACTAGAAATGCAAATTTCCCCTATTATTTGTACAATTTCCAATATCCTCAAGGTTTGACAACCCCAGCAAGGAGTAAGTGCTACAGGATACAGAGCAAAATATGAGAAGTGAGAATAAAAATGAGAAATAACAAAACTCTAAGCACAGAATACTACTTCAAATTGTCTACCTAATTTTACTTCAATTGTCTAATAAGCTATCAATAAAGAGGGTCTAATAAAAGAATAAACAATCATTTCTTGAATAATTTTGTCACATAGCTTGCAACTTCAATTAAATAAACATCAATAAGAAAGTGAGAAAATTATTATCATGAAGGTCCACCTTTCTTTAAAATGCCAATAATAATCACAGCATCCAACTTTCAAAGATTAAGCATCATAATAACAAAAACCCACAAGCAATCAGAACTCGTGAGATACATCTCAAAAAAATCACCGAATGATGTTGAAACCATAAATTTAAAAATCCTAATTTAATGTTTTATTTTTAGGCATCTAATCTATAATATTCAATAACAGTATATCAAAATTTCAATACCGTTAAAATTCTTACTAAAATACCTTCTAAACCAACAACAGTAATTAATGTCATTAGTTGTTAATGGAGTCAAAGTCAAATTTCTAGTCAGCATCAATTATGTGGAGAATTATACTTACTCAAAGCAGCATCTTGGTCAATAAGAACTTTTTCTAAGAGTATATGGACTGCAATACAGTCCTTGAGTTTCCACTCCAGTACTCGTCCAAGTGCCCCATTCCTGGACAAGCAAAAGAGAAAGAAACAATTAATCTCAAGAGTAAGTTGCAATGCATGGAATCAACATCAAACAGCAAAAATTTTAATGTACACTAAGAGCATTACATTGGCATGACTTTATTGCATGAATCTTCAATTAACTTAACAGCCTCAAGTTTCTTGGTGTGCTCCAAGGTATATAACATTTCTGCAACTGCCACTATATGCATCAAAGATTCTGCAGAACCAAAAAGTGAAAATTGCATGATTATACAGCCTACCTCAAGGAACCTAAAATGCATCACGTTATGTAAAGGTCATAATACCTTCATGTTTACCAAGGAAAACTTTGTTTGCCTCACTAAGAGTTTTCTCCTGCAATTGACTGCGGAAACAGAAAATAAAGGGATTTAATGCATCAGGGATCAAAATAATAATAGTAATAGTAATACAACAAAATTCTAGTACGGGGGATAGCTATCATAAAGCCATTTCAAAGAGAACCTGATGGATGGACGCTCAGCTTCTAAGACACTCCAAACAAGTTTTTCAGCAGCAGTTAATGGAGCAGGCATTGAGCCCAATTTATGGAAGAATTTAATCTGCATTAGATTAAATTCAAATAAGCATTGTAAAGATTACATGATCTTTGTATCTAAGAACAGAAAAGAATGCAGTTGTGCATGGCAGTGCACAAATATGGTAAGGCAGACGTTACATACCAAGCAGCGATGTGAATCTGGATTCTCAGCATCCAGCCTTTGCAGTTGCTTTACAGCCTTCAGGAAAACAAAATAAAACCAAGACAAACACACTAATATGAGCTCATGAAATAGTAAAAGTACTACCGCACAAAACCATTGTTCTACAACTCAAAGATATGTCGCGCAAACTATCTAATTCACACATAAATTCATTGAGTGAATAAAGTAATAAGAAAAAGATGTTTGGTTAAAAGGTACAGTTTCTTTACTTCAAGAACACATCCACAGGCATCAAGTGAAAAAAGAGAGGAGAAAACAAGAGAAGGGGCTTCCTCACAAACCACTAGCTGACAAATTAAATATTAGTTCTAGTTGACCAAACATAAAAAGAAGAAGAAACACATCTCATGTTCAATTCTTGGAAAATATAATACCTGAAAGGCAAGCAAAATCTTCTGCTTTCTCATATTTACTTCAAAAGAAAGTAAGTGCGTCTCCAAAGAATCAGGTGAGTTCTTCAGAAGCAACTTCAAGTACTTTGTTGCTTCTGACAAGGGATACTCTGTCTGTAAAATTAAAAAAAAAAAAAAACAGCTTAAACAGAGTCTTAGCTTCATAGGCATTAGCAAAACACATTTTGACAGCACATGAGGACTTCAATCAGGAATCTAAAGCACAAGAAAAAGATAATAATAGGTAACCTTCAATAATTTTTCTCCTAAAGGATCTGGATCTGCAGGTTTAACATGTCTTTTCCCAGACCTAGAGATGCCACTAGAACTTGATTCTTCATTTTTCTCCTCTGCCTCCTAAAATAATACACGGCATTAGAATGAAATCATCAAAGAGAGTGTTAGCCAAGAATCACCAAAACAAGCTGATATACTTTCTTGGCTCGTTCCGCCTTCCTCTGCTTCTTCATTTTCTTTTTCTGAGAAGGAGTCTTTGATGTGTCCTCTTTTTCAGCCAGTGAGTTCAAAGGAGAATCAAACAACTTTAGATAGCATCTGCACTTCAAAATCCAATAATTATCACAATGCAGAAAGAAAAGATTCGAAATTAAAGTAATCACCAGTTTCAAGCCAAGAGTTTCAGAGAAAGAAACACCAACATAGAAAAGGTACAATGGATCAATCACAAAAACTAACACTTAATTGTTGCATGGCCTGTCACTATATCATCCCATTCCATTTTACCATCAAATCAATAAGATCAATATAAAAAGCTATAATCAATAAAAAAAAATTCTGGTACAGTAACATGCAATTATCCATACTTAACCCAACAGAAATCCCAGGCACCGCCTTCCTATCATTTAAAAAGCCACAATATCAAATTTCAATATGCCCGCAAGGAACATTTAATCCTTTCAGTAATAACATCACGAGAATATGAACTTACAAAAGATATAATGAAAGCAAATTGAGACTACCAACCAAAATTTTTATCCTGTTTGGCATATACCACAAGGTCTCAACGTAATAAGAATCCCCTAAGTACAACGTAAAACACCATCCTAAGTATGAAACAAGTATATAACCTTATAAAAATAAGGAACTATAATCTAGAATACTTGTTAAATTAAATTTGACTTGAGCATCATTTGAACACAAATTTTTTAAGCAGATCCAAATATTTGCATCTTCTTTTAATAGTTAATAATTTGTGGGAGAGCATTTGAACTTCAGACCTCCTGCCAGGGCAAGAGGATTTATTGCAACTAAGGTATGTGTAAAGTCACCAAAAAAAAATTGCTTTATAATATAACATAATTGGCTTATTAATAGCATTCGTTTCTGTATCGTAAGGATAGACATGTATCCACAGTTGAAAATTCGTTAATGGTACATTTTCCTATATATAATGTATGTGGTCCATCAGGTATATAAAACAAATAGACGGGGCACAAGGATTGTCTTACATAGCATTCTGATACATAATACTAATTTAATCACATACATATCAATTAGATCAACAAATGAATCAACAACAGCCTCTTATTTAAACTCTAAAATTCTCTTTTGTATTCCTATACAAATGAAATTGAAAAACAGATTGATTAACATTATTTGAAAAAATCATTAAGTTCATAACGAATTTAAAATCATTGTGCATATCAAAATGACTAGTATTATTATTATTGATTAGTAAAATTCACATTCAAAAAGAAAAGAGAAAATTTTGTTTTATGATAAAAAATTCATTCATGGATCTCAGTTAATTTTCAAGGGGAGAACAAAGAAAACAAGGAGTCCATTGAATTTCAACTAATTAGTTTCACCAATAAGATACAAAGATTTACCTCAAATTAGGAATTGCACAAAAAAGATTATTTACCTCAAAAAGGTCTATGTAAAATTATAGGAAAACATCAATGGCTACTATCTTATTTATCAAAGAAAAATAAAATACATTATAAAGAATTAATTAGTGAGTAGGATATTCAGGAATAAAAAAATCGCTAATTTGAAAATTTTGAATTAGTCAATTTATTAGATATTTCATTTTGATATACTTTTCATTTTCAATAATCCATGTAAGAGTGAATTAAGGAAAAACTTATGAATCTATCAATTACAAAAAAAAGGCCTTAGGATAGTCAATATGATAGCCATTTAGCCTTATGGAGTTTTGTATAGAATATAAAAAAAAATAATAATAATAACAATAATAATTCCATTGCTACCATTATTATGATATTACATATTCCAATCCAATTGAATACTAGAAAAATAAAACGAATTCCTAATTTTATCTATTCATTTAGATAAAGAGAAAATAATCATAAAATATATATAGAGAGAGAGTTGATTTTTCTCGAACTTAACTTTTTCATAGATTCCATTGTTCCAAAAATGATTTGTAGAGAGATGTTTCACCAACTTTTTATTTTTTATTTGTTAGTAGAATATTTAGAATATGATTGAAGTGTGCACGAAAAAAGGCTTGCATTTGTGCAGATATAGCATTTCTATTTATATTCTTTCCCTTTTTTTATTCCATTATAGCAATCTAGTGGAGAAAACACACAACGTGGTCTATGAAAAATTCTATTTTTCTTTAATTTTAATCTATTCAATGAAAAATTGAAACATGATAATTTTTTCTAATTCCCTATGGACATCATATCTAGATAGATGAAATACATTATTAGATAACTATAGCTGTGTAATAACTTTTGTTCTGGTGTTTACATGGAATCATAATTGTTTTATATTATTATATATAATATAAATCAAATTAAAAATTTTTTTTATTGAAAAAAAGAACAATACTAATTTTTTACTTGAGATACTATAACTAATTGAAGGTATGGTTCCAATCTATAATTAAAAAGGGGATACTCTCATTTTTTTTGTTTCTAACCTTTGGTGACATGGCCAACCAGTAAGGTGGGTGACTGCAAATCCCTTATTCCCCGGTTCAAATCAGGTTGTTGCTTGATTAACAAAAAACTTGGAACCCTATATTCTGTTTTGCTCATATAACTCGAAAAATTTTCTCTACCAAAAACAAGTGTAAGAAAAGGACTCTTGATACTTTCTTGATTATAAACTTAGCGAGGTTTTGTCTTAAAAAATGTTGTAAATCCGTACATCTAGGATTCAAGGAAAAACGAGAGTAGTGGAAGGGAATCAGAAATCTTGATATGATAGCCCCTCCCCTATTAATGGAGGGGCTGCTAGAAGAGTCTTGAATTAGATTGGATATCATAATGGGAGTGTCTAATTAACAAATAAATGGTTGTACAAGGGTAAGTAATGAACAACAGTTACCTTTAGGAAGTTTGTCATGCTTTGAAAGCAAGGTTCAGACAACACATCATTGTAACATATGATTAATGCAACATATATGCATGCAATAATCCCCCATTCCCCAAAAGACAAAAGGAAAAAGAGGGAGGCAAAGAGAATCTAATCCAAAGTGAAGCATCACATGCATGTGTTGATCAACAATAGGTGACAGACGCTAAAAGCACCCAGACAAGTGGACAACAGAGATTACATAGCATTTTACACGTACAGGCCACAACCAAATAGAATAAGTCTATTCCAAATCATTGAAAAGCTTGCAGATCCTAACAAAAATGTTCACCTGATGGCACCAGCTGCTGCTTTGTGAAAGTAAGCATGTGAATGCAACCGATCTTGAAATTTTAGCATTTCAACATATGCACGGAGTGTCATTTTCCGCAAACAATAAGAATGGAAATCAAATTGATCTTCAGTAATATCAGCATAGTGCTTCTCCACAGCTAAAAATTTCTTCAGGGCCTGTCCAAGATCACCTTGTCGAAAGTAACTTTCACCAGAAGCAAGTTCATACCTTCAAAAGATGGATAACACTCAGTAGGTGTACCCAAATTATAATTAGAGACAACAACATGCAAAGGTAATAAACAAAAACAGACCACATGCACTGCATGTCATGAAGGTTGTTGTGCTGGTCCCCATCTTTTGTGAACAAAACAGCAGTTTTTTCTGCCAAAGCCACCTTCAAGAGTGGAAAAGGTTTGTGAACCGTACAGTAATACTGAAAGAAATTTACAGTGACAAATATTAACTATGACAAAAGATGAAAGAGGGAGGGGGGGGGGGAAGCTTTAGAACCTGATCAGCCTGCAACATTCGCTTCACAGATTCACTGTTTATATAGCGGTCTGCGAGATCCATACACCTAGCTTCATCTGCGAATGAAGCCGCAGCTACCAAATCACCGGCATGTTTCAGTATCCGACTCTGTCACCAAAGAGAAGTAAATAATATACACAGAGAACCAGCTTCAAGAAAATTCCAAGAACTTCTCCAAAAGATAGTAAAAAGGTTCATCAAGAAACAATAGCCATGTACCAAAAACCCTAAAACCTAATAAAGGAGGTCATATGCCTGCCCAATGCCCATCAAGACTTAAGGTCCACAAAGAAAAACTAGTATGCATTTTAAATGAATGTATATCAACTTTGCACAATTTAGTGCAAAACAATATATTCAATCAAGGTCAGTATCATAGAAAGTGATAAGTCTCTTACAAGTGAATGATAACTACAAGGAAATATTTAGAAAGATTTTCAGGTATTGCTATGCCTTGTGAGATGCGAGACAAGCCGGGCAAAAAGATTTCAAAATATAAGATTAAAAAATTAAATAAACAAATCCAGCTAACAAAATTATAAAACACAGCAGATGAAGCCAATGCAAAAATTTGAAGATTGAAGGCGAGAACAAACCTTGACAGTGTATAAATCAATTACAGTTGGTGTGTGCTCTATGGCCTCATTAATTTTTGAAAGAGCAACATCATATTGGCCTTCTCTATCATAATGCTGCATCAATAAATTCAAAGTTACTCAAATGCAAAGAAAGCACCAAATATTTATAGCAAGAAAAGAAGAAAAGGCCATGGCCCAAGGGGTGAGGAAACCTGATGGTTACCCACCTGAGCCAAAAAGAATAAAATCCATAAAAGTGTTGAAGGGGGCTCTTTCTCTGTCCTGCACTCAATATGAAACACAAGCAAGAAATGACTCAGCATAATACCAAATGTGTGCTTGTGTATTAGCATACAACTATAGGAACTTTACGTGCAACCATATGGGACAACCATTATGTACTTGTTTAATAGATAACAACACACATATGACCGAGGACTTCACCAAACAATAAGCAGTAAAAGAAAAACATGCACCCAGACTGCACCCAATATCTAAACATTTGGACACTGTTAAGACTTAATAGAATATCACACAACGGCTGAAAGTCTATATTACCTCAAAGAGTAGTAAATCTAAAACATTTATTTGCTTTTAAGACTTACTAAAATATTACACAAGGGTTTAAAGCATATATTACCTATCAGGGTATCTGCTGGTGGCCCTAATTGAATGCTCCAACCCAAGAATAAGTTGTTCCAATATGTCTGCCTGTATAAGTGCCAACAAAGCAGTAATCAATCCTAATGAAATCAAGCTCCAACTAGTTGCTAAGCAGTTTAAGAGAATCAATATTTAGAAACTTAATTCTATTTTTAGAATATAAAAGTAAGAAAACTTACCTTTCCAAGGTGATCATACAAGGGAGAAAGGTCTGAGAATAAAGATGGAACCCCCTGAGACCACCAAGAAAATATATCATTATTTCACCCAACAAACTAAAAACACCAGTCAAACTAACACAAAAAAAGAAAAAAAATCTCATTGGATATATATACCTTTGTTAGAAAAGGCTTAATGTAATTAAATGTTGCTTCACGAAATTTGTCTCCTTGGAGAAAATCAAGAGGTATCCTCTAAAAATTGAGAAAACAAAGTTCCAACATAAGTCCTGGAACATTCATCACATGTCATAAAGGAAGTAGCATTTATTGGCAATGGCACATTGTAACAGCAATAATTACAATTCTCATGAATGAATACATAACAAATGTGGGTTACAGGAAGAAAACAATTTAAATACATCCTCACTGCATGAGTCAAATTCCAAAAGCTCTAGAATTTGACACTTTATTTCAATCATGCCATAACCTGGCCCACCTTCAAAAGGTTTTTATATAGGAAAGTCAGATTAACTAAAAGAATGAGATAAAGATAGCCACTAATAAAAGAATTAGCCACCATGTCAAATCTCTAAGGGTGAAGCATATGAAAGCATAATTTTAACCACCTAGAGTTCTTACTATTGTCACATCAAGACATCAATTAAGTATTTCAGCATAATACCACAACAATCTATTTCTAGATTATTTAAGAATATCACAAGCCATTGAATGGACTGTCTGTTGTAGAAGCACATCACTAGATTTTTGTCACATAATTTCTTATCAAGCCATCAAGAAAAATAAGATCACTGCAAGAGTATTTGTAAAAATAGCCACTCCTCTCTCTAGAAAAGGGGAGAAAGCTTGGCAGCTCTGCAGAAAAGTAAGGTTTTCATTGGATTTGCATCATGTGATACTATAAATAAGAGAGAGAGAGAGAGAGAAGAAATCCAGAGTAAATATAATGAACAGAACATCCCAAGGTACCATTTGGAGCTCATAAAAAAAAAAAAAAAAGAGATACAAAACAGAAAATGAAATTAATATGACTAACAGTAAAGACATAATAAAACAGTTTAGAGTAGCACATTCCACCACTAGGGAGTTTTTGCAATAAACAGAATGTATCGATAACATCCATCATAAATTCCTAATGAAAGCAGAAGCACAACATAAATCCATCACCTTAACTGCAGAAGACCAAGTGTACTGTTGTGAAAGTGATTTGTATAATGCATCCAATCGATCAACTTCATCAGAGGAATACTTGCCATTTTCAGAATACAGGCCAAAGCATTTCTGCAAGCCTTCATAATATCTGAAAAATATACATATACAAATATAAAAATTGCAAGTTGGTTGGCTTCCTATTTATCAGACCTAATAGCAATAGATTGCACCGATATATAGGCATATACTGAGTGAAGAGACATAATTTAACAGTTCTGTAAAAGAATTTTCCTCATTTCCCAATCTGAGAAAGCACCCAAGAGACTGTTGACACATATGCTAGTATAGAATTACAGTTGTGCTCATAGTTGCTTTGCTACTTTTTAATTATATTTATATATGAGGTGGTGCATAATGCTTCTTTTTACTAAAAGAGCTAATTATACTTCATTCACATGTAATGATGACTACTAAAATCATGTTGCATAAGGCATGACACTATGATAATATTATCTTTAATGTGTGGCAAAGTAGTATAATATCAATGTCAAATACAACTTCTCTAAGCAAAGGGCTTGACAGGACAAACAGATATAAAACAATCCCAAGAATGAAAAAAATAAATATAACCTCATTTTATGTAAAGATACCATGATGTAAATGTAACATGCACAAGTATAAGCAAAAGCTTAAAGAAACAAAATTTAAAACTAGAAAATGATTGAATATGTGACATAAGAGATGCACATTGATTAGTTTCAAGCTTAAAGCACCAACGAAAATAGAACATAAAAAATAATGACTATTTCTACCATTCTTTTAACCCTTCATAAAGTTCTAACATAGATAAAGGAATTTGGGTGTTACTACAAGAAGAATTGAACAACCTATTAGCCCACAAAATATATATTTAAACACATAAACTATTCAGAATTTTAATTATTCTTCATTTCCTACAATAATAATACACCACGGCATTGAGAAAAAGAAGTCAATTATAACTTCAAGAAGTGCTATATAAAAGGAAAGAGTTGGCTAATATTCTTTGCTATGAAAGATTTATTAATGAGCTTAACTAGGTGTTTCAAAAGAGTACGAAATGCATAAGACTCACCTGTAATTGTCAGGGTTCATGGTAAGTAAAGCCTTGTAAATATTGGCACCTTCTTCTAGGCGTCCAAGTTTCACCAGGAGAGAAACCTCTTGTTCTTTATAAGTCAATTTATCAACCTAGAATAATAGAATTGATTAGAATTTTAATGTCCAAAAATTCAAAACTTACAAAATTTTTAACGTTAAAAGTATTCAGGCATTATACATTTGACACTTACTATTTTTGGCTCTTTCTTGTACAATTCCTCTAGTGCTCTCTCAAGAAACCCGGATTCCTCTAGCAAAGAGATCTGGAGAAAAATACCATGCCCTCATAAACATCAGAAAAGCTGCAGGGGGCACCACTAGTCTAGATGTACAGCATCCATTATGCAAAATGAATGTAGTTATGCATATTTCTATGCCAATATATTATTAAAGAAATAAATGCTACTGCAAGGGCTAAGGCTTGTAGGTACTTGTCCAATTGGTTAAGCTGTTTTTGAATCATGTTACTGGTGTTAAACCAAAAAAGAGTAGTCAAAAAGAAAGATAGACTAATTTATTAAGATGTCAAACAAAAATTCCGAAATGGTTCCATAGAACATATAATTGGAGATTAACAATTATTAAGATTCAGAGCTGCCAGGTACAAACACCACAGATATGATTACTTGTAGAAGGCCCAACAATTAGTGAACAAGCCATATTTCTCTCTAACATGAATACATCAAGAATTAAATATCTTACAAATGCCAAATACCACTATGGGCCACTAGTTAGTCCTCCATCTCAGATTAAAGTAAACTTGGAGATGATTTAATTTAACTTATCAGCCATACACAGAATCATGAAAAGCCATACTTCACAAGTAGAAAGAATGGGTGTAACATGTACATTAAAGTAGACTAGATTTTGGCAATAAAATAAGCAGAAGGAAAAAAGAAGTTAAGAAGAAATGGGTAGGTTTCCTAATTGCATGTGAAAAAAATTAGAATTAATTCAAAAATGGGACCCCTTATAAAGAAGGTAAAGGCATTAAAAATCTTTAATTTTTGTATATTTAATTACTTTATTTGGTTTATGGATAATTTCACTAACTGTGTTGGCATCTGGTTAACAAGTGACACCAAATCAGTCACTCCCATTATAAGTTAGTATAAATTCTAAAATTTTGAATGTCTGTATAATGAGGTCAACTCATGTGACATTACAGCCACATCCCACATACGTATGCATGCAAAAAAAAAAAAGAGTAGAAGTACATGACCAATACCTTATATAAAAGCATTTCACCATGCTCATAACGTTCATTATCTGGTGGATAATCATCTTCTAATGTCCCTTCAAATGCTTCCAAAATTTCAACTGCTTTTGCACCACTAATATCAACCAAAAAAAGGAATACAGCATAAATACCTAAAGGATGAATGAAATTAATAAGACTTCATTCACTTAGAACTACTTGGCTAAGACAGGGACAGAAAAGGAAAAACTCTCATAACTGCTGTGCCAACAACTTCAATTCATTCATATATAAAGCCAAATGAAAATATGGCATCATCATTGTCTCCATATAAAACTATAGCAAAAACAACAGAACTCTGCAGTTAACAAGGCATTGCTTGTAAAAGGCTAATTTGCAACCAAATTTCATAAATGCAAGTGCAACCAGCTTAGAATAGTAGGGTACCTATCTATCTATCTACCCACCTATCTATACATATTAGTAACATCTTTAACACATTCTACACCCACCATATATTGTCATAAAAGAAGTTTGATATCTTATTGGATGTTTAGTTGAAGTCACACAAACAATATGAACCACGTGTTAAAAATCAACAGTAATTTCATCCATGTTAGCACCAATTGATCATATAATTAGAAACACTAAGTCCTGATTAAGCAATTAATTTAAAGAAAGGCTTTCATTATATCAACAAATATTTCAACTTTCAATACCAAAAGGCCCTTCATTTTGGACCTTCAAGTATACATAACAATAACAACACTTTAAAACATGTTTCACAAAATAAAAGTCAACAGAAATTGGTGAAAGTTAGCATAAGAATCGGAACAAATTTTTTTAAGAAAAAAATAGAGGACAAGTACTTTGAGTTTAAATGGTGGGCTACAGCAAAGCCAATCCAGTTCATGCGATGATTTGGTTTCAAATGCAAAAGTTGTTGTCTTGTATCAACAAATCCTGTCAAATCTCGCATTTGTGCCTACAATGCAAAAGATAACATAAATGTAATAATTTCTGAAACAACCTGAAACATGACAATGAGAAAATACAAAACCATGATCAAATCTGAAAAATTTCTCTCAAACTTCATATCTTAATAGAAAGACAAATGCTCATCATCTTCATACTTTTTCCTTTAACTTTTCAAGGCATATAAACCATAAAAAAGGGAAGGGGGGGGGCACAAATAAGTTAATGCCAACAAATGACTTAATTGTCTGAAATCCTGAGTTAAGAATCCATAATATGGCCAGTGCTAAAGCATCAAGGGAGAATAATAGAAATGAAAATCATCAATTTCAGTATCAAAGACGCCGACTTTTGTTACTATCCTGGAGCAGTAAGACACATGTGCAGATGAAGTTAAGAGAAGAACCGAACCAGATCTGATCCAGAAAGTATAAACACTTTCTAATTGCAAAGGTCATTCATGTTAAAACCTTCATCCATTAAGGAACTAATAGAATGAGAGACAAAAAGGTTCTGTGGCGGTAGACCAGAAAGTCTCAATTCATGGTGGTTGATTCTTACAGGACAATGAGAATGAAAGGATCAAATCAGACTGGTTGATTCTGATTATATTACTTGTCATTCTATAAACACTTTCAACCATTAAGGAACTAGTAGCATGAGAGAGAAAAAGGATCTGTGGCGGTAGACCAGAAACTATCAATTCAAGGTGGTTGCTTGTTACAGTATAATGAGATGAAAGGATCAAATCAGACTGGTTGCTTCTGATTATATTACTTATGTTTTATTTTTGTGTGTGCATCAAAACAAAACCTTCAATTAAGATACTAAATCTGAACCATCTCTCATATTAATCTGCTGCCAGAATATCAGATGATGTCTGTTATATCCTTTTCCTTCCCCTAAAGCCATAAATTGTTTCTATCAAAACTATGATCTAAATTTTCAAAGTTACAAAACCAGCTGACTCATCTACTTTCCAAGTGTTTAAGAAGATATTTTTTTCATGGTCTCATACAGCCTCTCCCTTTTAGTTGAGTTATCTCCATAAATTCCATTCCTCTGTTTTAAGCCATATATCTTCATTTCTTTTGTTACTATCTTAATATAATTATGCCTTTTCTATCCATCTACTAGTAGATTCCATCAAGCAACTAAACAGCTTCAAATTTCATAAAATTTATTTTCACTTCACTACTATGTAGCTGATCTTGGTGTTTTCATCCAGTTATATTAAGTTACCACAATGAACCTGCCCTTACCAACTACCACGAAACTTACAGTTGCACAAAAGTTGGCACCAAACTATTTTAGTTGCAATATTGACTTGCCTACAAGTACCCTAATACTTAAGATTCTCAAATTCTACAATGGAATCTGAAAAATCTTTTAGGCAAGCCACAAAGCTTACAAGAAATCTTATACAGAGAAACTCCTTTAAATGTTTGAAAAATACCATGACAAGCAAGTGTTCTTACTTAACATTAAGCATACAACTGATAAACATCTTAGATTTAACACTAAGTCTAGATGTACAAATCATAAAGAAGGAAGGTAAATAAGGTATACCTGCAAGAGTGACAAGTCCCGTAGTATTTCAATGTTGTCTGGATCTATTCTCAAGGCGTTGCGATAGCATTTGATAGCCTCCCTGTATTCTCTATCTGACCGATAGAGGAGACCATAAACGTGCCAGCAAACATGACTTTTTACATCATTCTACATTAAGACACAAACATGAAAACAATGTTAGGAAAAAGTGACATTGCTTTGACATTATAGCAACCAAAAGAAAATAAATAAGATAACCTTTACACCTAGCCGAACAAGCTCATAAGCTTCAGTTTTCCGATCCATGCAATTTAAGGTTAACCCCTTCATTGACAATGTTTCTGACAATAATGAATAAAAGCCCATATGACAACATACAAACACAATAAACAAACAGTTGCCAGATAGTATAAAATATTACTTGGAAAGTGCATATTTAAAAGAATGGATATATTAAACAAAACGCAGAGAGAGAGCTACTACACTCTACCAATACCACATGCTAATGAATATTCACAAAACCCAACCAAGATGAAGAAGGTATTCAAATATTGCAGATTTCAAACTGCATAGGCTAAAAATGTCGTTATATACCCCAAATTAATGCAATATATTCAGTTGATAGAGAATATCTTCACATTGATACTGCTAGAATGTTCCACTTATCTCTAGAACCATCATAAATCATGGACTAGTCACTATACAGCTAGTGCTGTCAAAAATGCAATTGACATCAATCATAAGACATAAGAAAGGAACATACAGTCTACAGAAACAATCATGTCAAATTTAGAGGCATTCTTGTAAGGATTATCGAAACCAATAACCTTGATAACAACATAAACTATCTAGTGACAGCCCCTTTTTCCTCTAAAGTGTAAAGTTCTTTTTGTTTCAGAGTTCTTGCATCTTTATACAGGTACATTTACAAGAACCATGCAAACATAAACACTAAACAATAAGTGCCTCTCAGCCAAAAACAAATAAATAAATAAATAAGTGCTTAAAATTAAATTACCTCCATGGTCAGGAAACTTTTTCAGTATTGCATCTGCAGCCTTCAGTCCTTTCTTGTACTGTTTAGTTTCATGTGATTTCTGCAATGATAAAATATACAAGAGCTTTAGCAATAGCACATGGACCTCCAAGCAATAAAAATTCAGTTATGAGAATTAGCTAGAATATAATAACAGAAAAAAATTAATTACATAAAAATCAGGCAAAAAAACTGTGTCAAGAGTCCATTACTATAGAAGTTAAAATAGAGTAAGAATTCACCAGTCAAAACTCTAGTTTTCACTATAAATAAGGAGAAATAAGAGGAAAGGGGGGAAAACTCTCAATAGCGTGTGGAAAACATCCAAATGTTGCTATTCTATATCTAATACCAACAAGTTCTTAAAATATATAAATATTCAAGTTTAACCTGCAAAGTCTACAATTACATTAACAATTGTCCCAGTCAATTTATCAAATTCTTAAATAGATTGTTTCGCAAAGGTTGTTATTGTCTTGAATGCTAATGTGCATCAAAGCCAAAATGCCACAATTGCTTCCCATTAGGAACCAACAAAATTCCAATTTTAAAAAGTTGGCAACATGCAAGAGAAATCACTAAAGTAGGAGTCACCAAACCCCTTTATTTTCATTTCTCTAATTTTCTCCGTGATGATACAAATGAATTATCACCAAAAGGAAAGCACAACGAGCATCCTTACTTTAAGAAAAATAAGGTCAAAGCAAAATTCAATTTTTTTAAGTTGCTTCTCAACAAAATCGAATTCATTGACCTAAATTAAGCAAAGCAATAAACTTAATTAAGCTTCAATTGCTAAACAGAACAAAGAAAATGAACTTAATTTATACGAAAAATTGCCGAAAAGCAAAAACCTAATTGATAAACAAGCTTATCTAGTCCAAATTTCCATTTATAATTGATATCCACCAATTTTCTCAGCAAACAAACAGACCAGTATCCAGCTAGGGTTTTGCAAGCAAAGAACAAAAAGAAAAAAGAAGTGCGATCGAATAAACAGAAAATAAGAAAGCAAAATACGAGTATAAATACCAAGTAGAAATACGTAGATACGAACTGAAAAATGAGAGAGAAAAGAGAATCGAAGCCTTACGACAATGAGTTTGAAGAGGTTAGCTTCCTTCGGAGGCAACGAAGCTCCCATTGTTGAAGAAAATTAGAAAATTTTAGAAGAAAAACGAGAATCGTTAGAGAAAAAAAATGAGAAGATTGAGACTTGAGAGATGAAGTGAGAGTTAGGGGCTTGCAAGAGAGACAATAGAGTGGTGGCGTTTATCTGCTGCTTCAACCCTACTGTCAATAACAAGCTTGAACAAAAGTAAAATTAAAAAGGAATAAATAAATAACTTTTTGATTAATATATATGGGCCGTTGGTTCATTTGTCTGACGGAAAATTTAATAAAAGCGTGATCTCACAAATTTTTATTAATTGATATCATAATAAGATATTTAACATATAAAATTAATAGAAATATAAATTATTTTTACCAATTTAATGTTTAATAGGTGTTAATTTAAAATTTAAATGATTATTATATGTTACATATACATTTAATCAAAATATATGTAAATTTAAATATTGAGATATAATTTTAATTTTTTATTAATTTTACTTATAAATATTTTTATTAATTATTTTATTATAAAATCAAATAATAAATATTTTTATGAAGTACTTAATTTTATAATTCTCCCATTGTCTTTTCCCCTATACCTAATCATTTTTCTAATCATCTATATTAGTATTAGATATTAATTAAAAAAGTTACTTTGATTTGTCTTTGAATCAAACATGCTAAAAGGTAACTTTAATCATTAATAAAATATGTTTGATATTTTGATATCATGCAAGCAAGTTGTTTTAGAGTACAAACTAATCGAAAACAATTAGCAAAAACTTTCACTTCAAATAATAACTAAAAAGATAAAGTGAATATAAAATTTGTCGTTTTAAATAATCATATTATTTTTGCATTACATGTTAAATAAAAAATCACAAAAATACTTAATTCTTATAATGATTCCAGAGAAAGATATAGAACCTCTTTTTCTTCGGTTTGAAACTAGAACCTCTTTTTCTTTGGTTTGAAACTAGCAAAGAAGCTTGCTTTATAAATTGTTTTACAAATTTTATGAATGAGTTGAATTCAATAAATACTCAAATAATTTTTAATTTTATTATCTAAATCTAACTCATATAATAAAAAAAATCAATTATTGTTCAAACTCATTAAATATTCATTTATTAAGTTAAAATTTAAATTTAAAATTCAAATTTAAAATTGATTTTAAAAAATATTATTAAAAGAAATTAAATTAATAAATGAAAGTAATCCACATAAAATAAATAAAAACTAAAATTATAAATTAGAACACTCAATAAATTAATTTAAGTATTACCTTCATAATAAATAATTTATAAATAAATATATAGTATTAAAATACTATTATTTATAATCAATTTCGTATAATTAGTACCCATAAAACACTATCCGAACTTTATGCCAACCTATAATGAATTATAATATTTTATTATCGGAATACCATCCAAACCATACTATCCAAATCGACTTTTAAGATGCTCTAATCTTACTACCCAAACCCATACTACCTAAACCGACTTAGAGGATGCCTTAATCCGACCTGTTATTATTCCTAACAATTTGATAACGAAATCCAAGTAAGAGATGGACCAAGTATCTTCATTATAAAGATGATTTTTCTACTATCATATATGATGAAAGAAGAAATTTTCATCGTCAAGTCAAGTACAGCAGAGCCACCAAAAATTCAAACTTTAGTTTGGAAACCACCAAATATTCAAATCTTAGTTTGGAAAATTCCGATTTACGTACAACATGGTGAAGAGCAGATGCAGTACCCAAGACGGTAACGATCAAAATAATTTCGTGGCAAGGAAAGAGCAAAATATAAACAGTGGAGGGAAAAAAGAACAAGAGAGGTAGCCTGAAGAAATAATCTCTTAATAGCGTAGCACTGCAAACTTTTTGGCTTGATGATAGACTTGACTTCATATTTGTATCTGGTGCATGGCCATGCGGAACTGAATCTGAAGAACAAAGTAAAGATCTTCAAGGATTTTGCAACAGCAGCAGGAGCTGAGCACCAAAATATTTAAGACATTGCCCCATTTTCAACTGGTTCCTAGTCCATCCTCTTCCTATTCTGTTAATTTGAGCCTCTAGCTATTGCTAATGGTGAAGCCCTGCTGCTCTCACCGATCTCATTTTTACATAGGGGACAGGATGCATTGATTTTCAACCATTTATCTACACACACCACATGGAAGACGTGGATGCACGGCAGCTCCCTCAGCTCATCATTGTCTGCATACTTTGCCAAGCAAATACAACAAACCTGCAACATCTCAAGTTAGTAAGCTGTATTATTAATCCAAGGACAGGCGAAGATAAAATTGCTCATTTGCACCTCACAGTCAATGCAACATATCTATTTTATGTATCCAGTAACCATGTGAATAAAGAGATATTCATGTCAACTCACAAAGTTATACATTTTAGGACACCAGAAGTCAAGCAAAGCAAACATATAGCTGAATGCAGCAAGAAAAATTAAGAGACAAAACTCAGCTAGATGCTCCAAAAATTCATTGTTCTGTCTATGATTAAATTTGTTCAGTTTCATCCAGTTTGATTTTAGCAAGTACTCTGAATGCAGGTTAAGTGATTGCAGTTTACATGTAAAGACCAATAAAATGTTAGCAAATTCCTAGCATTAAACTTACTGCATCATCCCCTGATATCACACGTTCCTTTGCTGTACCTGTGGCCAGGACTCCACCTTCACCAGCAGAATTTTCCTGATCATTTACATTTCCAGTTTTCTTGTATTTAAACTTGTAGGTTGGCAATGCGCTTATAGATTCCATGGTGGCTCCTCTAGTTTGTGAAAAATCCTCTTGAAAACCAAGGACAGAAATTATGCAAGGCAAGCAGCAACAAATTGTTGCACATAGTATGAATGGCATGGCATATCCAATACAGCTAAAAGTAAGGAACACTATACATAATCTGCAATGAAACCGATAAACAGTTGACAAACCGTAATGAAAATGTGAATCTCAGTCAAAACAGAGCAATAGATTTCATTAGTCCCCATTGTACCTGTACAATTTAGGAGCATCAGACGGAGATGAGTGACCTCCAAATATCCACACATTGCCCACAACAAACCACACTGCAAAAAAACAATCTAGGGCCATCTTGAAATGGTCTACTAATCCATTGAGCCTGCATATTAGATGCCAATTCTTCACTTAGTGACAACATCTAAATGATAATATACAGAACCTACAGAAACTTCTGAGATACTACAATAACAGCTTATTATATTTTATATGCATACATATATTTTTTAACTGCATTGCCTCTTTATGGCCATAAGAGCTCCTAAATTTTTGGCATGCTTATTTTTTTCAAAGTACAATATGCAAAGTTTTGGCTTCACTATCATATAAGTTTCAATTTTTATATGTCCTCCTTTTGAGCAAGAATTTAAAGTTACCTCAAATCCCAATTGAAGAACACAATTGCGACTGTTTAAGTCCCATTTCATCAGATTTTACAAAAAATTCATTGACAAGAACGTTGGGTGTTGAAATAATACTGAATGAACTGATATAATAATACTAATATCTCAATTTTGTATTTATCTGTGTAGATCAACAAGCTTACTGGGCTCCTTTTGCATACTCCAGCTTACACTTCAGTGATCACATTAATTCAAAACATACCAGTTGTGAAATTAATTCAAAACATACCAGTGTTTATTGCACAAGAACAATTATTAGGAGGATTTCTAATCCATATTGCAATCTATTACAAACCAAAAAATTCTTTTAAGTAAATTAGACCTGGTTGCTATTCTTGCTACATCTCTTCCTTCTTTTTTTTTTAATTTTATTATCTACAAAATGCAAAAATTAAATTTCAGATACAAAAAGAAAAAAAAACCATTTCTAAATAATTCAAAATTTCTTAGATAGCAAAAAGCACAATTTCTCTTTGTGCACCTAAATGAAGCCTAAGATCAATCTAAAATATTGTGCAGAATAGATCTCCATCTCCATTTCCAATGCCACTACAGTCTCCCCATTCCAGCACCATTACTCACCAACACCATCACAAAAACAAAGATGTTAGTGGTAACACCATTGAACTTTGCAGTATTGGCATAAATATGTAACTGAATCATCATTATCGTCTTCATGATTTCCACCATTATGACTGCCACCATAAGCACCATCATTTCGTTCTACTACCACTACCATCACAACAATTTTGCACTTAGCAATTCCCCCTTAGCTAGAACATAGAAAAAGAAGAAAATTGAAGACCTTCCATCTAAAATCCTCATTGCTCTCAATTTCTTTCAAGATATTCAGAATCTATTTGAAAAACTTAACAGAAATAAATATCAATTGACACATTGATGAAAAATCCCACCAGAAAAACATGCACGCTTCATTCTGTTAAGTGTGAATAAATCAATGTTTCAAGTCTTGGCAGTCATCAAGTCAAAGTCTAACATACTCAAAACACATCAACCAAATAATTGTTTTCAACCTTTAAATTGGTAACTACATGAAGTTAAACCCTCAAATTATACCAAAAGTGTTACTATGTTTTTGTGCCATATTACATTCTCTTAGTCTTAGTCCAACAAAGAGTTCAAAAAGAAATCAATAAAAAAATAGCAGGCGCCAGAACTTTTTCTTTTTCATGCTCTTACAAATTGTTATTCAACTAAAATGCACTATTAATTAGTCTCTTCATCATTGATGATAAATGCGAGGAAGTTAATGATGTAAAGTAATTTCCAATCCCCTCTATCCAACTTTATCGTATAAAAAGAGAAATCCGGAGTTTTATTAACCCACAAGTACACATAAAGTAGCGACTGAGTAACAAATGAAAACACACCTTGTACTTAAAGTTCCTGCTATCTCAGCGTTCCTTGTTGCTGATTCAGTGATGTGATTATTCTCCTCATCTGAAGCTTGAGTAACTGAGACAGCTGTATAGGGTGTAGTCTCGCTGAGATTGCCATGAGAAGAACCTTGACGTGAGTGTGATGAATCTTGCTCGATACCCTGATTGCGGTTATGAAAGCGCCAATAAAGAATAGGAAGTATTGCAACACAACCAGATGCATAACCAACAATCCATTCAAACAATGGAGCTTGTGGCTTTTCATTTCTTGACAATGACAGAACAACAATAGATGCTATAATCTGACTGACAGTGACAACTAACTCAACAGAAATCCATAATCCAGAATTTAAAGGGCTCCTATGACGACGATCATACCCAGCACTTCTCATGAATGATGAATTCCTAGAGTTCAATCTGTTTGAGAAAGAAGAAGTCTGATTAGTGGGAGCTTGTGTGCTACTTGAAGGTCTATGTTCACTTTGTATTAAGTTCACTCCAGAAGGTTGCTCTTCCGGAGATAAGTGTGATGAAGCATCATCATGCCTTGTTATGTCAATAATGTGCTCTTGATCTCTAAGGCTTTCCACTCGTTCCATTAGCAAGGGGTATTGGTCAGTTTGCTCACAGCTTTCTTCTGGAAAGGAACTGTCCATCTAAGTGTGGTGATCCAAGTAGAAGGTGTGAATGCATAGGTTGCTTACAGACTTTCTAGATATCTACTGCTTTTCTCCCCCCAAAATTAATAAGCTGTGCAAAGCAACGTAAAACACTTGGCACTGCAAAATCTACAAATCTACCAACTTTATTCCCTCTTTGCAAAAAAGCTGCCATGAAATCAAGCGTAGAATAAATTTTTACACTAATCACGTAAAAAACCCATGTCTTAAAATTCTAGAGAGAGCATAAGTGTGTGTGCATGTAGTTATAAAAAGATTACAACATCACATAACTGGTAAGAAAAATTGAGCAGCAGCAGCTCTCCAAAATGATGCACCAACAGCATAATCAGACAACAAAGCAACTACAGAATAAACAGGACAGCATTTACTACAAATATATTAACAAGTCATTCAAATCACTTTGTGAGGTCACCACTACATAAACAAAAGAAACTAGATCCTAAAACAATAATACAGCGAAACAGTGGCATTAAGCATCAACAAGATTTTCAGAAGAAAAGATCTGATATTTCCCACCAAATTCATACAAAACTAAACTAAAACTAATTATAAATAAAAAGCCAAGCCAAATAAATTCAAACTTTTCAAAACATCATGATTTAAGTAAACTAAACATCACATATAGTTTTGATAACGCAAAACATTATTAGCATGTTATTTTCACAATAACTTGACTTCAACTGAAAAATAAAAATAAAAATTCAATATTTTAAATATTTAAGCTATTCTTTATGCAAATTAAAACAACCCATTAATTAACTGCAAGAAAACTAAAAACCTATTATTAATTTTGCAGAATCAAGAAAAATTAATAGGAAAATAAAGCCCTAAATGAAAACAAAAAGGAATTATTGGAAATAGATTGGAACATTACCTAAGATTTTGAATAATATATATCCGATAGTATATGAAAGTAAATAAAAAAAATAGAAGTGCCAATAGACAAGATGATAAAGCTTTTCAAAGCCCACTTCTTTTTCTTCTCTTTTCTTTCATTTTCTAAAGAAAATATAGCGTCAGATTTTCTGCTCCATTGCTTGCGCCAAAACAAAGACAGAGCGCAAGCGTTTCTTTTTTTTATTTGATTTTGTTTTTGTTTTTTGGGTGGAAAGAAGAGAGGGAGGTACAAAAAAGTGAGAAAATCGTGGACCGTTTTATTAAGGAAGTTCAGATCAAATGTGGTTGATATTTTTGCCAGCATTGATCTAACGGTTTGATCTTAACCACGTGTTTTCTTTTTTTTATTATTTTCTTTATTTGTAACAATTGAGGGTCTATGCATGACACTCGTATGTTAAACTTTGCACATGCTAATTGCATGAAAAATATTTTTTTTTACTTAAAAAAAAAAACAATTTTTATGAGACAATTGAGAAAAAAAAGTATATTACATAAAAGAAATCCTTTAATTAAGCATCATTTCTTATCAAACACCTAGAAATATAAAAATATTGCAATTTAAAATTTTTTTATTTTATAGTACAACATCCACTAAAGATATTTTAATGTCATCATTCATAAAATTAAAAAAAAATAATAATAAGGTTACCGGTATCTCCTTATCTGTTTGCAAATTTTTCTTTCTTTTTTTTTTTTCATACAACTTCACTATGTATCTCAAACCTTCCTCTTTTCGTAGCCATAGATAATCTTTCAAGTCTCGTGCTGCTATGATCATGTGGGTCGGTGCCCCAATGGTCGAGCTGCGGGGTTTGGCCAGGTTCATCCTTTTATTTAAATTTTATATGAACAATTATTTCATTTATTTAACAAAATTTTTAGATTTTACAAATAAAATTATTAAAGTGCTACTTATAGAAGATATATTTAAAAAATAAAAAATAATTAAAAAATCAAAATGCATCAATTTATTAAGCTACTTGTAAAATATATTAAATATTTATCATAATGTATAAATCTGTAAACTTATTATTAGACATAAATTAAAAAATCGTCACTAATATTTTTTGTTTAGGTATTATTGGTCACCTGATTGAATCTGTTCTATTTAAAAAAAAAGTCTCAAGATTGAGTTAAATATCTTTAAATAATAAATTCTGATCAACGAAATTAAATTTTAGGTTCAAGAGTATGATTACATGTGAGAAATATTATAATACCTTTAAAGTGCCCATCTAAAAGATGGTGTCAGTTTGATTTCAAATTATCTAAACCTTAAATATATTTATATTTTATCAAAATATTTAATATTAAAAATTAATCCTAAAATTACTCCAATAGTTTGGTAGCAATTTAAGATAATTTTCTCACCTCATAAATATTCATGAAGACTAATGTCTCGTTCTGAAGAGGTTCCATCGTCAAATTTATTAATATACTTTATCCAAGAAAATAACTAATAAAATCTTTCAACGGTTTGGTAGGATTTATTTTGATGCAAATCTTCTAATAATTTGGTGAGATTTTATTACGAAATATTTATGAAATTTATTTTTTAAAAAATTTATTAAATCTTTCAATAGTTTGATAAAATTTAACTTAAGATGCAATCTTCCAATAATTTAGTAGGATAAAATACAAAATTTTATTAAAACAAAAATTATTTTTCTTTTTGAAAATCGATTTATGAAATTCTCTAATAGTTTGGTAGATTTTATAAAATTTAAAGTCATGAAAGATCTTTTAATAGTTTGGTAGGATTCGTAAATTTATTAGAAAAGAGAATTTTTTTTTAATTTATTTTTAGGCTTTTTTTTTAAATAAAATAAATAAAAGAAAATTTACAAAATGAAAATAAATTGCTCAAAAAAAGAAAAAAATAAGTAACATAAAATAAAAATGAAAATAAAATAAAGTAAAAAAACTTAAATTAAATTAAAAAATAAAATGAAAAAAGAAAAACCTGTGATTGGGTCGAGTTGATCAACGGGCGATGAACGGATCCTACTCGAGTTCACGCGGATCCTGGGCACTTAGAAATGGCATCGTGTTGGGACGCTATAAAAGCTAAATTCCTCCGTTTTTCTTCAAAAGCTCCCAGGATCCTACTCGAGTTCACGCGGATCCTGGGCACTTAGAAATGGCATTGTGTTGGGACGCTATAAAAGCTAAATTCCTCCGTTTTTCTTCAAAAGCTCCCAGTCTTCTCTTTCTCTAGCCCAGATTTTCTTCACCTTTTCTCTAAAAAAGCCATGAACATTTAACCAAAAATCAGGCAACTCGTCGGTTTCTGAAAAATATCGTCGAAATTCCATCGAAAAATTCAAAGTCTATTGAAAAATTTAACGAAAAATTCAAACCTTCAAACCCAGTTTTCTAGAAAATTTCTAAAAATTTTCAGATTTTCAACCTTGAACTTAGAAATTCGAAATCTTGATTCTAGCACTTCAAATCTAAACCAGAAACTTCAAATTAAACTCAAAATCTATAAATCTAGAACCTTTAAACCTAGAAACTAAACCTAAAAATTCTTTCTAATGTAGACACTTATTTGTGTTTAGGCTCACTGAAGTTCGAGCCTGATTAGGTCTATCGAGGTTTAGGCCCAATTGGGCCCACCAATTATAAAAACGTCAATTTGTGTCCGGGCCCGTTAAGGTCCAGGCCCGATTGGGTCTATTAAAGTTTGAACCCAATTAGGCCCATCAATGTTCGAGCCCATTTGAGCCTAGGCCCAAGTGTTAATTTGTTTATTATTATCATTATTATTATTATTTATTTTTCATCCTTTTTTTTTATTCTTTTTCCTTCCTTGCTACATTACTTTGCTGTTTCAATCCACACGTGCACAATAGAATTGGGATCAGAATCCCTGGGTCAAATACAAGATCAAATCATTGGAATTTTAGACCAAAAATCAAATTAGATAGAATGCAATCCTAAGATTCAAGCCTGGGATTGATTCTGTCCATTTCCTGAATTAATCCTAGGTTACCTAGAAATTAAACCAATTCTACAGGACAAGGATTTGGAAAAAAAATAGAGAAATACTATTGGAAATTTTTTGGAGATTTGGGCAGAAAGTATTCTGGAATGTTAAGTTTGAAATTTTAGAGTTGATTTATAGTTCTGGGAGTAAATTCAGGATTTTGAAGGTGAATTTAAGGTTATAGGAGGTTCAGGGAAGGCTTAGAACCATCTAAAAATTTTTTTGGGTTTGGTTGAATTTTTTCGTAAAGTATGAATTTTTCAATGAAGTTTCTGACGATCGGTTGAATTTTTAGATCACATTCTGGCCAACTTCCTAAAAACTGGTGGTTTTTCAATTTCTATTTGAATTTTTCGGTAACTTTTTCAGAAATTGATGAATTTTTTTATCCTGGTTGAAATTTTAGGTGAAAATTTTTAGAGAGAAAGTAGAGGATTTTGGGCTAGAAAAAGAGGCTTTGGGATTTCTGAGGAAAAACACATAAGGGTGCCTTTTATACTACTCCAGAATGACATCGTTTTGGGTAAGCTATGATTTGCACGTAGACTCGGTGACCCGCGCGTTAACTCGCGCTTCGACCTGATTACAAGCTTTTTCTTTTTCATTTTATTTTATTTTTTGCTTTTATTTGATTTTATTTTTAACCCATTTTTTATTTTCTATTTTTTTCAAGAAAAAAAGTAAAATATATTTCTGCCAATGGTATTCTTAAAAAAAAAAAGAAGAAAAAATATCTTTTTTTTTAAAAAAGAGAAAAACAAAAAAAAAATCTTTGTAAATAATGTTGTCAAAATAATAACACATAAAAAAATATAAGAGAAAATTTTTTAGGTTTTACTATTTTTTTTATGTAATAAAATGTTAAATTACTTGGTAAGTCATAAAAATGATCAAGGCCTAGATAATTCAAAATCAAAATAGTATTATCTTTGTGATAGGTGTTGTGGGGGTACTACAATCTTCTCATACGTAATCGACTTCTGAACCTAACCTTTATTTTGCATATCAGCTTCAATCAGGTGGCCAATCACACTTAACCAAAAAAGATTGATAGCAACTCTTTTTCATTCCAAGTCTAGCTGTAGGTCCACAAATCTATACGTTATGACAGTTTGATGACTCCGTTGGAGACATTAAAGAGTCAAGCCAGTAAAAGATTTCTTATTATCCAAGTCTTGCTTAACAAATTTAAAATTATCCTTTTTCATTGCTTATACCTGCTTTATTATTTATTACATAATTGTTTATTTGTCTACCCTATTATTCGTTACTTATATTTGCTTAAATATCTGCTTATTTATTTGTCATTTATTTGCATGTACATATATAAGCCCTCTACCCGAGCTCTATCTTTAGGAGGGAGTGAAGTATCTATGCCCTCGTGACATTTTATGTCTTTGCATAGGCTGCGAAACACTCCCACTCAGATTAAATCCTTTCCACTTGAAGCTTATGATGGGTGCGGATTAGGGTGCCTTACTAGTTTGTAATGGACCATGATGTAGGGAACAATTTGTGAACCTTTTAGAAATAGCCCAAACCACATATAGTTAACTTTAGAAGCCTAACATAGATGGAGCCTTATTTTCCCACGTTTTGTAGATAATCAAAAATTCTAGATCATGTTGTTATCTTAACTATTATATTTTCCCTATGTTTCATTAAAGTGACTAACTAATTTTTTTATCTTTTTTTATTTCTTTTTGTATACATTCAAGAACATGTTTACAGATTGCACAGTATTCTTGCCTCAAAGCTATTTCAATAAAAACCCTCATGGATTATACAAAATGTTAGGTTTACACCTCATCTATACTATTCGAATGTGACTCCCCCATAGAGGTGAGAATGAAATCAGAAAAGGGGCAGCTAGAAGGAGACTATTTACTACATGATCATGTCCTTACATTATTAAGAGAAGTCCACCTACTCTTCAAACATAATAACTTGAAAAGCCTATTAGACGTATAGAATAGTATGACCCCTTCAAGGTATGAGGCTTTTTGTGAAAAGTTTGGACATATTGCATATCTCTTATCAATGAAGTTTGACTACTCACTTATCAAGGTGATGGTACAATTTTGAAATCCTTCCTATCGATGTTTCATCTTTAATGAGATTGATCTAGTATCGATAATAGAAAAATATTCAACTCAGGTAGGTATGCATCTACTGTATCCAGATAGAGTATACATCAAGAAACATAAATCAGAAAGTTGTAAAAAGCTGGGTCAGATGCTAGAAGTGGGAAAAGAAACTATAGATTCATACATTCGAGAGAAAAGAGACCATAAGGGCATTTCAAAGGAAGTTTTCTAATATTTCATTATCAAGCATCCAAATGATGATAAGGGAATGAATGCACTTACTCTGGCCATATATGGGTTGGTCATTTTCCCCAAGGTTTTAAGACACATTGAGATAGAAGTAGTGGATCTATTTGAGCATAATGAAAGAGGGTGTAATCTTTTACCAGTTATCTTGGCAGAAACTATCAAATCTTTAAGTTTTTGTAGGCAGATGAACAACGCACATTTTATAGGTTGTTTATCCTTATTGTACGTATGGATGAAGAGTCATTTTAAATGCAAGAAAAGTGCCTTTACCAAACCTTATTTCTACACCCGAAATCCAATTAAGGAATTCTACCAGAGTACTTAGCTAGAAGTAAAGACCCAAAAAGAGTGAAAAATGTCTGCTACAAGGGCTCACTGCTGGTCAAGTAAAATGGTTAGCTTTATGGATAGACAGGGAACCTATGTTGTATCAATGTGGAGATGAGATAGGGGTTCTACTTTTAGGCTTATAAGGGTCAACAAGTTATGCACCATTGATGGTAAATAGGCAGCATGGAGCTTAACAGTTCACTTTTATGACCTATAAGCTCGGCTAGTTTGACTGCTCATATAGGGAGCCTAAAATTTTTTAAAAGATTGATAACATGATTAAGGCCTGGAAAAAGCCCAAAAGAGTAAGCCCAAGGCTGTTCATTGATAAATTCACTCAGGGATATTTGATTTGAAAAAATAAAAAGAAGTCAAGAGATCACATTTATGCCTCAAGATATCACATACCGGTGGGCCAAGAGTCAGACAATAAACTTTTTGAGTTAGAGCATGAAATGAAAAAAAAGAAACTGAAGCAAGAAATTTTGAAGCTATAGGGAGAAAAGGACTAGTGGCAAAATAAAGTAAAAAAATTAGAGATCCAAGTCCATAAGATTTTCAAAGAGTACAGTAAGGACCAAAAAGTTGTTAGAGAATAGGACGATGCCTTAAAAGAGTTGAAGGAGTTACAACATAAGCATAAGAGGTTATGCATTAGGTACAAGCCAAAAAAATAAACAATACAAAATTGGTTCATGAAAATGAAGAGCATGACCAAATAGAAAATACTTTCATAGAGGTTGAGCAGGAGAATCAATGGTTTTCAGACCACATTTTGACTTTGACATTGAAGTTGAGTGAATAGAAAAATCATGTTAAGATTCTTACAAAAAGGCACAGAGAATTATCTCATTAGGTGTGGTGCATAAAAAAAAAATTACGAAAATAAAGATACATAAAGCACCTCACTACTCAGAAAGGCAAGGTTATGATCCAAATAGGTGAAATGGCAGAAAAGACTGAGGCACTGAGAGCTTTGATTACACCAGTAGGAGAGCATGGATAGAAACTGTTAAACTTTATTGAGGAAGTTAAAGACGACCATAAGCAAATTAGACATTTTTATAGAGGAACAATATTAGGTTTGATGTAAAACAGACTTCTGTGGAATAAATGAAAATTTTCTTTTGTTGGATTTTTTGTTTAAAGGGGTAAATATTTACTCTTTTTTTTTATTTTTTTATTTTTTTATGCATTTGCATTACATTCATTCATCCATTCATTATCATAACAACATCTTCAATTATGGTACTAAGATGCAAGAATAGCTACACATCAATATAATACTTGAGCTTGAGCTAGAAAGATGAAGTAGGATAATATGAGCCATCTTAAAAAGATAAAAAAAAAAGCCCAAAAAGCACTAGAGGGAAAGCTGAGCAAATTTTAGAGGCCATGAAAAAGGTAAATAGAAAAAAATTAGTAGAAAAAGATACTTCACAAGAAGCTACCAACTCAGCATATCTTTCAGGCTTTGGTCCATAATAAAACCAAACCACACCATTATTTCAACCTCAATAGGCAGCCTTTTCAAAATACAACTACCCATGAATGACCTATGCATCAAGCCATGTTAAAAGTTATGATAATCTTGTCTTCATCGAAAGGGTAGTTAAGCTCGTTCAAGTCCCTACTGCAGAGGATAAAGAAGGGCTGATAAGTTTTGATACCAATGGGAGCTCAGCACCTAATATTAGTGGGAATCTTTTATCCAGTCATATAGTCAATGCCTTAGATGAAGACAAAAGGCATGTAAAAAGAAGGGTAGAAAAGATTAAAATGCCATTCAACCAATTCTATGATGCCTTATATGAAGTTGGGTTGATACAACCAGTGACTCTATGCACTTACATGGAAGGATGCATTCCCAATCAAGGGTGTAAGTATCACAAAGAAATCCAAGGCATTCCATTGAAAAATGTCGATAATTTCACCAGAAGGTATAAAATTATTAGATTTTTATCAAATAGAGTTATATGAGAAAATAATAGCCTCAAAAAATGTTAGAGTGACTATAATAGATAAATGGGTGCCAAAACCTATCACTATAAGCTATAAGGAGAAGCACAATCAATTAGGAGCAAATTTGTTTCCAAACCAGTAGCTTTCAGAGTTCTCTGCCCATTTTTTTATAAAGATAATGAGGCGGTACCTTAGAGATATGAATGCGAAGTGATGACTCAAAGATAGCAATGATCAAAAGCTAAAACTGCCAATATAATAAGAGTAGAAGGCATGACTAGAAGTGGAAGTGTTATACTCTAAAGACTTTAATAAGAGTAAGGAAAAGAAAAGAGAAACAAACTGAATAAGAGATCCCAGAAAAGGATACTCCAAAATCCATGCCTGAAAAATAGGCTCGTGAATTTTTTAAGCTAGTCAAGTATAGTAAGTACTCTGTGGTGGAACAATTGAATAAGATGCTAGTTAGGATTTATCTATTATTACTTCTCTTGAACTCTAAATCGCATCGCAATATCTTGTTAAAGGTATTGAATTAGGCTTATGTAGTCCATAATATTTTCATAGAATATGTAAACCATCTGGTAAGTAATCTAGTGGTACCACATCATATCTCTTTCAGTGATGATAAGATTTCATCGAAGGTTAAAAGAAGCACTAAGGCATTACATATCACTGTTAAATGTAAATGTCATATAGTAGCTAAGGTCCTTGTTGATAATGGGTCAGCTATTAATGTTATGCCTGTATCTACTTTAGCTAAATTACTCTTTGATATGTCCATATCCAAGACAGCCAAATGACAGTCCGAGCATTTGATGGGATAGGTAAAAAGTCTTAGAAAACATTGAGTTGCCTATCCAGATTAGACCATGTATCTTCAATATAAAATTTCATGTCATGGATATATCTTCATCATATAACTGCTTATTGAAAAGACTATGGCTCCATAAAGCAGGTGTCATACCTTTCTTATTGCACCAAAAAATCAAATTCAGTGTAGAAGAGCAATTAGTGATTATGGTCGAGAAAGAAGATTTGCTGGTGACTTAACCCATAAATGCCCCATATGTGAAAATAACGAAAGAGTCATTGGAATGTCATACAAATCTTTTGAACCTATTAATGCAGTAGGTGAAGGGTTCAAATTCAATCAGATTATAGTTAATCATATAGTTAACAAAGGTTAGAGTATTGGGTTTACCCTAAGCAAGAATCTTTAAGGGATAAAAGAGTTCCCAAAACTTGAGGACAATAATGGCAGAGTCGATTGGGTTATAAGGCATAGAAAGTTTTAGGCCATAATAGAAGGGCAAGGAATGAATCGACAGTTGTTCTGCATTTAAATAAGACTTTCACTCCTAGAGGATACATGTTTTTGAAAGCCAAAGACAATCTAAAAGAGGAACCAAAGTGGGAAGAAATTTTTACCAAGCTGTCCATTCACATGGTGGATGATAGAAGGCAAGATGAAAAAACCTGGGTTTATCCATGCCCACCAAGATATGAATTACAGAATTGAAGGGTCATTCAAATGACTATTATTTTTTATTTTCCTTCAATGTAATCACACCTTCTAATTACTTATGCTTAAAAACATTAAGATGAACTCTTATGTTTGGGCCTTTCATATTTCGTTATTTCAATAAAAGTAGGAGCGTGCATTTTGTTCATTTCTTTCATTCTATCACCCTATCAAAATTTTTTGCCAATATTTCCTATTCCATTAATTTTCAGATCCCCAAATGAATGTGAAAGTAACCATGACAATGATTCAGGGCCTAACTTTGAAAATTCAATCAACGCCGATGAACTTGATACTAAAGAAGATTATGAGGAATACACTTTGTCCTTGGATTGAATAAGGCTAATTGAATAGGAAGATAAATCTATTGAGCCTCATCAAGAAATTGTTGAACTGATCAATTTGGGTTTTATCGAAAACAAGAAAAAAGTCAAGATTGGTGTTTAATTCTCAGTTGTTGACTGGTAGTGGTTAAAAGATTTATTTTGGGAGTTTGTGGATGTATTTGCTTGGTCCTACCAAGATATGCCTAAACTCAGCACTGAAAATAGTGGAACATAGGCTGTCATTAAAGCCAAAATGCAAATCGATATAGTAAAAGCTAAGAAGAATGAAATCAAAGATGCTGTTGAAAATCAAAGAAGAAGTTAAAAAGTAGTTTGATGCAAGCTTCTTGCAAGTGGCTAAATATCTTGAATGAGTGGCTAATATATTACCTATCCTTAAAAGGGATGGAAATGCATGAATGTGTATAGATTATAGAGATCTAAACAAAGCTAGCCCTAAAGATAATTTTCCCATACCTCACATTGATACTTTGGTGGATAATACGGCCTAACATTCGGTATTCTCTTTCATAGATGGATTCTCGAACTATAATCGATAAAGATGGCTCTGAATGACATGGAAAATACCACTTTCATCACCATGTGAGGAATTTTTTATTACAAGGTTATGTTATTTGGACTAAAAAATGCTAGGGCAGCCTATCAAAGGGCCATGGTAATACTTTTTCGTGATATGATGCATAAGGAGATTGAGGTGTACGTTGATGACATGATTACAAAATCCAGAAAGAAAGAAGATCATATAGCCAACCTTAAGAAATTATTTGAGAGGTTGAAAAAGTTTTAACTCAAATTGAATCCAGCTAAATGTACATTCGAAATCAAATCTGGGAAGTTGTTAAGATTCGTAGTCAGTGAAAGAAGAATAAAAGTGGATCCAAACAAAATATGGGCTATCCAGAATTTATCTCTGCCAAGCACACAAAAGGAGGTTCAAGGCTTTTTAGGCAGATTGAATTATATATCTCGGTTCATTTTTCAACTCACTTTTAAATGTGACCTCATTTTTAAACTCCTTTAAAAAAATAATCCTGAGGAGTGGAATGAACAATGTCAAGAAGCTTTCGATAAAATCAACCAGTACTTATCAACTCCTCTAATATTAGCACCCTCTATTTCAGGAAAATCATTGATTCTATACTTAGTGGTACATAAAAATGTATGCTGGGCCAACAAAATGAATCCAATAAGAAAGAACAAGCTATTTATTACCTGAGCAAGAAATTCATGAGGCATGAGTCCAAGTATTCATCTATCAAGAAAATGTGTTGTGCTTTAGCTTGGATATCTAAAATACTCAGGTAGTACATGCTATATTATACAATTTTACTCATAGCTAATTTAGATCCCATCAAATATATCTTTGAGAAGCCTTCACTACTAGGAAAAATTATAAGATGGCAAGTGATGCTTTCAGAATATGACATGGTATATGTGATCCAAAAAATGATTAAAAAAATGTCATTGTTGAATTCTTAGCAAACAAGGCCGCTAATGACTATGAGCCCATAAAGCTTGATTTCTTAGATGAGGAACTAATGTCCATATCAAAATTAGAAGAAGATGATGATGAAGAAAATATATGAAAAATGTATTTCGATGGAACCGCTAATGCCATGAGGCACGAGATTGGAGTAATTTTGCTATCTCCAATGGAACATTACTATTCTGTTATAGCAAGATTAAATTTTAAATGCACCAATAATGTAGCTGAATATGAGGCTTGTGTCATGGGACTGCATGCTACTTTGGACAAAAAAATTGAAACATTAGAAGTGTTCAGGGATTCAGTTCTAGTCATTTATCAATTGAAAGGTAAATGAGAAACAAGGGATTCCAAACTCATCCTTTATTATAAATACATTTAAGAGCTATGCAAATAGTTTAAAATAATTTGGTTTAAACATTTACATCGAAAAGAAAATTATATTGCAGATGTCTTAGCTATTTTAGCTGTAATGGTACAGATTGGTGACATTGCAGAGATTTAGCCTATTAAATTAGATATCAAAGACATGTCAGTACATTGTGCCAACTTGAAAGAAGAGAATGATGGCCACCCTTGGTATTATGATATCATATAGTATTTAAAAAATCAACAGTATCCATATCAAGCAACAAAAAATGATAAGAGAGTTTTATGAAGATTAGCCATAGGATTCTTTCTAGATGGGGAAACTTTATACAAAAAAGGCAAGGACCAAGTGTTATTACATTGTGTGAGTGCATTTGAAGCCAGAAAAATTATTGAAGATATGCATAATGGTATATGAGAAGCACACGTAAATGGGCACATGATGGTAAGATAGGTTATGTGAGCTGGATATTACTAGTTGATAATGGAAAAAGATTGCATCGATTATGCTAAAAAAATACCATAAATGCTAGATTTATGCTGACATGATTCATTCTTTGCCCCGTGCTTTACATGTCATAGTACCACTTTGGCCATTTTCTATGTGGATGATGGATATTATTGGACCTATCACTCCAAAGGCCTAAAAAAGAAATAGATTCATTTTTGTGATGATTGATTACTTCACTAAATGGGTCGAAGTTGCTTCTTTCATAACAGTGACTAGATCTATGGTATGTAAATTCATTAAAAGAGAAATAATCTGTAAATATAGGCTTTCAAAGATAATCATCTCAGATAATGCAAAGAATTTGAATAGCAAGATAATGTAAAAAATATGTGCTCAGTTTAAGATCAAACACCATAATTCAGCTCTATACCACCTAAAAATGAATAGGATAGTAAAAGCCATAAATAAGAACATCAAAAGAATTTTGAAGAATATGACTGAAACATACAAAGACTGACACAAGAAATTACTTTTTGCTCAACATGCATATCAAACTTCTATGCACACATTTACTAGAGTAATTCTTTTTTCCTTGGTTTATAGGATGGAAGCTGTGTTGCCAGTAGAAGTAGAAATCCCATCTTTAAGGGTCCTGAAAAAAGTAAGATTAAAAGAAGCTAAATGGATTCAAGAGCGCTATGAGTAATTAAACTTTATTAAGGAGAAGAGATTGATGACGCTTTGCCATAGCCAATTGCATCAAAAGAGGATGATGAGAGCTCATGACAAAAAGATCAGATCTTGTTAGTTTTGAGAGGGAGTGTTCGTGTTGAAAAGAATTCTTTCAAGTCAGCACGATGATAGAGGAAAGTGGTCCTTGAATTGAAAAGGGCCATATGTGGTAAAAAGAGCTTTTTTAAGAGAAGCTTTAATCTTGTCAAAAATTAATGAGGATGAATTTTTTGGTCTTGTTAATTTTAATGCAGTAAAAAAGTACTTTGCTTGATCCAAAAAATAAAAAAGTAAAAAGTTCAAATTGAAAACTCGAAAGGGCAGTTTGAAAACAAAAATAATATAAAAAATAAAAAAGAAGAAGGAGAAGTTCAAGTTAAAAATTTGAAAAGGTAACTTGGATCCAAAGAAAGGTTCGAAACTCTGAAAGATAACTTGAATTAGCATCACTTGGGAAGGCATATCAAGGACAGTAAATTTTGAAGAGCTTTGAAGTGTTAGGGCATCAAGTTTTAATTGAGTTTTTGAAGAAGACCTAATATTTGTTGTCATGGTTATCTAATCATTTATCTTGGGGCATTGCTACCCCAAATAGCTGCTCCTAAATACTCTAATTTCATCTCTATACCATCATTTATAATTTATTATTTATCCAAATAAATGAAAGCCATCTTATTATTCCCTTAGTCCTAAACATTACTTTTCCTCTTTATATCTTGTCATGAATGAAAGAAATACATAACTTGTATCCTCATACTTCAAAATTGGGATAGTGATTGATAATTGAACAAAATCATAAGAAGTGTGTGTTACTTTGAATGATTAAAGGAGATAAAGACAAAAGATGAATCCAAAAAATAAAAATAAAAAAGAAAAAAAATTAACTCTCATGGTTTGCCTTGGGATAAATATTCCAAGCGAATGAAAAATAGTTTCTTTGTCAAAGATGAACCTTTAGTGAATGAAAAATAGTTTCTTTACAAAAATATACCTCAAGACTGATGGAAAATAACATTCAGAAAGGATGATTTCTTTGCTAAAATGTACAGTGAAGATAAATATCCAAGATAATGAAAGATGGTTTCTTTGCTAAAGGTGCAAAAATGAGAATATGAAAGCCTTAGTTCCACAATTGATGTTTCATTTACATAAGACATGCACTTGAACTATCCACTCATTTGATCTCGACTCATGTTAGATCATCCTTTGACCCGTGACATCCGTTCGATCATTTTTGACCTCGACTCGATCTTCGTCATCTTTTAACTTGTGGCATCGTCCTAGTCATTTGATCTCGATTTATGTCAGATCATCTTTAAACCCACGACATCAGTTATGTCATTTTTTACCTCGACTCGATCTTGGTCACCTTTCAACTTGTGGCATCATCCCAGTTATTTGATCTTGACTCATGTTAGATTATCTTTAGACCCGCGACATAAGTCTGATCATTTATTTTTGACCTTGACTCAGTCTTGTTCACCTTTCGACTTACGACATCATCCCAGTCATTTGATCTTAACTCATGTTATATCATCTTCAGACCTACGACATCAATCCGATTATTTTCTACCTTGAATTGATCTTGGTCACCTTTTGACTTATGGCATCTTCCTAATCATTTGATATCGACTCATGTCAGATTTTCATCGAACTAACGACATCAGTCCAATTATTTATTTACGATTTTGACTCAATCTTGGTCACTTTTAGGCTCGCGACATCGTCCCAATTATTTATTTAATCTCAGCTTTGATCAGATCGTATTCTAACTTACGACGTTGTCCTAGTCATTCAATATCGATTCAGGTTAAATCATTTTACTTTCGACTCGAGGTTTATCTCGATCGATTTTACTCTTTATCTTGACTCAAATAGAGCTGGTGTCTAGGTCTTTTCATCATTTTTGTCTAATAAAAATATGCAAAGAAGGGCAACTGTAAACATTCATTTGTGTCCGGACCCATTCAGGTATGAGCCTAATTAGGCCCATTGAGGTTCGGGCTCGATTAGGCCCATTGAGGTTTAGGCCTAATTGGGCCCACCAATTATAAACATCCATTTGTTTTCAACAGTAGACACTCATTTGTGATTAGGCCCATTGAGGTTTGAGCCTGATTAGGCCCATTGAGGTCTAGGTCCAATTAGGCCCACTAATTATAGACGTCCATTTGTGTCCGGGCTCGTTAAGGTCTGAGCTCGATTGGGCCTATTGAAGTCTAAGCCTAATTGGGCCTATCAATGTTCGAGCCCAATTGGGCCCATTTGGGTTTAGGCCTAAGCGTTAACTTGTTTATTATTATCATTATTATTTTTATCATTATTGTTATTACTATTATTATTATTATTATTATTATTATTATTATTATTATTGTTATTATTATTTATTTTTATCCTTTTTTTCTATTATTTTTCCTTTCTTTCTACTTTTTTTACTGTTTTAATTCACACGTGCACAATGGAATCGGGATCAAAATCCTTGGGTCAAACACAGAATCAAATCACTAGAATTTTGGATCGAAAATCATATTGGATAGAATGCAATCCCAAGATTCAAGCTTGGGATTGATTCTGTCCATTTCCTGAACTGATCCTAGGCTATCTATAAATTGAACCAATTTTATAGGACAAAGACACGAAAAAAACACAGAAACACAAAGAAATACTATTAGGAAAATTTTGGGAGATTTTGGGCAGAAAGTATTTTGACAGGTTAAGTTTGAAATTTTGGAGTAGATTCGTAGTTCTGGGAGTGAATTCAAGATTTTGGAGCTGAATTTAGGGTTGTAGGAGGTTTGGGGAAGGCTTAGAACCATCTGGGAATTTTTTTGGATTTTTTTTGAATTGTTTTGGATTTTTCTGGGTTTGGTTAAATTTTCCGGCAAAGTATGAATTTTCTAATGAAGTTTTCGACGACCGGTTGAATTTTTCGATCACATTGTGTCCAACTTCCCAAAAACTAGTGGTTTTCTAGTTTTTGTTTGAATTTTTTGACAATTTTTTCAGAAATCGGTGGATTTTTTTATCCTAGTTAAAGTTTTTGGTAGAAATTTTTAGAGAGAAGAAAGAGGATTTTAGGCTAGAGAGAGAGGCTCTGGGATTTCTGAGGAAAAATGCAGAAGGGTGCCTTTTATACTACACTAGAATGACACCATTTTAGGTAAGCTAGGATTCGCACGTTAACCTGTGCTTCAACCTAACTCGATCGTAGGTTTTTTCTTTTATTTTATTTTATTTTTTGATTTGATTTTATTTTATTTTTAACCCATTTTTTTATTTTTTATTTTTTTTAAAAGTAAAATATATTTCTAATACTATTATTCTTAAAAAAAGAGAAGAAAAATTATCTTTTTTTAAAAAAAAAGAGAGAAAAACAAAAAAAAAAGTTTGTAAATAATGTTGTCAAAATAATAATACATAAAAAAATGTAAGAGAAAATTTTTGAGTTTTTACTGTTTTCTTTATGTAATAAAATGTTAAATTATTTGGTAAGTCATAAAAATAATCAAGGCTTGGATAATTCGAAATCAAATTGGTACCATCTTTGTCATAAAAACCTTTCCTATGCATAACCGACTTTCAAACCTAACCTTTGTTTTATTGATTAGCTTCAATCAAGTGGCCAATCACACCTAACCAAAAAAGATTGATGGCGACTCATTTTCATTCCAAGTCTAGCGGTAGATCCACGGATCTATACATTATTACACCTAAAATTTTAACACAGAGTCTTTTCTTCCAAAATCAACCATGTCCTTTTCTCTAAAATGTTGTGTCCAATTTATAGGCTGCTTTGGGTAGTAATTTAGGAATCAAATAAAATCAATCCAAGCTTGAATCCTAAGATTGAATTTTGTCCACCGTGATATTTGGCCTTAGATTTTGTCAACTTGTCCAATGCCTAAACTTGTGCCAATTTGTTTGATCAAAATCCTTTATTTAATTCTAAATTAAAACCCCTTTGATTCGGTTGATTGGATTTTCTTATTTAATAATAGATTAAGAACAAGAAAGGAAAGAAAACTAAAAATAAAAATAACAATAAAAAATAAAGGTGGTAATAATAATAATAATAATAATGATATAATATAATATAACATAATATAATACAATATAATATACTATACTATACTATAGTAATATAATACTAGCAATAATAATAACAATAATAATAATAATGATAAAAAATAATAGTAATAATAATAACAAAAAATAATAATAATAGTAATAGTAATAATAATAATATACATAAAAAATCGACACCGATTGACCTCAAACACAAATAGGTATCTACAGTTGCCCCTTTTTGCATATCATTGTTATACAGGGATAATGCAAAGACCTAAACCACTCTGCTACGGACCAAAAACAAGAGTCAAATCAATAAGTGAAAATGACTGGGATGAAGCCACGAGTTAAAAAAGTGATCTAGACTGAGCTGAGAGTAAACGACAAAGATTGAACCATCGCAAGTCTAAAAAAATGATCTTGACCAAACTGAGATTGAACGATCGGGATTGAACCAAAAGTCTAGAAAGATGACCTGGACTAAGCTGAATCAAACGATCAAGATTGAATCATATGTCTGAAAAGCTGACTTGGATGAATCGAGGTCGAAGCTAGGTGATCATGGTTGAACCATGGTTAAAAAGTTGATTTGGACATAGCCAAGATTAAGGTGAGTGATCGAAATGAAATCACGAATCAAAAAAATGATTTGGCCTGGACATAACCAAGATTAAAATACGTGATTGGGATTGAACAGCAAGTCAGAAAGATAATTTGGATCAAGCCGAGATCGAAACAAATGATGAGTGATAATGCAACGATATAAGTGCATGCCCTATCTAGGATGCAAATGAAACCGCAATTGTGGTACTAAAGTTCTAACAACTTTTTTTCGCATTATCATTTTTACATATTTCTCACAAGGAGATTAAAAACCATTCTTTGTTACTCAGGATAGGCACTTCTCTTCGTCCTAAGGGAAACTTGTAAAATTAATGACTTTATCATACTTTGAGGATTTCATCTTCGATCCTATCCTTTCAACCTTTCAATTCACTTAAAGTAATATATAATCTCTTATGGCATTACTCAATTATTAGTCATTATTCTAATTTCAAAATATGAGATGTGAATTATGCATTTTTTCTATTCATGGCCAAGCATAAAATAGGAAAGGCAAATATTGAATATAGAACATAAATAGGATGAAATGAATATCATTTATTTGAAGAAAGAATAAATTACAAATGGTGGGAAAGGAACAAAATAAAAGTGTATAAAGATGGTTATTTGGAATAGTAATGCCCTAAGACAAACAATCAGATAATCATGACAACAAATTTTGGATTTCTTTAAAAACTCAATGATATAGCCCCGACACTTCAGAGCTTTTCAAAATTCACTGACTTTGGTGCACCTCTTAAGTAATGCCATATCTTCATTGTCCAAGTCACCTTTACAAGTTTTCAACTCAAATAACCCCCATTTAGTTCAAGCTGCCCTTTTGGATTTTCAACTTAAACCTTTTTTTTTTCTCACACTGCTTTTTCAAGTTTTTGATTTGAACTTTTCTTTATTTGCTCAAGTCGCCCTTTCAAGTTTTTAACTTAAACTTTTTTTCTCAAACCACCCTTTTGGGTTTTCAAGTTGAACTTTTTTTTAAGTAAAATATTTTTTCATGGCCTCAGAATTTATGGGATTAAAAAAGTCATCTCCATCCATCTTTGACAAAATTAGGGCTCATATTGAAAAAACTCTTTTCACAACGTACGGTCTTTTCCAATTTGAGTCTATTTCCCCTTTTATCATGTTGACTTAGGAAAATTCTTTTCAACACCAACTTTTCTTCTTGAAATTGACGAAGTTAGACCTTTTTGTCATAAGCTCTCATAATTCTTTTCTTGGTATAATTGCCCAAGATAGAGTGCTGCCAATCTCTTTTCCTCAATGAAGTTCAATTGCCCATAGTGCTCTTGGATCCATTCAGCTTCTTCTAACCCCACTTCCCTTAGAACCTTTAAAAATGAAATTTTTACTTTCACTGGCAATACAGTTTCCATCTCGTAAACCAAGGAAAATGGAGTTACCCCAGTGGAGGTGTATAATGTTGTTCGGTAAGCATGCAAAGCAAAATGTAATTTCTCATGCTAATCTTTATACATTTCAGTCATCTTTTTCAAAATCTTTTTGACATTCTTATTAGCAACCTCTATTACCCTATTCATATTTGGGCGATATAGAGCTAAATTATAGTGTTTAATTTTTGAATTGAACACATATTTCTTGCATCATCTTATTGTTAAAGTTTTTTGCATTATCTAAAATGATTATTTTTGGGAGTCTATATCTGTATATTATTTTTCTCTTGATGAACTTGTAGACTACTGATCGAGTTACAGTTGCGAAGGAAGCTATTTCGACCCATTTAGTGAAGTAATCAATCATTACAAAAATAAATCTATTTCTTTTTAATGCCTTTGGGGTGATGAGACCAATGACATCTATTCTTCACATAGAAAATGGCTAAGGTGGTGTCATAACATGTAAAATAGTAGGTAGAGCATGAATCTTGTTCGCATAAATTTGGCATTTATAACATTTTTTTAGCATAATCAATGCAATCTCTCTCTATTGTCAATCAATAATATCTAGCTCTTATAATCTATCTTATCATCATATGTCCATTTGCATGTGATCTACATATGCCATCATGGATTTCCCCAATGATCTTTTTAGTCTTAAAGGCACCTACATAGCATAATAATGCTTGATCTCTACTTCTCTTATACAAAACTTCTCTATCTAAAAAGAATCTCATAGCCAATCTCTTCAAAACTCTTTTATCATTTTTTGTTGCTTAATTTAGGTACTGTTGGTCTTTTAGATATCGTATAATGTCATAATACCAAGGATTCCATCTCTTTTTTCTTTTAGATTGGTGTAATGTATCGACATATCCCTAACATCTAACTTGATGGGCTAAATTCAATAGTATTACCAATTGCACCATTGTAGCCAAAGTGGCTAAAGCATTTGCAATCTGATTTTTTTTTCATGGGGAAAATGTTTAAATTGGATTGTCTCAAATTGCTTAAACAACTCTAAGATGTATTTATGGTATAAAATGAGTTTTGAGTCCCTTGTTTCTCATTCTCCCTTCAATTGATAGATAACCAAGGTTGAATCTCCGAACACCTTTAATACTTCAATTTTTTTGTCCAAAGCAGTGTGCAATCCCATAACACAAGCCTCATATTTAGTGACATTGTTAGTACAATTGAAGTTCAATCTTATTGTAATAGGGTAGTAGTGTCATTTTGGAGATATTAAAATTACTTCAATCCCATGTCTTATGGCATTAGAGCCCAATCGAAATACATTTTTCATGTCTTTTCATCATCATTATCTTCTTCTAATCCTGAGATGGCCATTAAATATTTATTCAAAAAATCAAGTTTCATGGGTTCACAATCTTCAACGGCCTAGTTTGTAAGAAATTCGGTGATGGCACTTCCTTTGATCACCTTTTAGCTCACATACACTATGTCATATTTCAAAAACATTACTTGTCATCTTACGATTCTTCCTAATAATGATGGCTTTTCAAAGATATACTTGATTAGGTTCAGTTTAGCTATAAAACTAAGTTGTGTAGTAAAGCATATACTACTTGAGTCTTTTAGCCGTCCAAGCCAAAGCACAACACATATTTTCTAGTGACGAATACTTGGACTCATATTTCGTAAACTTCTTACTCAAGTAGTAAATAGCTCTTTCCTTCTTGCTAGATTCATTATATTGTCCCAGCACACATCTTATCAACTTCTCATACACCACTATATATAGAATCAATGGTATTCATGAAATGAATGGTGCCAATATTAGAGGATTTGATAGGTATTGCTTAACTTTATCAAAAGCCTCTTAACATTCTTCATTCCATTCATTGAGATTGTTCTTTCGAAGGAGTTTAAAGATGAAATCACATTTGAAAGTAAGTTAGGAAATGAATTGAGAGATGTAGTTTAATCTGCCTAAAAAACTTTAAACCTCATTTGGTGTACTTGGCAGGGATAAATTTTGAATGGCTCAAATTTTATTTGGGTCAACTTTTATTCCTCTTTCACTGACTATAAAACCTAATAGTTTTCCTGACTTAGCTTCGAACGTATATTTAGACAGGTTTAACTTGAGCTGAAATCTTTTTACCCTTTCAAACAATTTTCTGAGGTTAGCAACATGGTCTTCAACCTTTTTAGATTTGGTGATCATATCATTCACATATATCTCAATCTCTTTATGCATCATGTTATGAAAGAGTGTTATCTTAGCCCTTTGATAGGTTACTCTAGTATTTTTCAATCTAAAGGGCATAACTTTATAGCAAAAGGTTTTTTACATAGTTACAAATGTGGTCTTTTCTATATTATCTTAAGCTATCTTTATTTGATTGTAGCTAAAGAATCTATCTATAAAAGAAAACACCATATGTCAAGTCGTATTGTCCACTAATGTATCAATATAAGGCAAAAAAAAATTATTTTTTGGGCTAGCCCTGTTCAGATTACGATAATCCATGCATATTCATACCTTTTCATATTTTTTTGGGATGGGTACTATATTGGCCACCCATTCAGAATACTTTACCACTTACAGAAAGCCCACATCAAATTACTTTTTTAACTTCTCTTTAATTTTCAACAACATTTCAAGTTTCATTCTTCTTAACTTTTGTTGAACTGGCTTACATTCTGGCTTTAAAGGTAGCCTATATTTCATTATTTCAATGCTAAGCCCAGGTATATCTTGATAGGACCAAACAAACACATCTACAAATTCTTAAAATAAATCTTCTGACCGTTGTCTATCACCTGCTGGAAGTGAGGTATTGACTTTGACTTTTTTTTGTTCTTATCATCACCTAAATTGACCATTTTATAACTTTTTGATGAGGCTTGATAGATTTATTCTCCTACTCAATTAATCTCATTAAGTTTAGAGGTAAAGTGTATTCTTCATAATCCTCTTCAGGGTCATGTTCATCAGTATTAATTGAGTTTTCAAAATTAAATCCATGATCATTGTCATAATTATCTTCATATTCATTTAGGGACTTGAAATTAAATGAAATAGAAAATATTGGCAAGATGCTTTGATGGGAAAGTGAATTGAATAGAAGAAATGGATAAAATGCATGCTCATATCTTTTATTAAAATAAAAATAAAAAGACTAAACATAAGAGATCATTTCAATGCTTTTAGGCATAAGCAATTAGGAACTATAATTACATTGAAAGAAAATCAGAGATAACAGGCATTTGGATGACACTCAAATTCTTCAACTTATAGTTTAATGGGCATGGGTAAACCAACACCTCTTTCTTTTGGCAATTCTAACCTACCATATGAATGGACAATTCAACGAAAGCTTCTTTCCACCTTGGTTATTCTTTGGTGTTCTCCTCAGCTCTCGGGTATATATATCTTCCAAAAATAAATGTTTTATTCAAAAAGAGAACAACCATCAAACTACTTCTTGCTCTCTGTTATCTCACATTTCTTCTATTTTATAACCCGGACGTAATCTTTTGTTATTGTTTTCAATTATTGGTGGCTCTTTTATCCCCTGTAAACTTTTACCCAAACCAACTTCAATATTTCAACCCTTATTAATTATCTAACTAATCATAGTTTTGTTAAATTTTGATTGGTGCACCTTAAATCTTTCATTTACTGCGTTAACTGGTTCAAAAGATCAATAAAAGCATTCTAATAATTCTTTTGTAACTTCTACATATGGGGCATTCATAGGCTAAGTTACCAGTAAATCTTCTTCCCCTATCACAATCACCAATTGACCTTTTACATTGAATTTGATCTTTTGATGTAAGGAGAAAGGAATAGCACCTACCATGTGAATCCATAGTCTTTTCAATAAATAGTTGTAAGATGGAAAGTTATCCATTACCTAAAATTTTATATTGAAAGTACATGGCCCAATTTGTATAGTATCTCAATGTCTCCCAACACTTCTCATCTAGTCTTATCAAATGCTTAGACCATCATATGACTGCTTTGAATGTGAGACATATCAAAAGGCAATCTGGTTAGAGTAGACATGGGCATGACATTAATAGCCAAATCATTATTAATAAAGACTTTGGCTATTATGTGGCTTTCATATTTAACAGTGATATACAAAGCCTCAGTACTTTCTTTTTCTTCGAATGAAATCTTATCATCATTAAAAGATATGTAATGTAGTACCACTAAGTTTTTTACCAAGTGGTTCACATATTCCATAGACACATTGTATGCCATATAAGCTTGATTCAACACATTCAATAAAGCAGTACGATGTGATTTTGAATTAAGTAATAGTAACAACAAAGAGATTCTGGCTAACATCTTGTTCAGTTGCTTTACTGTGAAATATTCACTATGCTTCACCAACTTCAAAAATTTGCAAGCTTTTTTTTCTGACATAGACTTTGAGATATTTTTCTCTAGGATCAATTTAGGTTCAGTTTGCTTCTCTATCCCTTTATCTTTTTTTGTTTTCTTTAATGTCTTCATGGTATAACATCTTTCATTTTTGGTCATGCTACCCATACTGGTTATGTTAACAATCTTAGATTTAGGCATAGTATCTTTTTGACCCCTAAATTGTTACTTCACAATCATACTTTCATGGTATAGCCTTTTCATCTTTGTAGGGGAATGGACTTAGGACTTTGAAGATCACTGGCTTAGGAACAAATATATTCTTGACTGATTTTAACTTTTCATCTCAATAGATGGTGATAGGCTTTGGCACCCATTAGTCAATCATGGCTACCTTAATGTTTTTTTTATGCTTCTATTTCTTCATACAACTCCATCTAGTAAAAATCCATTAGTTTTTGTACCTCATCATAAAACTATTTGCATATGTCAATAGAGTGTCCTAGAGCTTTGCTGTGATACTTACACTTTTGATTTGGGATATATTTTCCATAATAAGTAAATGAGGCTACTAGTTGTATCATCTCAGCCTTGTATAGAGCCCAATACAACTGACTAAACGATATTTTAATCTCTTTCACTCTTATTTTCATATGCCTTTTATCCTCATTCAAGGCATTGACTACATGATTAGGTAAGGGATTCTTGCTGACATTAGGTGTTATGTTTCTACTATTATCAAAGCTTATCAGTCATTTTTTAATTAGATTTTGTACTTTATACTTTAAAAAAGTGTAATTCTTGATAGAATGGCCAGCCACCCTATAATGGTAGTCACAATAAGCAGTAAAAATCATACCACTGGGATAAAAAGGTACAACTAGGAGCAATCAAATGGTTCTTGAAGAGCTCTTAGTACAGTTCAGTGTAACTTGTAAGAATAAGATCAAATGTAGATTTTTCCTAGGTCTGTGATTCTTGCACACCACTTTTTTGGTTAGTTTGGTAAACAAAGGACCTTTTTATGATTAGATAAGAAAGTTGTGTAGTTAGTTGAAAGGGTAAAGTAGAAGCATACTTACAGTAAGATGATTTATGGGATAAATGGACCAATGGTAGTTTTTAAATTGCTGCCCTTCAAAACTCACAGCTTGAGTCTCACTTTTTTTTTCTTGAGCATTTTTTTTACAGCAGAGGATTCTCTTTTCTCAAGTTTACCATTTTGAATGGTATTTTCAATGATCTCTCTTGAAATCACCATAGTAGTAAAATTTTTAGTCATGTTTCCTATCATCTTCTCATAGTGTGACGACTTTAGAGTGCTTACAAATAGCATTGTTATTTCTTTTTCTGTTAATGGTGGTTAAACTTGAGCGGTGACATCCTGCCATCTTTGGGCATACTCCTTAAAGAACTTAGATGCTTTTTGCTCTATACCTTGTAATAAAAAGTGATCAGGAACCATATCTATGATGTGACAGTATTGGTTAATAAAAGATCGAGTCAAATCCTTCTACAATCTTATGTGATCCTATCCAATTGAATTATCACCTTACAATAGACCTGGTTAAGCTATCTTAGAACACATATATGAGCAGTTTCTCATTGCTGGCATGTGCTATCATCTTATGACAATACATTATAACATGTGTAATAGGACACTTAGTACCATCATACTTTTCAAACTTTAGTAGTTTAAACTTTGGTAGTATCATCATGTTTGGCACCAAACAAAGCCTCATAGCATCTATGAATCTGTAATCTTTTTTTCTCAATCATGCTCATCGTTTGATTAGTCTTAGAGTCTTTTAAGAATGCGACCATCTGCATCTTCACTTTTTCTTTCGTCTCATCCAGATTAGGAATTTGGATGGGCTCAACTATATTTTTAGTAAAGACAGAATTAGTGTAACTCTAAACATTTACATGATTGGGCACATTGGGCATTCCTAAGTAGCTGTAACTTGGAAATGTGGTCTATTGTGGTTGAAAACTTAGAGTGATTTGGGTCTGATGTAAACCAAAACTTGAAGGATATATTGACTCAATAACTTATTATTAGATATCTTCTTCCATCATTTTTCCTTTGTTTTTTTTTTCTAGAGCTTTGAAGATCTTAATTAGTTTTCCCTTAATTACCTATTGAGCTTTTTCCAACCTCTTAAAATGGTTTGCATTGTCTTACTCTATTTTTTTGACTCTAGCTCGGGTGTTATATGGATGTTGAGTTATTCTTGTACCTTAGTACCATAATTTAAAATTAGTGATCATGATATGATGAATGAGTGTAATGTAATACATGTAAAAGAAAAAAGAAAAAATATTTGCCCTTTTAAAGATTTCAACAAAAGTGAACTTTCATTTATTCCACAAAAGTCTATTTTACATCAAGTCTAATCTTTTTCCTTTGTAAAGTACCTAACTTGCTCGTACTGATCCTTAGCTTCCTTAATAAAGCTAAGCAGTTGCTGTTCATGCCCTCATGCTAGCATGACCAAAGTTCTCAATGTCTTAGCCTCATCTGCCATTTCTTTTGCCTTAATCACTACCTTACCTAACTAGGTTGTAAGATGTTTTATGTATATTTGTCTTCCCAACCCTTCTCTTTTGTCAAATCACACCTGATAAGACAATTCTCTATGTTTTCTTATGAATGCCATGATGTGATTTCCTTGCTTATTCAACTTCTATTTTAGTGTTTGGATGTACTTTCTGGGCATTTCATTTTCATGCTGAACTTCAACATAATCATCATCTATTTAATAGCATTCTCTTTTCAGCTTTTCATTATCACAAGTCAAATATGTGTTATTTATTTCTCTAACCTGCACCTATATATGCAACCTTTTATGTTCTTATCATAGCTCTATCAGCTCCTTAAAGGTTGATCCCATCCTTTAATAACCTTTTAAGTCTTGTTGTATTCTTTAAAAATCTTATGCATTTGAATTTCTAACTTTTTTGCTTTGTCTTTCCACTGTTCTTTTTCTTCCTAAAGCCTTAGAATTTTTTACTTTAGTTTCTCTTTTTCAATTTCATGTTCCTTCCTTGTAAGTTTTGACTCTAAAGGCACATTATCCCACTCCTGATTCACTGACTGGCAATGGTCCTTAGACATAGGTGCAACCCTTTTGCTTCTCTTGGCTCTCTAAATCAAATATCCTTGAGTAGCTTTATTAGTAAATGGTTCAGGGCTCACCCTTTTGGGCTTCTTTCAAGCCTTGATTATGCCATCAATTCTCTGAAAAGTTTTAGGCCCCCCATACGAACAGTCAAATTGGCTGAGCTTATATGTCATAGGAATAAATTATTCAGCTTTATACTATCTTCTTACCATTAATGATGCATAACCTGTGACCCGATGCATTGATATGACATAGGTTTTCAGTTCATCCATAGAGCTAACCATTTCACTTGACAAACTGTGAGCTTTTACAGCAGACATTCTCATTCTTTTTAGGTCTTTGTTTCTGGCCATTCACTCTCACAAAATTTTTTAACTGGATTTTGACTACGAAAATAGAGTTTGGAGAAAGTACTCTTTTTGCATTCAAAATGACTCTTCATCTATAGATACAGTAGTGGTATGCAACCCAGATAATGCGCTTTATCGTTTTGTCTATAAAAGTTTAAAATCTGATGGTTTTTACTAATATAGTTGGTGAAAGATTGCACTCCTTTTCAATCTATTCGAATAAATCCACCACTTTTATCTCAATGTGGCTTAAGACCTTGGAGAAAATAACTATCCCATATATGGCTAGAGCAAACACCTTCATTTTTTGATCAATATCTGGATGTTTGACAATAAAATCTCAGAGAAACTTTCATGGAATACCCTTATGCTCTCCCTTTTCTTGAATATGTGAATCTATGAGCTCTTTTTCTATCTCTAAAATATGAACTAGCTTTTTGTGATACCTTGATTTTTGCTTTTTCATATACACTATGTCTGGATACTGAAGATGCATACCCACCAAAGTTAAATACTTCATATTATTGTTACTAAGTCGACTTCATTAAAGATGAAACAATGATAGGAAAGATCCCAACACTGTACCATAGCTTTAATAAGTGAATTTTCAACCTTTATTGATAAGAGATGTGCAATATACCTAAACTTTTGACAAAAAGCTTGCTACCTTGAAGGAACCATGCTATTCCATATATCTAATATGCTTTTCACATTATTTTTTTGAGAAGCAAATGAACTTTCTTTGGTAAAGTAGAGACATAACCGGATGATAAATAATCTTTTTTTTCTCATTGCCTCTTTTCTGACTCTTTCTTCACATTTATGGGCGAATCACATTTGAAAAGTATAGATGAGGTGCAAACTTGACATTCTATGGGTTCAATGAAGACTTTTGTTGAAAATATTTTTAGAATAGGAATAATATGCAATCTGCATATATGTTTATGAATATGCACAAGAGAAAAAATAAAAGAACAAGAAAATCAATCAGTCATCTCAATATAAAATAAAGAATAAACACTACAAAAGCAAGTAAAATACAGCATGACTCTAGGTTTTGGATTAATTTTAAAGGGTGGAGGGACATGGCTCTACCTATGGTTAAGCTCTTAAAGTTAACTATATATGGCTTGGATTACTTTTAAAAAGGCTCCCAAATTGTTTCTTACATAATTGTTTATCACAGACTAGTAAGACACCCCGATCCTCGTCCACCATAGGCTACAAGCGAAAAGGGTTCAATTTGAGTGAGAGTGTTTCACTAGCCCATACGGAGATATGAAATCTCACAAAGGCATAAGTACTTCACTTTCTCCTAAGGGATAGAGCTTAGGTGTAGAGCTTATGTTATACACATGCAAATGAATGATAGATATATGAAATAAATAAATGAATAACTAAATAAAATATCAGTAAGGAAAAGAAAGAAAGAGGAAAGAAAGAAAAAAAAATCTTAAATTTATTAGGCAAGGCTTGGATAATAAGAAATCATTTGTTGGCCCACTTTCCTTATTCCTAGTGGAGTTTTCAAACTATCACAACGTATAGATCCGTGGACTTACCACTAAACATAGATTAAAAGAGTTACCTCAAATCTTTTTTGTTTAGGTGTGATTAGCCACCTAATCTAATTTGTCTTATTTAAATAGAAATCTCAAGCTTGACTTAGGTATCTTTAAATAGTAGATTCTGATCCACGAAACCAGATTTTAGGTTCAGAAGGACGGTTACATGTGAGAAAAGTTATAACACCCTTACAGTGCCTATCTAAAGGATGGTACCAATTTAATTTCAAATTATCCAAGCCTTAAATATGTTTATATTTTACCAAAATATTTAATATTGAAAATTAATCCTAAAATTACTCTAATATTTGGTAGCAATTTAAGATAATTTTCTCACCTTAAGAGTAGTCGTAGAGACCAGTGTCTCATCCTGAAAAGTCTCTATCATTGTATTTATTAATGTACTTTATTCAAGAAAATAATTAGTAAAACCCTCCAATAGTTTGGTAGTATTTATTTTGATGTAGATCTCCCAATAGTTTGGTGAGATTTTATTACAAAATATTTATAAAATTTATTTTAAAAAAAGTTCATTAAATCCTCAAATAGTTTGATAAGATTTAACTTAAGATGCAATCCTCCAATAGTTTGGTAGGATAAAATACAAAACTTTTATTAAAACAAATTTTTTTTTGTGGAAATTGATTTATGGAATTCTCCAATAGTTTGGTAGATTCCATAAAATTTAAAGTCATGAAGGATCTTCTAATAGTTTAGTAGGATTTAAAAATTTATTTAAAAAGAGAATTTTTTAAAATTTATTTTTAGGTTTTTTTTTAAAAAATAAAATAAATAAAAGGAATTTTACAAAATGAAAATAAATTGCTCGAAAAAAGAAAAAAATCAATAACATAAAATAAAAATGAAAATAAAATAAACTAAAAAAACTTAAAATAAAATAAAATCAAAAAATAAAAATAAAATGAAAAAAAAATTTACGATCGAGTCGGGTTGATCCACCGGCTACACGCGAATCCTACTCGTGTTCACGCAGATCCTGGGCACTTAGAAATGGCATTATGTTGGTATGCTATAAAAGCCAAATTCCTTTATTTTTCTTCAAAAACTCTAGGTCCACTCTTTCTAGCCCAGATTTTCTTCACCTTCTCTTTAAAAAACCCAAGAACATTTTACCGAAAACTAGTCAACTCATCAATTTCTGAAAAATATTATTAGAATTTCATTAAAAATTTCAAAATCCGTCGAAAAATTCAAACCTTCAAACCTCCAAACCCAGTTTTCCAGAAATTTCTCTGAAATTTTTAGATTTTCAACCTTGAACCCAGAAATTCGAAATCTTGATCCTAGCACTTCAAACCTAAGCCAAAAACTTCAAACTAAACCCATAATCTGTAAATCCAGAACCTTTAAACCTAAAAATTCTTCATAGAATTTTAACACAGAATCTTTCCTTCTAAAAATCAACTGTGTCCTCTTCTTTGGAATGTTGTGTCCAATTTATAGGCTGCTTTGGGTAGCAATTTAGGAATCGAATAGAACCAATTTAGGCTTGAATCTTGAGATTGAATTCTATCAATTGTGATATTTGGTCTCAGATTTGTCAACTTATTCAGTGCCTAAACTTTTGCCAATTTGTCTGATCGAAATCCTTTTATTCAATTCTGAATTAAAACCCCCTTAATTTGGTTGATTGGATTTCTTTATTCAATCACAAATTAAGAACAAGAAAGGAAAGAAAAATAAAAATAATAATTGATAATAATAATAATAATAATAATAATAATAATATAACATAATATAATTAATATAATATAATATATTATAATATAGTAATATAATACTAGTAATAATAATAACAATAATAATAATAATAATAATAATAATAAATAATAATAATAATAGTAATACTAATAACAAAAATAATAGTAATAGTAATAATAATAATATACATAAAAAATCAACAGTGATTGACCCTGACGACAAATGAATGACTACAATATTAACTTATTTTTATATATTAATGTAATTCATAAGTATAAACCAATAAACATAACATCTAATTAATATGTATTTGACCAATAAAACATTAGATAAAATAATAATCAATCATAACCATAATGTTTTCACAACGCACATAACAGCTGGAGGTTAGCCAAAACATACAATTATTGATGTTTAGTTTGTAGATTACTTGTTCCCGCATATCTTATTATATGTGAGTTTGATTTAATTTTATGTTTAATATGTTAGTTTATTTATTTAATTATTTAGTAATTTTTTTTATATAAATATAATACTTGATTATGATTATAATTTCTTTTATGCTTGAAATTTCATAAAAAATTATTGAGAGAATTTGAAAAAAAAAATACAATATAAGCTTTTGTTTTCTAACGAAATAAAATCTAAATAATCATAATAGTAAGGGTGCATTGATAAATCATTTAAGTAAAATTTTAATTTTCAATGATTTAGCTTTTTCAATGCCTTTAGAAACTAGTTAAATTTTCAATGTATATAATGATGAACAAGAAAACAAGAAAAGAATCCAAGCTGGAAAGGACTTGAAAGCCCAATTTTAGGGCGAACTATGCCCTATTGTTGACAGTGGAAGAAAATTGGAATAAGTTGATATTGTTGAGACGGGAAGAACCAATGTGGAAGCCAAACCATGCAACAACTAATCAAACTCGGTGCTAAAATTTAGCAATTAGTGCCTCAATTGATACAAAAGTCAAAATGTAGGTTAAAAAAAAAGCTGGTTTCATCTGAAAAGTGCTAAAATGGTTGAAGTTTTCACTGTCTTTGACAACAATATCCCATCCCACCACGGGTGCATTGGAGATGGCTACGTATCTTTGAGACTCATGGCAGAGTTGTGGATGTTTTCATTCCTAAAATATGGAATGAGAGAGGGAGACAATTTGGTTTTGTTGGTTACGCAGAAGTGGACTGTGCAAGGCTAAATGGTGTATGGCTTATGGATTATCAGCTGATTGGAGAAAGTTGCAAATAGAAGAAAAGCTTTAGTGATAGTGATAACAATAGCAAAGCAGAAATTTGACGATGAGGCATTGCACAAACTTGAGAAATATGTGATCGGCCGCTCAAGAGGATACTATGAAACAGAGAGGCTGAAGGAAAACTTTGGAATGGAAGGTGTTTTTGACATTTCAATGAAGAAAATTTCTGGTAGACAATTTCTTATTGTGTTTGAAGAAGAGGAGACAATAAATAAGATGAAACGTGAAGGTTGGACCTGGTTAAAAGGATGGTTTGTGGAAATTCAACCTTGGTCAGAGGAGATCATTGTTTTGGACTTTTGGTGGAATTTCACTATGTTTCGAAAATATAGCAAATATTGGGGTTGAATTACTGTCCATGGATGAGGTCAATTTTTCAGTTAAGCTTAGATACATATTTGTTCTGCGTCGATGCTTTGGATGAGGATATTTTGGTGTCAGATTTATTGTAATGAGAAAACATTTGGCTTTTGTTCCACTTGTGCCTAGGAAATTAAAGTTTGAGGCCATTTCTCTGTCGATCACCTTCTCTAGCTAGCTGGTTTTTCTTTTAGCTGTCATGGCTATGGCATGGTGGTGATTTGCGGTTCTTCTAGTCAATTACTTGCTGTCCTGCCCCCATGATCAGTTTCTTCATATAGGATGGAGATCTCTGTCTCCCATGTTTGCTTATGGAGGTATCGACTTGATCGTATGTTGCAGTTACCTACTTGTATTAATTTACATTTCATATGTATGTTAAACTTGCCTACTTGATCGTATGTTGCAGTTGAAAATTGCAGGCTAGCTATAGCACTTTTTTTTTTTTTTTTAATTTCTCAACTCATCATAAACTAATAAGATATCGACGGCTTTGTTTGTTTGTTTGGTGTATATGATATTGCTTTGAAGATTCATATATTTCTTTAAATATCACCACTTTATTTAATAGCTTACTAGATTAGTATTTCAATCATTCACTTTGATTTACTAATTTAGTAGTTTGATCAAACTTATTGTTCATCCAAATGTATTTTTTCATGGCATGTTGACGAATTCGCATTTGATTCCTTTGCAACAGGGATGTAGATATTAGTTAAACTTTATTGTATTGATTTTAAGAGAAATTGTTATATTTTGATAATCACATTATCAGCGATCACACGAGTGGCCTTATACATAACCTCAAGGTAAATAGTCACTTGTACAAATAATCACATTACCACTGATGAAGCATAAAAGGGAGTAGTAAGAATATGACCAGACATGATGCAAACCACTTTACTCTCAATTGCTTTATTCTCTTCTCTCTTCACCTGCTTCTTCCCTCCTTTTAAAGAGGAGAGGATTTACGTTTTGAAGTGGGGTGTCTATGATTGGAAAATTAAAAAAACAAAAAAATTTTTAATACCTTCAAAATTTTTCTTCGAATACCTTTTCCTTAACAAAATTAATAAATGTGTTAGTAATTTATACATTCACAATATATATATATATATTTTTTATAAGTGAACGTTCTCTAAAAAATTTTAAATTAATTTAAATATTGAAGTGCATCACAAAATCTTAATTTAGACATTTACTTACCTTCTCTTTATCAGGTCTAGCAATTTTACTTGCTCTACCTCCAACGGGTCTGGATCCCATTTATTTCAGAATTACCTTGACACATATAAATTTTAAATACTTAAACAATTCAAAATCTTATTGGCAAAAAAAAAAAAAACCAAAAACAAAAACTCCAAACCTGAATTACTGATCACTTCCAAACTCTGCTAGCTCGTTAGCTAGTGCGATTGGGAGCATCTGTATATAATTCCTTTGTAGAAGTCACAATTACCTTTGGCCTTTTTGTATTTTTGAATATCTTCGTGGCTTAATTTGATTGTCGTCCCCCTAATAATTTTAAAAAATTTTATTATCCTTCTCGGTATTTTGAACTTAAAATCTTCGAATTAAAAACCACTAAACTATCCTTAAAGGGCTTTTTTTTTTCTTATTATTAATGGTATTATTACATTAGATATGGTTTTGCCATTAAAAGTGAAAAGCTGGCAGTGGCTTGCACCGAAAGAAAAAAAAAAAAAAACAACAACAACAAATACGAAACTGACACTATTTGGTTTAAGAAAATATTTTTGTTTCTATTTTTTATTTTTATTTCCATTTTAAGAAAAGAATTTTTATTTTTTATTTTCTAAAAAATGTATTTGATAAATGAAAATAAAAACTATTGTCTAAAAATACAAAAATAAAAAAATATTTAATAATATTGCTATTAGTGGCATCTAATTATAAATGTAATATATATTTATTGATTAATAATATTAAAAAGTGTTTAAATATAGTAACTTATAAAATATAAGAGAAAAAGTAATGTACATACTTTGTTCATTCAAATGAAAAGTAACTTGCAAAATATAAAGAAAAAAGTAACGTACATTATTTTTTTTTTATTGAAAACATTTTATTTACTTTCATGTTTTAATCCCTTTTTTTTTTCTAAAAATTTATTTTTATTTTCAATTATCAAACACATTTTTATTCATATTTTATATTTTTCAAAAAAATAAAAATAAAAAATGACTTCATTTACTAAAACTAAACATTATCTTAAATTTGATAATTAAGAAACGAAAAGCGCTAGCGTTAATCGGAGACAACGATTCTATGCATGTATCTATAAATAGCACAAAAAACACAAACTTTAAATTACCTTATGACTTCCTACTTATTGGCAACGAACATGTTGTAGAATGTCCCTCGAACCTTAAGTGCACTACTCAGTTAATTACAACTTTAATTAATTAACTTTGACAACAATTACCAAAAAAAAAAAAAAAAAGCTAGATCTGATTTGAAGACGACTCCTGATTTTCTTTTTTCTTTTGAAAGGTGAAAAGATCATTTTATAATCGGTAAGAAAGGGAAGCAATTAATCAAGGATGAATTTTTAACAAACTACTAAGGTTACTTAAATAGGAATTAATGTAATTTTGAAGCATTTTCCTTGCATTTTTCATATTTTTCAAGAGCCAAACAAAGGTAAAAGAATTATAGTTATAGATAAAGTAGTGTGCAAATGGCATTGGCCCTTGTAGCTGTTATTTCATTTACTAGTGGTTCCCACGAATGGTACATAAGACTGCAACTGGATATATTATAGAATTAATTGGAGCTGACCTAAACCCAATTTCTTGGTAGTTGTTAAAAATGTTTTGGACACTCACCAATATCAAAGGCCGCTGGGGACTCATTAAAAAATTCAATGTTCTTCTGTCTTAGACTAATACGTTTTTAAAATTATAAGAAAAAAATATTATCAAAAGCAAGCAACACAGAAATCTCTTTAAATTTTATCCAAAAAAAAAAAAAATCATAAGAGGTCTTTAATGAGGCAAAATGAGTATAATTAAAAAAAAAGGCGAAAATTATGGTGCTAAAGCTAATAATTAATAGATTTTTATAGGGCCAATTAATAATTTAACAGATTTAATTGGTAATTTGTAGGATGTTTATTGAATCATGCAAGAGACTGAGAATCAAGACAGGAGCAGACGCCAATGGTTTTGGAGTGGTGCCAAGGAAAGCTCTAAATGTAACTTTAAAGAAGTGACTAGAAAAGTCATCACAAGCCAGATGAAGAATTAATGCCTGACTAAAGTTTCTTTGATCATATGCTTTGTTAAATGTTAATGATGTTTTTAAGTTACTTGATTAAGTAGGCAATATTTCTTGCTTTCTGTGACATTAATCAATTAAGACTTCAAATGTACGTACTTTTTGGATTATTGATGTTAAGACATAAATTGTTAGAGTGTAATTGGGATAGGACCCCCAAGGCCTAATAGGTATGAAACATAATTTCCTTCCTCTCATCATGAATTGAAGCCATATATTATTTGTTAGTTGGTGTTTGAGAATTCTTTTTATTTTATTTTATTTTATATGAATATGATTCTTGATTTTGTAATTCCCTTATGCTGCAATATTTTATTTTTATTATTGCATGTTTAGTTTTTTTAATATTTGATTTTCATTCGGGATTTAGAAAACTCATTAACTTTTTTTAATCACGACCTTTTGATATTTTGATTATGACATACTGTTTGGCTGTTCCCAGAAACAAACTTTAGGTTATTCTAAAAAAGAAAGACATATATCTTTATGTATTCAAAATATATAATTTTGATATTGAGAAAATGAGGAAGCATGCTAATTTTCGCAGTAAAAGGAAAAAGATTATGGAGAACTATAATGTGTGTAGGGGAGAATGCGGCACATTACCCAGCTTTTTATTTTCTAAGAAATCTAATTCTTTAACAGATAGTATAACTGCCAAACTTTTTTCTATTTGCAATTTTGGTAATCAAGGGGTAAGTGTATTTTATAATCCAGAAAGTAAAATTATTTTTTTTTATTAGAAAAATGATTCAGCAATGGATATTTAGATTATTTAGGTCGAGTAGACAAGATGAGTCAACTTGATTTTTTGAAGCACACTTCACCAATACCAGGATGGCAAACGACCAATCTCTCAATTATAAATATCCCCTTCTCTCTGGGCGGAGAAGTCCACTCATTCTATCTCATTTCTAAATTTACTCACTTTAATTCTTCTTCTCTTTTTATACGTCACTGACATAAGCATCACAGACGACAAAAACAACTCGACTTTTGTTCCTAATTAATCTCCTACTTAAAGATTTCACGTAATCGTCCTCCACTTCGAATTAAGCACGAACACGAAACAAAAATTTATTAAATTTATATGTAGATGAGATGATACATATCTTTTCAAGTATATTTAAAATATAAAAATAAAAAATATATACGTGTCAATCTTTTAATTTCAATTTACAATGTCACTCCTATTTTGTCAGGAGTGAGTTGACATTCCAAAATGACATCAATACCATGAATTTGAATGATGAAAACTGAAATGGATATAAGGCCAGTAAGATGTTTATAAGAAGATATGATCCATTTAAGCATCTTACCTTTATATGGAGTCTGTTTTTACTCAATACCTGTTGAGACTGTGCCAATTAAACAATCAGAATCGAGACAAAATGGTTTTTATTGGAGTGAGAGGAAAGCTTGTCCAGAGCACTGAATAAATTTCAGTTCTAGGTTCTTCAGTCCTTTTATTTGGCTAATTTTCAAAAGTTGGGAAATTTGTTACTTTGTAGATTATGAAACTTGACAGAGATTAAAAGAATTAAGAGACCTGATTGATGATAAGAATGTAATAATGTGAGTTCATATATAATAATGCATTTTTTTTTTTGAAATTATATATAATAATGCACTTAAACAGACTACTAAGATGGATGGAGCAGTGCAGATTGTTTATTCTAGAAATAAATAGCTTTTTTTTAATAAAGGAAGCAACAGTATGGAGTTAAAAAAAAAGGATGGTATGTGCTGGAATTCAAATTTCAGATTTATTAGATATTATTTCTTAAGAATAATTACATGAACTAATTGAATTAAATTTTGAATTCTAATTAGTACCTTAGCATTTTTCAAAAGCCATATGTAGTTTCAATTGCTTTGAACATTTAAGTTCAATTTGAAGTTTCTTATCAGAAGCATGTAATTTTTGTAGCCTTTTTTGGTCTGTCACCTAGAAATGTTTCCAAGACTCCACTTCAGTTCTGGAAGGCTTATTTCCTGAAATTCAGAAGCCCGGTTCTGTGATTCTCCTTTCTTTTAAGTTTATTATTCAGATGAAGAAATATATACAACAATTTCCGGGTATTTGCTCGAATCCTAGTGACTGCATGATAAATGAGCTTCTCAATGATGATACTGATCAGTCAGGGGTCATGTAAGGCAACCATAGCTGTGACACATGTTTCATTTGGTTCAGGCATTGGATGGTTTTGAAGGTGGGGAATGGAAGACCAGGAGTTTGAAGTGCAGAAATGAGAACTTGATGCGACCTTATACATATATGACTGTTAGGTGGTTGAGATTTATAGCTGGTCTGAGTAGCTCTCAAGTTAGGCCAACAGATTCTATGTATCCATCTTACTGATGGGACCCAGAATGGAAATTGGGAAACAAAAATCTTCATATTGCTTAGTTTTCATGCAAAGAAATCAGGCATCATGTTCAAAAGCCTTGAAAACCTTTTTTTCTTGTTTGAAGAAATTTAAACAACCCAAGTGTCACGACCTGATTAATGAACCTTTGGTTCCATGATCGAATTGCCTTCAAAATCTCATCTGAATTTGGTTGCTTTTATTTGTGGTGAGCACACCTCTTCAAACATACAAGTGAATTACTAGCACAGAATGATGCATTTTCAACCATAAAAATCTTGATTCATATCAATGACAGCTTGATTTCTGGCAGTGGGCCTATATTCCCTAAATCATTATAAAGGCCATTGATTCCTGTGCATTGGATACATTCGAAGCCAAATATTTTCGAGTCAATCAAGAACTTGTGATCTTCTTTAAACTTCGAGAAATGCTTGCTAATTTCTGGAACCTTCAGCAAATCTTACACTATTGAGAGATTAATGGATGGTCTCCTTTCTCTTCTTTCAGTCTTTTCCCTTCTTTTGCAGTTACTTTTACATAAGACTGAAAACCTGAACCACAATATCAAAACCTGTGATGGATGGATATGAGACAAGTTAAACAATGTAAAAGAATTTTCTTTACATAACGTTTACTGCAGATTTGGCTCAATTGCTCAATAAAAAGAGCTAAATTGGTTGGTTAATCGCCGAGTTACGGGCCTTGAACCAGCACTTTGTTGAGCTTAAGGCTAGAGCACTTTCAAGTTATTACATCGGCGGTGACTCACAGTTCTACAAAAAAGTGGATGCAATTTAATGGGTTTTACTATTAATGCAGGAAAGTGGAAGCAGCCACCGAGCCAGTGATGTTTCTAATTCTTCCTGTAAGAAAATGAGTGAACTCCCCTAAAACTGTTCCTGTAAGAAATTGAAGTAAAAACAGCAAGGTAACAAAAGTTGCAGTTGTCTGGTAAGTTGCATGTAGTCCAAAGGTTCCTATAAGAAATCCAAGTAAAAACAGGAAGCTTACGTGAAAGTTCTGTCAAGAAATTAGCCCAAGAATATAGCCAAAATTAAATGAACGAACGATTGTTAAAGATTTCTGTTTTATTGTGACATTAAAAGCTGCCATGTGGCTGGTTTAGCAAAGCATCTTATAGATTTCTGTTTTTTTCATAAACTTGGGGCTTAGCTCAATAGGTTCATTAAGCTACCCTTAAGAGTTGACACTCAGTAGGTTTGAGGTTTATATTCCGGTACCTACAATATTTTACCCTATCTCAGGATGCGACCTCTTATCACCAAAAAGAAAAAAAAAAGAGCATGTTTTTCATGGTTGAAGAGGTATGGAGTTGATCAGACCCCTTAGTCTCTTGCTTCTTCTTAACTAACATAATTAATGGAGACAGATAGACAAAGGGTCCGTTATTAAGAGAGAGCAATTAAGGTTCCCTTCCCTTTCCCTATAAATTTTAATGGACAACTATTTCCTGTTCATGTTTCAGGAAATTTTAATGAAATAGATATACAAAGAGGAACAATGGAGTCACCACCAACACGAGACTTCATACTATCATGTGGTTAAAAAACGCCACGAGGACAAGGGATTCCTCTATGCATGGTTTGTAAAGCATTTTTTTAAAAAAGGACTAATTTGATTTTCTACACTTTTTTCACATTGTTCCCTCGGCTGAATTACTTTGCTGTCATAAATTATTGACTTCAACTTTGATTAATGGTGTTTCTTGCAGTTTGTTTGCACTTTATTGCTGCTGCGTGGGAAACACCTGCTGTTGCTGTAGCTGAATTACTTTATCAAACTTTCGATTATCAGCACGTAAGCTGATAATTTGAGATCGTTCAAATAAATTTCCTTCACTAGCTTTATCTGTTAGTTCTCTCCAGCTTCATTTGTATTCAAACCTGAATTTTGTGGATTCTGGATTTCATTTTTTATTCAAAAAAGGGATTCAAATCACATTCCTTGAAAAAAAATTCATGCACCAACTATTGAGCCAAATGATCAGGTGTTGGATTTTCTTCTTTTTCATTTTCCTTTTCTTTCTTCTTTCCAAATTGTTAATGATGTGATCTTCAATGCGTGTTCTTTGGTTCCATGTCAGTGCCTGGATGTTCTAAGACTTCTAACAAATCACATCGAACACACAAACTGGTGCATTTTGTGAACAGACAAACCTGAAATGTGTTGGTGTCTAAAGGCACACTCCAATTTAAGAAAAATGAGGGCAGAGAGTTATGAAATGGAAGATAGTTATCACCATGTGTGTTGGTCAATAAAAGCCAATTTGGACATTCACCAAACGATTTAAGCTCTTGAATTAAGTTGTTCTTGACATGATAGGATGGTCTTGTTGAGTAAAAGCCGGTTTGATATTGTTGAGTTGTGACACAAAAACTAATTTCATTGAAGATACCTGTACTATGTGACATTTACAATCTTAACTGATTGCAAAACATGGAAGAGAAAATTTACATATAATTTCACCTCAGAATACATTCTTCTACAAGAAATCAAAACTGGACTGGAAACTGATATTCAACAAAAAACTAATTTATCTACTCACCTAAGATGGGATTCCTCCCTTCATCGATTTCAATTAGGAGGAGATGCTTTCGATCTGATCCATTTGGTCCTTCAGAATACAGGGTAGGAAGGTAAGCTTTATAAGCAGGCAGGTATCGAGAAACAAAATCTTTTACCTGTGAATATTGCCAGAGATTTCGAGTAAGAAATCAAGGGGAAAAAGGGATACAGATACAATGCTAAATGTAATATGTTAGAACAAATATGTAGATGCACCTCCTCATTAGACATTCCAGGTTTCCCTGCCTCCCTCATGGCAATCTCAGCCTGCCCAAAACCATTTACAACAAAAATGATGAGAATAATGTATGATTCTATGACATAAAGGAGGTTTCTTAGGAGAATGTGATTGGTTGATAGGAGTACTTCAAAATAAGAACCAACCTGCAGACGCCACTGGTAGACACAACTCGGGTCCTGAATTTTGATAACAATCCATGCCTTAATGAACTTGTCCCATGCATCATAATATGCTTCAAGATTTTTATTTACCACCTCCAGCTGTAAAACTGATAATCAGCTTGATCCATAACTTTCGAGTTAGAGTAACATAAATAAATACTAAATCTGTAGCAGCAACATCATAAGTACCCCTGAAGACTTTGGAGTTGGAAGATCTAACCTGTGGATCAACAGCTTTAATAACTTCACTAGCAAGGGGTTTGAAGCCAAGCATCCAGCCTTCATACAGAACAACCTGATGACCACCCAAATCATACAAGTTAAGGGAAAGGAAACGAAGGAACCAAAATAACTAGATTAAAATTAGAAATTCTCACATTAGCATGGAAGGTCAATCAAATGAACATCTTACCTTGATACTGATTTTGGGCAATGAATCTTGTTCGTACTATTAAAAGTTATTCACGTAATTCAAGCTTAAATTCAATACTTATGGTATGGAAATCAATTTAGATGCAATGACATAATCATGTTGATGGACAGATCATGATGTCTTACTTTTTGGACAACATAAATTCAAACAGACTATACCCTGGTCAATAAATCTAGTTTTTAACAATTTTGTCTCAAGAATTGTACTCACATGATTAAAGCATACAGTAAATAGCTACGGAAATCAATTTTGATTACATAATCACATTAATCTAAATACAAACAAACCGCACCAACCTTCCCCAGCTCTAACTGAAGATTCTCTTACCGTTAGTGGTCCTTCAGCTTCTGGCCATGTTGAAGGGTCAGCTCTGTCACCCCTCCCACTATATGCAGACTGGAAAGAACAACGTTATTCATAAACAAATTTGAACAAAAGATTGACCACAAAACAAGTAAAATTGGTAATGTTGTGCTTACTTTATCGTATCGAGGAAGTTTCATCTTCATACCTGTATAACTTGAACAAAATCAACCACAAGGAGATTGAAAAACAGTGAATCATCCCAAGGAAAGATGAGTCAAGAAAAAGAAACACCTTCTTTAGTCAACTTGCTCAAAGCTGTAAGTGTTTCAATTGAGAATGGAAGATCATGGCTTCCAGCATTTCCACGCAACTGAAATAAGAAAATACAAGAAAAGGAAAGAAAACCATTTCATTCTTGGGTGAGTGACAAAACAAATTGTTACTGAAGAAAAAAAATCAACAGGGAAATCAATAGCCACCTCTAAAAGAGCATTTCCTGGGTTCTCTTCTCTAAATTTGGCCTATTATCAATGTACACTTTGTGTCAGAAAGTGATAAGAAAAATTGAAGAAATTTTAGCAAATGATAAAACTCCATAATTATTACCTGCCCCTCTGCTGTCAAATAGAAATCATCTATGGATAATGTTGCAGACTTCCTGAGATTAAGGTGGACGTCAGTAACTACAGTTGTTTCCACTCTCTCGTTTTATATTACCAATGAGTCAAAAAATATATGAATTACTTCTATTTATTAAATTCCATTGCCCTTCTAGCTACCTGCCAGTGATCCTGAAAAGATAATCAAGAGCAAAGACAAGTGTTGTCTTTCCACAACCCTGTGGTGCACTGAAACCTATCTGCATCATAAAAAAGATGCAGATGCAACAAGATCAAAAGAATAGTCAAGTAATTTGTGTCAGCTGCACAGACCTTCAGCAGTAAGAACCTTTTACTTTATCCTAATCGAATGAAATTTTCCTAGGGGAAGAGAATACAAACATTCACGACAATCATTTGAAAACCTTATCCATACCACTAAGGGGGGTATCTCTTCCCCATCTTTAAACCTGGACGTGTGCTGTGATATCTGGACTTCACACCATACAAAGACTGGTATGTAGTAGTGATAAAGCCTTGCTTTCTGAGGAATAGTAAGGTAAAGTTCGTTGAGCTGAAATAATCGACAAAGCTTCGACCCATAAAACAACCACTTGTCAATGGAATCTGCCACCTTTTCTGGGGTCAGTCCCACTTTGTCCACAAGAGGACCAGAACATATGAATTCATAAAGGTCCTGTACAGAGGAAACTTCTGCAGGTTTTGTGGGAAAAACTGAATATATTGAACCCTCCCTCAATCCACTACCACTGCTAGCATCATGATGCATGGAATTATCTTGCAACCATGAGCTACCGCTGCCTACAGAAAGAATTCATAAAGAAGTAGAGATAAATTATGATCAAGACTGAATCTTTACAAAGAACAAAGCATGAAGTAGATGCAGAAAGGAACCAAATTCAACAGCATTATTGTATACTAAAATCCATTAAACATTTTAACTAAAATGCTGAAGCCAAAAAGCTCATTTCAGCATAAGAATTAGACAATTCCAAACGCATTGGAGTTCATACATATCCAATGTAAATAATTTCTGTCTACTTAAATTTTCCCGTTTTTGTTTTCTTATGGAAAGAACAATCCTTTCTTAGCACCTCCTTATTGAAAATTTCTAGTTCTAACCAATGGAATATTGCTCAAGGACAAAATATCAACCAGAAAACATTCAATTAAACAATCAACAATTCATGGAAACAAATTTATAGTTCTCAGCTTCATTTAACTTAGCAAAATTGAGCATCCAAGAGGAGAGAAGCTCTTAAGTGGATAAGTGGGAAAATTCTACAAACAGAAGAAACCATATCCTTTTATAAATGCCATCATAACAAAAATTTAGTAGATTTTATTTTTGCTCTAATTTCTCTCCCTAACTTCCCAGAAACCATCATTAAACAAACATTGAAAGATTAAATATCTGAGTCAAACATCCCAAATTATTTTGAATAACCATTAAGAGATAACAAATGAAGAAGGCTTTAAAAGTTTTTATCTTATCCAAAACTTTTCCATTGGCTACCATACAGAAAGCAACACAAGTAGATAAACCAGGACATAAAGAGAATTTAAAAGAAAGAGAGAGAGAAAAACCTGAAGTTGAGAAAGGGGTTTGTGGCATATTTGATTTGGATTGTGTAAAGAGAGAAGAGAAAGGAGGGGAAGGATTAGGATGATGACGATGATAATGATGATAACTAAGCAAAGAGGACTTAGCTTTCTGAATAGTTTTACTATTATTATTATTATAAAAACTTTGATATTGATAATGATAATGGAAAATTTTAATGTTATTATAATTCAAGGTGGTGGCTTGGCATGGCGTTAGAGTAGTGAAAGCCGCCATTTTTCTCTCTCTCAGGGGACAGACTGACTGTGAGAAGAAGTTGGACGAAAGACGGGGGATCGGGTTGTGTTGTGTCGGTTCTGACTTTTTACGCTTTTGTAGTTTTCTGTTTGCTCTTTCAATTAAGATGCAAAACCAATATCCTCATTATTTTATTTTTTATTTAAGAAAAAATAAATTCCAAATTATTTCTTTTAAAACAAAATATATGCTTAAATTTCCTATTTTCCTCAAGTTTGACTTTCTTTTTATCTTTTTAGAAGAGAAATAGTGATTTTTTTTTTCAAAATATAGCAAGATTTCAACTTGCAGTATCTGTTTTTTTTTTTTTTTTTCTATTTATTACAAGTAAAAATAAAAAGTAAATTTAAATTCAGAAAATATTTCTAAAATTTTCAAGGCAAATACTATAGATTTTATTTTTGAAAATATAACTAAATTTTTTTAGCATGAAACAATTACATTCAAATTGTTATTTCATGCGAACCAGTTTGATCATTTTGAATAAATTATTGTTTTTTCCAGAATAATAATCTATCTTTTTCCTTCAACATCATTTTTTTTTTTTTACTATGGAAAAATATTTTTTAAGTATTTAATATATATTTAAAAATAAAAAATTAATTAAAAGACAGAAATATAACAAAGTTTAACATCATTTTCTTAGAATTTAAAAACTTCATTGACAATGTATGAAAAATGAAATTTTCAGTAATTACTTTTTTTAATCAAAATAATTTTAAATATGATATGATGATAAATACAAAAATGATATAAACGGTACACTAAAACTAAAAAATCTAAAATTTTAACAAAGATGATAAATGAGTTTGGTAAAAATAAAAAAAATAAATAAATGTTTCATTAAACGTGTTAATATAAATTATAACATAATAATTTTCATATTTTATACACATGAAACAAACATAAAAATACAAGAATTGTTATGGCTTCCTTTATAACAAACTTTTTAGTAAATAAAAAATAAAAATAAAAATAGTTTTCTAGAATTTGGACCAAAGTATATTTGCAAGTGCAAAATTAGCAGACAACGTTTCCTTGATGTTAGTAGTTATTAATGGCTCAAAAGAAAACTGTCCAAGTTTTATTATGCAAAATCACTTCTGCAAAGCCACGATTATACTAACCAAAAAATCCCAATAAATAAATAGACAAACACAACAAAGCATTCTAAAGGAAGGACATTATGGCATAACTTGAAAGTAAGTTACGAAGAAAAAGCAACTCTTCAATTCAGAAGCTGCATCTGTCAATCTTACATTTAGCCTGTTACATTTTTTCTCTCCTCTTACAAACATTACAAACTAAACAAATTAAATCTCAGTCACCATACAATTATGCTAGTTCAAAGTTCAGCAAAATAGCAATATCAACAGTTAAGATAATTCTTTCTTGGTTTTTGAGGCTGGAAGATTTAAAACCTAATCAATGGAACTAAGAGTCCAGCATTCTACCAACAGATTACATAGTTGTTGAATAAATATTTAAAATTTGAGGTTCGTAACCTTACAAAGATGCAGTTTTGGAAGAACCAAAACCTGAGAGTTGTTAGTATCTATGGACAAGATTTGAGTAATGTTAAGCACTAATGAACATGAATGAAGAGGTTAAAATATGAACCTCATGAGAAATGACAAAATTCAGATGGAACTTCCATCTGAAAAAGTGTTATAATCTGTCAGCAGCCCCTTGAAGTCATCAGGAAGGAGCCATTTTTTCTTGGAATAGTGTTTCAAGCGGTTTCAGAGAGGAAAAGGTTGCCACGGATTTAAACTGGTAATAACAAGCTCTTTAGAGAACATCTAGGAAACCCTTAAATCAATAGTACCAGAGATCCTATAAAGGTTTTGAGAGATGCAAATTGACCTTAATAGTTAATAGAGTATAATTCAAGTTCAAAGAAGCTATTACCTTTTGTTGCCTATATTTCATGCGTATGGCATTTAGACGACAACCATTTGTGTTCAACTGTAAATCTTGCAATGCGAGAGCTGTGGTTTTGAGATCTGATATGTAGTACGATGTGCAGTGTTCAAGAGTTGGATTCTGCCAAAACGGAAAATAAAGATAAGCTCTAGACGTACCCGAGAGAACCAAATGAAGGACTGATGAATAGAATGCAGACCCACGGGTAACATGACTGATCTAAAGTCCATCTCGCAAGAAATACAGCTGATGCAGCAATGATAGAAGGAGCAAACTTTAAGAAACCACAGTCAATTAGTGTCAATTCTGCTAGAAAATTTGCCAAGTATTCCAGTTCTATGCTAGGGCTCTGCAATTGGCAAGTAGGCGCAGAAAATTTAGTCATATGCTTAAAGAAAAGGAAATTCGTACCACCCGAATAAAGGCCAGTTCTATGCCAAATTAAATATTTTACCGTGTAAGAAGCTTGTGCAGCTCTTAGGAATCTCCTGAAAAGCGTAAATTTATGGAAGACGGAGAATTAGGATAACAACGGAGTATTTAAGACTCAGTATTTCACATGCATACATTGGATATCACGATTGGGCTAAAATACCTTAGAAAGGTTTTTGTAGTAGGTGCAAATATTTGAAAACCAAAATACTTCAGTACTTGACTCTCCATTTTTAGCACCTGCCAATTTCTTTTAGTAAGAAATGCAACTAAAATGTATTTGGACAAGGAAAGAAAGGAAGAACATTGAAAAACGTAATCCAGATTTTAAGCTCCAGTCAGCTCATTTTAGTTGTGTCCAGGTAACCGTGTCAATTGCATTAGCACAACATTTTTGCGCAAAGTACACTACATGCTTATATGCATGGGTGCATGCATTCATAGATACAGACATATACTTTTATACATGCATATACATGAACAAGTGTGTGCCGCACTATAGCTGTCATGTGGACCTTAAGAACCCCCATTTTATTTAGCTCAAATCAAATCTAGAACCTAACTGCCACAACTTTTTTTTTTCTTCTTTGAAGTCAGAAAAATTCCAGTTTCAAGCCGCATAATTCTTTTCCTTTTACACTTATTAGCCAACATCGGTCCATTTCCTCTGAAACAATGACAGCAAAAGCAATCCATACCCCATGTTCTCACCTACTCAAAGAAAGACTAAAAAAGAAATAGTAACTGGCTACAACAAAATTTTATGAATGTTGAAGTAGATGCCTTGTAATGAAGTAATAATGACATACCTCCTCTCTAGTGTAAGTGTTGTCTGTGATGAAGCAAAATTCTTCTACACGAGGTGCACATATTTCCTCGTACTTGCTTCAAGTATAAAGAGAAACTAATGTTAGTAAGCAAATGCAGAAGTTATTTCATGATGAATGCACCATTTTAATCTTCAAAGCTCTGAGAATAAATCATTTAAGTTTTTCGACCAACTAGGCTCATTATGATTAAGTAATATTCACAGCAGAATAAGTTCAAGGCTCTGGTATGACAACAGCATGGAATCACTTTCTCCTACTTGCAAGATTGTTGTTTGTCAAACTTGACAGGAAACTTTGCTAATCATTTGAATTTTGGACTGTCTCTCAAGCTCTGTGATCATATTTCTAAACTTTTTAATGTTGTCCTTATCCAGCCACTTCTTCATAACTTCAGTGTCAGCATCAGGCAATGCTCTGACATAGCAGTGCTTAGCATGAATGATGATTTTTTAGATTCATTGCTGTTCATCTTCAATTTCTAATTGCAGCATCTAGTGTATTTGCAGTATTAAATACAAAACAAAAGTTTGAATTCTTGACTGAAAGAAATCATGCAACAAACTTTGCTATGGATGTGAGCTTACGATGCTATCAGCATGCAAGTGATCCCAAGAAGTTGAAGTCTCTGTCTTTCTATGTAGTTTTGAGAGAGAAACCAATCAATTAGATACACTGTTAGGTAAAGTGTGTCAGGCACCAACTTGCATTCTTCAGATACCTGAAACCAAGATGGTACTTCCTTTAAACGTTTGCATAGGAAACAAAGAAAAGAATTCTTTCATTATAAACAGCCAAAAATATATCATTGGTTTTCAACCAGAGGTCAAGAGCATTTATCTGTATAGAAAAGTTAATACCTTTTAATGTTGATATGCATCAGGAATGATAATAAATAACTAGAAAAACGTTTTTCATATCCACATCATAAACACTGTTGCCCGAGATATGACAATTTATTATTGGGTATACCATAACCAGGAATATTTCTGGACAGAAATTAAATTGGGAATGCCTGTTTGTACTTGATAGTCCAAAATCTTAAAGCCCAACTTTAATGACCGTACACTTTATGCATTTAATCAATATTTAGATAGCCGAACAATACTAACCTCCACAAGCCAATCAACCAAAATTCCCCGCATGCTTTGAGTGATATCTCGCTGTATTGTCTCCATAAAATTAGGATATGGCCTGCGGACAAGCTGGATAAAGAAAAAAGAAAAAACAAAGATTAAACCAAGCAAAGAACATAAGTTCTAACTAAGGAGAAGGCAGTACAAAGACAGAAAGTACCCCTGTTCACTCCCTGACTGAAGTTGGAATTCAGAAGTGAAACCACAAATATTATAGGCTGGAAATTAGTAAATGCACTCAGAAAGCACACCAGCGCTCGAAAAGAGTAAAATTTTGCTCATAACCAAAAAAGATAATGAACAAAATTACATAGCTTTGAAGTCTGCTACTGCATAGTGTTAGCTAGTAAAATAAAAAAGTATGCATGCACCCGAACTTTTTGAAAAGAATAAGTCATCAACTGCGAAGTTTTCTGCAATCAGTTTTGATTGAAGAGATCATAACTTAAAAAGGGTTTATGGATGATGATGCAGATTCCCTCACTAGGAAGTGCCCCTCTTGGGGAGTTATATTTGGTTTAAAGTAAAATTCCGTTCAAACCGGGCTGATGCATATAAATTTCCTAGTTAAATACAAGAAAATAAGCCATGGAGAATAGATGTTCCAAATGCAAGGAGTTAATCATTCTTTTTTTTTTCATGTGTATCAGATAAAAGGTCAGCTCTCAATCTATTTTAATTTGTACACTTTGTTTCTTCCCTCAAAAGTCAATTATTAAGTTCACAGAACACTCCAGTTTGGGGGGTTTCTAGCCCAAAGAAAAACGCCTGCTCTTGTTCCCTTCCATTTGATTGAGCAAGGGAGCAGACGGGTCTAAAATGCTTACAGTCTGGTAATGATGGAATAAGGGTTCACAAAGCTATATTTCCGACATGTTTCTGAGTAATTTTTAAATGATTTAAGTCACAGTGGAACCAAGAACTGAAAAATATAACATTAGACAGGATGCATACATTATATGCACCCCAAGTCACATAAAAAGATTTAGCTTGAGGTAATTACTCATGGTTCCAATTTGGCTGGTTTGGGAATGAAATTCATTAGTAGAGCTGAAAGGAATAAAATGGTTATGGCAACATGCAAGTGAAGCAAAGATAAGAATGACAAGTATAGCGCATACCTCAGCAACAAGCAAGTTGTTATAGATATCCGGGGCATAAAGGCTACAAAGTTGAGGATTTTTCTTATCTGAATCAATGTCTATAAAGTCTGGATCATTAGATGTTATTGAGGTCCCAGGAAAGCTAACCTTCGCTGCTGTAACCATTTAAAAAATGTCAGTATTTGCTGCATAAAGCTATATAAAACAACAAGGCAAGCATATATCAACCTATATTGCTATATCTCCAGCTTATAACCATTACCAAAACAAGAAAGCAAGCAATGCAAAGTACATTTTATTTTCCAATCTGGAAAGAAACGTATTGCTTGGCAAATAAGGTTTCAAGACCTTTAGTTTTATGAATGTATTACTACGATGAGACTCCACGTGACTTTGAAGTTTACCAGATAAGGATAATACAACTACCTACAACAATAAGTATATAGAGCTATCTTTTTGGGTATCGCTTGACTTTATAGAGATTGAAAATAAACAGTTATTGCTTGGCTTTGTTGTTTATGTTCTTCAAAAGATTGTCTATTATGCCATTCCTAAGAAATCCCATTTTGCACAGAGGGGGAACCAACAATTTGGTCTTGAAAGCACCTCAGATTAAGCCTGGGAACAATCAATTTCATCCTTTCATGCTGATATCCCATTCTAATGTCATTGAATGGATGTATAAACATGTCTCCACTGTTTTTTTTACCCATATCCTGTCTCAGATCTTTAAAGTTAATATGAATTTCATATTTCATGTCCAATTTGGATGACAAGTAAGCAATCTATTTAAGTTATTTCACCTATTAATGTTGGTGTTAACACTCAACAGTTGCACTCAAATGCTTAAAATTGGTAAGCAATAAGCACACAATTATCTCCAAGGTGTACTTTCTCCCATGCTAATCAAACTTAATATATATGCATGCTATTATAATTATTTTATCAACTTTGGAGGTAGGTAAGGGTGAGGGAGAAGGCTAACCATTTCTTGGAGGACTTTGGGGCTGTGAAGGCATTGTGGAACTTTGGTTTGGAAGCCAATGGTAATGTATGCTATTATCCTTTATGTTATTCACAGGAAGAGTAGCATCTTCTTTCACATTAACTGAGCACGTAACTTCTAATTTAGCTTCTATTTTTGCAGTCCCTTGAATGCCTTCTTTCTGCAAAAATGGCTTGAGCTGGCTGGACTTGTGGTCCTACAGCTGGTTCCACATTGGACCAATTGGCCCAGCCTTGTCTTGCCTGCTTGCTGCTCTTAGCCTGGCAGTGTCAAAATCATAAAATCTAAGTAATATGTGGTATTGTGCTTCTTATTACTTTGCAACAAAAATATCTACCATGTGAAATTTCAAACATCTGAGCGGTAAATTACATTTTTCAAGAACAGATTGAATATACATACTACAATGTCTTTAAAAATATAGGCATTTAAGACCATAATTAAACTGATATTATAAATTGATTAACGATGGCATATTAACCTGGATTCTGGTTGCATTAAAGCACTTTCTATATGAATTATTACAGCAAACATTCGTGATATCCTGAAGCACTGCTCTCTTCTTACGCTGAAGACCTGAACTGTCAGATGCATTATTGTTGTTTTTGTCCAAGGCCATTCTTTTTGTATTTGCTCGTAAAACCTGTTTCTGATCTGGTTGATTAGGTGCATTTAGAGGTGGTAACTGAGCAGAAGCACGCAATGCAGCTGCTCAAGCACGAGTGATTCGACCATTAAGTTCTCCAACATCAGCAGAAACTACATTTTCTGTCCTCATATTTACAAATCTTGGAATATTAAAACACAGAGCACAAAAATGAAGCTAGGAAAGTAAAACCTGCATCGATAGTCAAAATCATACCAAGTTAATATCAGAATAAGTAGATCAAGCAACAAGGTCTCATTACAACTTATATCCTAAACATAGATTGGTAAAAGAACTGACAACAAATCTCACAGGCAGATAATGTGACATAGTAACAACATGGTGGGAGTTGATAATGCCACAACAAAGAACCTTTTACACTTCAAATTCAAAATAGGAATACACATTGATACATTCATCCAAAAAAAGGTTTCTCCATATTATTATTTATTTGTCAAACTATGTCTCTTTACAATGGTGCTTTGTTCTATCCGATTTGAACATGAAATTATTGTAACTTCACCAAACCACAAACCATTTAGTAAATCAGGCAATGAATTTAGGGAACTTTTCCTCTTTCAAGTTGTTTGTAAGAGAATTTCACCATGTCTCGATGTTTTGTTCTATGACAAATCCAATTTCACCTATCATTATAGACATAACTTGAAACCAGAAATATGAACAAATTAAAAAGCAGCAAAAGAAAAAAAGAACAGAAAAAATCAAAAGCTAAGACAATGCAGAAAACTAAAACGAAATGACCTTGAAAATTCGATAAAAGGAAACAAATCGAATACTGAACGTAAAATCTTTGAGAAACTAAGACCAAGAAAACAAAACATAGATTTGAAATCTTACAAGAAAGCTTTCTTCAAAATTTCGGTTATAGTGTTCACATATGAAGACTTCAAATAGCAATATAAAACAACCAGAAATCAAGGGTAACACGTGCAAATGTCAAAAACATTTTAGACAATCAACAAGAATGTACATTTGGTAACAACAAGAAACTACACAATAAAAGGAAACAAAATTTTCCGTCTAAATAATGTTTCCAAATATAAAGTTGTTTGAATAAAGATCCAACTAAAAGGTCAAGATCCTAAAAACCAAGAAAAGAAAAAAGAACTATCACCCACATTTTCTTAAACACCCATTTCCATAAAAAGCTTAAAAATTTTCAAAAATTGAAGTAAACCAAGTAAACCCAAATCGGTCGGTGACTTATAAACCATTAAACATTGAAATTCAACAACAAGAAGACGAAACAAGGAAACTTTTGCAAATGGGTATTGATAGAATTAAAGAATGTCTATAAAGAATGAAAATTTGACCTGATTTTTTTATCCTTTTCTAAGCTCCAAGAAACATTGCTTAGAGCTTAGAAGGAAGAATAGAAGGAAATGTTTGTTTTTTGTTATCTCCAGAAGAAGAGGGAGTGAAGTGAGCGGGATAGAATATGGGTTTAAACTTAGAAATTGAGAAAAGAGGAAATTAAAATAAAGTTTAAAATTTTATTAAAATTTGGATTAATAATATTTTAATTGGTGGTTAAGGATAGACCGATTGACTACAAAGAATGTGATGTGAAGACGGTTCATTGTGGCAGGGCTTGTTAAATTGGTTTTGATCATTGATTTTGCGGTCAGTAAGGAGTTGGATTGCTTTGATTTACTGTTGGTGTTTTTACGTGTTTGACCCTTCGTGAGATTCGTTGGCTCTTTGACTGCTTATCGGGATTTAAAGGGTATAATGTTCAATTTTAGCAGCCGATTGGATTTAGTGTTGGATTTGAAGGGTATAACTAATTACAAAATTTCGATTTCTTTTTTCGAATATAAGAGATGAAAATGGATATTAAATTTTAAAAATAAGAATTATTATTATTTTAAATTTTTTTATTGAATACAAAAATGAGTAATAAAATATCTATTTTTGTATTTATATTTTATATTTATATATATTTAGTAAATAAATTTTTTATTAAATAATATAAAATTTTATTTTAAATTAATTAAAATTAATATATTTTTATTTAAAACTATATTGATATATATTTATAAAAAAATTTAATAAATGTGTAAGATAAAAATTAAAAAAAAAACTCAAAAATAAAATTTAGTTTTTAACTTTTTAAAAAAAGCTGCAGCTACAGATAATTTTGCACCCATTAAATATTAGCGTGTAAAAATTAAAATAAATTTAAAATATTTATTAGATCTTAATGAAAGTATGAATATAATATAAAATTTTGATATTAAGAATAAAAAATATACCCTATTTATTCCGTATCTTATTCATTAATACTCCTATTGGATGACAAAAAAATTATATACGAGCGAAACCAGGAATGTGGAGAATTAGGAACGATGGCTTAGGCTTCATTTTAATTCAATCAGTTGTAATCAATCAAATTTTGTGTTCATCAGTCGTTTGAGTTTTTGGTACGGTAAGGTTGGTGATGATTGGCCACTAGATTTTTTTATAGCTAATTGCACCGCAGCCTTTTTTTTTTTTTTCATTTTTACGTTTAAATTTTTAATCTTAATCCAAAGATATTTTTATTTTTTATTCTATAATAATAAATAAACTTCATTATTATATAATCAACTAATAAGTAAATAAATTTTTACTTTTATTATTAATTTTTAATAATTTATTAACAAAACTATTATTTAAAATGATTTAATAATTATTTCTTAATTTTATAAACGTTAAATAATTTAAAATTTTTATTACATACAAATTTTTTCTAATAATGTCTTTAATAGTAATTTTTTTATTTTCATTACAATTTATATCATCATCATTGTTGTTTTTACATCCAAATATATATCACATCATTAATTTTAATCTTACTACTATAATAATTAATCTCACTTTTATCGTTTTTTTCAATTTCATTAAAAGTAATCTCACTAACTATCCAAATAACCTTTAGTGACATGAAATAATTTTATATGTATATAAAGTAGTGTCCCATGTGAAAATGAATATAGTGTTTTATGGACTTATAATGTTGGGATTATTTCTTGGATATATCTTATGTGTTTTTTTATTAATGCCTCTTTATTAAAAGTGTAAAAGAATAAAACATTTAACAAATGATTCTTAAATATGTTTCATTTATGTTTATTTATTAAACTTAATAAATGATCACAAACAACATTTGAAAATTTGTTAATTACATGAACAAATCACAAACATAACAAATTTGTTTATATGCAGTTTGCTTGTCAAAACTAATAAAGCATTCAACATGTCGTAACGGTTTTGAGGACCACTTGTAAACATATAATTTTGTCCAAACAAAAATCTCAACAATTTGTGAAGTACTCAAAATTTTAGCTTGATTTAAATCTAATATTTTTTCAATTTTGACAAGTTTTTTAAAATCAAAATCTGAACCAATTTAACCTAAATACCCCAAAGTCTACTTTAGTCAAACTGGTTAAATTTGGTCAACAAAGTCGAAATTAATCAAACTTGATAAAAATGGATAGAACCTAGGTCAACCTTCAAGATTCACAATCAAGTTAAAATTAATATAATTTAAAATTAAAATTTATAATTTTGAAACCACTAAAAAGTTTGATTGTATTTCAAAAAGTGTAAAATTACTAAAATACCTTTAGGGGCATTTTCATAATTTGACTTTTTTGAAGTCAAATTTTTTTGAAAATTTTCATCATAATTGAAAGATGCATTAAAAATCTAAATCACACATTGAAAGGTGTAAAATTACTAAAATATCACATAAAAATTTAACATTCCTAAGATCAGAATTTTATGAAAAGCTCCAGTTCATGATTTTAAAATATTTGATGATTTTAAAAATTTTGAAAATCTTAATTGTACCTCAAAAAGGATGAAATTATTAAAATACCTCTTTAGGGTAATTTAGTAATTTAACCTTTTTGAGGTTAGTTTTTTGCAAAAACTTTTCATATCATGATTTTATAATATTTGATGATTTTTAGTGTATTTAGAATCACAACAGTACCGCAAGAGGTGTGAAATTACGAAAATGTCCCCTTAAGGGTATTTTCGTAATATGACCTTCACTAGGTTGGATTTTCACCAAAATTTTTATATCTCAATTTCATAATATTTCATGACTTTTGGTGCTTGAAAACTGCAAAAATAAGCATTGGAACATTTTTTTCTAAGAAAATGACCTAAATATAAAAAATTTTGTATTAAGAGCAAAATAGTCTTTGCATTGGTTTAGGTGCTTTAGAAATCACACATTTATAGTGAACAATGTGGATCATTAGGTCTCATATTGAATCTTAATCCAATGACTAAAGATTGCTTCTTAGATTAAAAATAAGGGAGCAATTTTGGCCCTTAGATGAAATTTCATTATATGGCCTCGATTTAATCTTGGGAGATATTTTCTTGGCTTCTACTTCATTTAAGAAGGAGTTCTTTTTGCATATTAAAACCAAAAGACAAAATGTAAAAACCAGAAGAGCTTGTGAAGGAAAAAATTTGGAAAAATAATTGTGAAAAAAAAAGGAGAGAAATTCTTTGTGTTTAGTCTTGAAAGTATACATTCCTAATACTATTTTTCCATCTTCATGCATTTTTCATCACATTTCATAACATTTTCAAGCTATTTTAATCCATTTTCTTTGTTTTCTTGAAGCTTTTAGTTTGTTTTATTTACTTGAAACTTGAAACAACTTCATCCAATTAATTAATAGTTGGATTGAAGCCAAAATTCAAGTGAGAAAACCACAAAATCCATCATAAAAAGCAAGTTAGAGGTTCGGCCACGGTGTCTTTGGGTTTGGTCGAACCTCATCTTGTTCTCCTTTACCTTGTTGTTGCTTCAATTGTTAGCCTATGATGCTTAAATGATGGTTATATGTTTGTTTAGCATGGTTTTAAATTTGATTGAATCTATATGTTGTTGTTTGGTTAATACTTTTGTTCATATGAATTCCTTGCCACTTTTGGATCATTATATGTTGGTTGAAATTATTTTAATGCGATAAATCCCATCATGAGGTAAGTTTTAAGTGGTTAATGCTTATTTGGATGACAAAGGATGGAAAACATGCTTGAGAAATAGGCTAGGTAGGTTCGACCATGGTATTCTTATGTTGGTTGAACCTTACTTCATTCTTGGATGGTTGATGGTTCTTCATTTCATACATTAGCTTATGTTTCTATGATGTTTGGCAAGTTTCTCACATATTTGAATAAAAGTTTCATTGAAAAAATATTGTTTGATAATTGATTTTGGTGAAATTTTGAAGTTGTTTGGTTGTGTTTAGTGATGAACAATGGGGGAATATTCCAACCAAAATTTAAAGTTTTCCATGTTTGAATTTGTATGCATTACATATTTGTGTTAATAAGTTTGAAAATATCTTAATTTGTAATTATGTTTCTAGGTCATGCATTCGGCACATGCATTCATTAATAGCACTTTTGTAATTTTGCATTCATTTTATGTTCATTTCCACAAAACCCCAAACAAAAAAAAAAAGGAAATCTCTAACTTGAAACCCCAAACTTGAGACTTCAAACTTGAAATCCTAAATCTCCTATCAAACCATAAATCCAAACCTCAAATCCCTAAATCTAAACCCTAAACCTTAAACCCTAAATCCAAATCCTAAATCCCAAAGCTTAAATCTAAACCTAAAAAACTAACCTTAAACACTAACCGAGACCCTAAATCAACCCTCAAATCATATATCAATCATGCATTTACATTTCATTTTACCTTGTCATCACATGCATTCATACTTTGTTATTTATATTATATTGTCATGCATTCATCACATGTTCTTATATTCATGCACCTCATTCATTTATTTTCAAAAATTGATTTTCAAAGTAAAATATTTTAAAATAAGACAATATGACACCGGAGTACCAACATATTTTACAACTTGGGTTGAGACTAAAAAAGATTTATCCAAAAATAAGATGAAATATCTTTGGTCCAAATTCAGTAAACAAATATAGAAATAAGGTGGGCTGAAATAAGAAGATTGTGTTCACACTAGCAGAAAAAAAAGAGCATGGGGATGGATGAAATTGTGATCAGATTCATTATCATGTAATTAGCATGAGTAAATGGACAAATAATTACGTTCACATTATATATTATTATGCTCACATGCAAATCTCATGATTTTAGACACGATTCTTGTAATTCAATCTGTGAAGTTTTTATGCTTGAAGGGGTGTTCCTAGCCTATTTATTTTATGTTATTCTTTGGTAGAAGGCAGAATATAGTTTTCTTTATCCTTAAGCAATCTTTTAGATTTTTCTTTAAATTTTGTATCTCTTAAGTGAATTTTTTAGAATGTTGAACTTTTATTATTCTGTATGCTTAATTAGAATTCTTACGATGATGTTTCTATATCCCTTAGTGTCTAGTCTTAGTGGTGAACTTTAATCTTTTTTAATTTAATAATTATATTCTATCATTATTCAAATTCTTGGGAGTTATTTTTTTTGTGAGTTTTTCTATTTGCTATTAATCTCTAACATCTCAACCATCAATTCCTGCCATCAAATTGGTATCAGAGCTATGGTAGGTCATCATCATCAAGCACTACCAGAAGAGGTTAAAGTTAACATCGATGTTGCAACAACTACTAAAGTTAATCTAAAAGATGCTTTAATAAAAAAGATGTGATAACATATCTTTCAACTATAATAACAGCTACATATACAAGAAGAGAGAGAAGAGATATAAAGGTAAGAAATGAAGAATAAAAAAAATGAAAAAGAAACCAATCCATACCATGAAAACAACAATGATTCTGATGATAGCACCTCACTTCACCCATGACAAGTTAAAAACTATCTATGCAGAAACTAATTTCAACATACCATATTCAATCCAAAAATAAAGATTCATGAGTTTAAAGGAAAGATACAACCTAAAGAGTTTTTAAATTGGCTATACACTGTGGAACGCATCTTCGAATACCATATGCCCCTGAATATCATAAGGTGAAGCTAGTGGCTATCAAACTTAGAAAGCATGGATCCTTTTGGTGAGAAAAATTGAAGAAGCAAAAGGAAAGAGAAGGCAGGAGAAAAATTGTAACTTAGGAAAATATGAAAAGAGAGTTGAAAAGAAAGTATCTATCAGACAACTTTAATCTAGACGTCTTCTTTAAGCTTTATAACTTGAAATAAAGGAATCTTTTGATGAAAGAATACATTAAAAAGAGAAGCACGTCCAAGACAATTGTTTTTACCAAATCCCCTTCAAATCTATCTTTAAAGAAGAAAGAGCCATTCCCAACAAACCATAATCTAGTGCTATCAACACTCAAACCCAAAAAGACTTCAAGTGCCAATGACTTGGCCATCTACATTCTAAGTGTCCAAATCTCAAGATAGTTATGTTGGTTAAAGACAAAGATCTTGAAGATACTGAAAGATAACCTATTGAAGTACCCCAAGATTTTTAAAAAACTGTTAATAAGACCTATAGTGATCTTGAATCCTCACTTGTTAACATATTTTGTATCCCAACAAGAAATATATATTTTTTTTGGTTCTTTATGTAAAAAACATAGATTTCTATGATGGAGTAAGTTTGACCAAATAGATGGACTAACTTTGAAATTAAACAAAATGAATGAGAGTAACATATTTTGGTCAACAAAAGCAAATATGCCATGTATCCCAATGGAAACAAACTATTTTGCTTAGTACTTTATGAAAAAAAATTATACTTTTACAATGGAGGAAATTTGAATGAGTTGAAGGATCAATTTTGAAACCAAACAAAATGAAAGGGAGAAATGCTTTTTTTGGTAAATGAACTCAACAATATCCTGTATCCGTGTGACAACTATCTGCTTTTCTTGATACTTGTGAAAAGTATATAGATTTTTACGATGAAAAAAGTTTGATCGAGTTGAAGGATGAACTTTTAAACCAAACAAAATGAAAATGAGATGCATTTTTTAAATCAATCTTCTTAAATCCTTCATTTGCCCCATGGGTTGCCTTGAATTTTAGAAGAAAAATCAAAGTTTCAAACCATGTAGAACACTTCATTAAAACTCCCATAAAAAATGGAATTAAAATGCTTATGCAATCCTATTCCAAGTGGCAAATCTTAATCCTTGTAGGAAATCCAAATCCAAGAATGAGAAGTAATTAGAAATGCTACATCATCATGCCACGTCATTTTTTTAACGAATAAGAAAACTCTTTATGCCATGTCATCCATTGATAATACCATGCATGTCCATTTACATAAGTTAATGTGGACTTGCAATCACTTGAGATTATAATTCTACCTTTTTTATTTCTTCAAGATTGCATCTTTCCTACTCCATTGAACTTCATAAATATGATCTTGAACATCTTTCCCATTCTTTAACTTCAAGATTTCCATGAAAATCAAGATTCATCAAGAACATCACAAGATTCTATTTTATGCATGAAAAACCATTAAGATTGATCAAGGATCTTTGAGATTTACTCTTTTCTTCAAGAAAATCTACAAAACAAAAAATTATGCCATTTAGGAGTAAAAAAAACATTACTTTGTTGAGAACTAAGCAAAAACCAACCATTTAAGCACAAAAAAAGCCTAAATAATTGTATTTATATAGTTATCAAGTAATTTTGCTTGAATGGAAGGACAAATTTGACACCAAACGAAATGAATAGGAGAAATGCATTTTTTGGGAAACAAAAGCAACAATATCATATATCCCAATGGCAATAAACTATTTGCTTGATACTTTGTAAAAAGAATTTATACTTTCATGATGGAGGAAATTTGAACAAATTGAAAGACCAACCTTGAAACCAAACAAAATGAAAGAGGGAAATGCTTTGTTTGGTAAATGAAAGCAAAAATGTAAGAGTGGTTGTAGATAGTGGTGATAACGATTTAAATTGGATGATTTGATTTGATTTTTGGATAATATATATTATTATAAATTTTAAAATCCAATCTGAATTTGAATCGACCTTTTTTTGAAATTGATCCGATTTGAACTGAATTCTATTAGTTTAGTTCGATTCATTGGTTTTTAAATTTTTTTTTTATTTTTTTATATATTATTTAAACAAGATTTTAATATATATATTTAAATAGATTATATATATAATAATTATTTTTATTTTATAAAATTTAAAATAGTATATGAACTAATAAAAATATATATTTCGATTCCGTTCTTTTTTTTTTTATTTTTCACATTCTGATTCGAAATTCGATCCAAACTTATTATATACATTTAATAGTCGAACTTGATCCGAATCGAATTAAACTGAACATTATGATTTCGAATCGATTTTCAATTTTCCTTTTTTTCTTCTCACCCATAGCTACAAAATCTTCCTCTACTATGTTCTTGGTTTTCAAAATGGTAGTTAATGTAAAAAAAAAATTATTTTTTATTTTTTAACTTTAACTTAGTTGCTTATGGTGTGAGGTTTATTTGCTATAGTCCAAAAATGATTGTCACAAGAATGTTTCTAGGAAGAGGGAAGTTATGGTGGGGGGAGGGTGGCACTGAGGTAGCTTGAGCTCATGGTGCAATGCACAACACCTATTGTCAATTTCTCAGACCTTTCTTTTTTAAAATTTTTTTAATTTTTAATTTTTTTCTTTAATTTTCTAGGTTTTTTATTTCTTTAATTAATTACAAAAAAACAACTTTGGGCCTTAAACATGAAAATTGGGCATTGGGCTTTAGGCCAAAGATATTGAATTTGGGCCAATGATAATGGAAAATGATTTTGGGCTTTTAAGCTTAATTGTCATGGAATTCACACACAATTGGAATTGGACCTGTATAACTAATATAAGACTTTATTCATGCAATTGAACCAAACGAGTTGACTTTGAGCGAACAAGACCAATTTAATTGGGATACTTAATTGGGTCCAAATTGAGGCCTGTTTTGATTATCTTGGACAAAATTAGATATCTATAAGGTTACTTGTTAGATTTTTTAGATTGTGGTTTGGTTTTTGTTTGTGGGTTATTGGGGATGGTTTTACTTGGTAATTTGGATGCATTATTAGTTTTAATGAAGGTTTGATTGTTTGGTAATGGTGAGGGTATCAATAAAAAGCAGTGGTTATCTGTGAGGTTATAGGGTTGGTTTTGATAGAGTTTTGGTTGAATTGTTGGTTCAATGATGGTGTTGGTAGTGTTGTGCAATGGTGGTGGAGATGCTGCTATGATCAATTAGAAGTTTTTTTTTTTTCTCATTTTCTTGTTGATTTTTGATTGTTTAAATAAAAATCAATTTTGGTTGTGATAGAATTCAAGATCAGAACAAATTATTAATTAAAAGAGGACTTCCTTTGATCCTTATCATTTAATCATTGAAATTTTATCTCTAGCATAAGTCTAATGAAGTCCCTCTTTTTTTTTTTTTTTTCAAAAATAAGATTGTTCATCTTGTTCAATTTATCTTGATCTTTTTTTAAATATTAATGAGATAAAATAAATAAAAGTAAAATAACTAAAAGTAAAAATTGTAAAAGAAAAAAGAGATCAAACACTAGGTTTGGGTTTTAAATCCAAACCAATTGCAAAACCTCAAAAACCTAAAAATTGAACAAGGTTAACCTAATACCCAAATAGTAAATTCAAACTTAAATAAGTCAAATTAAAATCACGTTAAATAGAAAATAAAAATTCGAAACCAAATACTAAAATTCAAAATTATTTCCAATGATCTTGGATAAAATAAGATATCTACACCGAGTTGTTGACTAACCTTGACTAGGGACATTTTCATATTTTCTTTATTTATTTTATTTTTTGCCTATTTTTATTATGTTTATTTTATAATTATTTATTTTAGTTTTTGTATTTCACAAAAAATATTTTTAAATTTGTGTAAAAAAAAAAAAACAAAACAACTACCATGAAATTCTCCTTTCTTATTTCCAATGAAATCTTTATGAGAGAATAATGATAACATCAAAAACTTAGAAAACATGTGCTAACAAAGCTAAAGTACATTATAACATATAAACACGTATACATTATATGCACATATAAATAAAAAATTAAAACTTTAAGATTGGTTAATAATAAGTGCGAGGATTTAGACAAAGTTTACCAAGAGATTTGTCGAAGTTTTATATGAAAAAAAAAAAGCAGAAAAACGTGTCATGAAGCCAGTGTTTGCTCTTTCATTTTAATATATTTCAAATTATGTTTCATGATCCCAAAATAAAATTGAATCTCATTTATCATTTCTTATGGAACATAAGCATTCTATGTACATCTTCACTATAAAACTACAGAATCATACATGATCTACTAAACTACATAATCATACATCTATGAGTACCCATTATCAACTATGTGCAAAAGCAATCCACTCCATGCCTCCAAAAAGCTCAGACCATGCTAAAAAAAAATAAAAAATATGTCAATGATAAATAAATTAATTCATTAAAAATAAAATTCAATAACAAATTGATTAAATAATATCCTCTTACTCTATGGGATCGTTGTGGTGGCTCTTCCACTGCTCCTCATCGAAGAAAATAAAGATTCCTGTCAGGGTGTTGAAGGCTGAAGCATACACGAAAACATGGACATCAAAATCAAACAAACCATTGATTGATGAAACCACTCCAAAAATAAAAAATATGAAGAGAAATTTAGCACATGTTTGGAAGGAATAACCTCTCATGTCCCTCATCTTAACTAAATTCAAGACAAAAAATGTAATAACCAGACAAGGACTAAGGAATTTCCAGAAAGGAGGTTTACTATTAGGATTATAGTTAACGAAAACCGAGTCGAAAAAAAATCGTGTAGTATCCAAAGTGTGCAGTGGAATGATTGTGCTCGTCTTCGGAAAGAGTTTTTATTCTCCTAGTCGTTAAAATGCTAAATGCTCAATTTGCCCTCAACTTTTAAGAGGTTGCTCAAATTAGGATATGATTTTTTAATTTTAGCAATTAACAAAAGATTACAATTAAAGGGTGTTTTAGACAAAATTTAAAGAGTGACATTCATTACCTATTAAAATCCCAGCTGGCAAAAAAAAAAAAAAAAAAACTGACACCTGACAATAAAAATACACTTGGCAGCTGACTCATTAAAAATAAAAATTTTAAAATGAAGACTTTTTTCTCTTTTTCTTTAACATTTTCTCTCTCAACCAAGAATATCTTTTTAATTTAGTACCTTTGCTTTCTCAACCAAAAATACTATCTTCAACTCATTACCTATTATCTTCCAATAAAAAATCACTCTAGTTTTAATATCCTTCTTGTCCTTAAAACAAAACTTTATTAATTACATGTTACTAAAACAAAACCTAGGATCTACTAAATTTGCATCCCTTAAACATAGATCCAATCCTAAAATCCCAGCAAGCACAAAAAATTTGGAAGCTCTAGTTAGTTTACATCCCCCCACCAGCCTTAACCACCATCCATTCAGTTCAGTTTTGTCGTAACCACCGTCACCTTTTGCATACAGCCGTTACATAGCATCACCAAAGCCTTCACCCGAAAAACAAAAGAAAACCATAAAAAAATAACAAAATTGGCATCATAAGAAAAACTTAGCCACAAATTTTTTGAACGATAACAAAGTCACATACAATACAAAAAAAATGCATGAAAAACCACCATGTACGACGTTAATAATGGTTGTGGATGGCAACAAACAGGTTTTTGGGATTTTGCAACGTTGAAAATAAAGATCAAAGATAAGGGATAAACATAGTGGGATTTCGAGTCATTTGAAGTAACAAAATGAGTGTTTTCGAGGTATTAAAGTCGCACCTTTTAAGTGTAGATCTAGAAATTATGGTGATTTTTTTTTTAAATTTAACTTGAGAAAGGGAAAAAAGGGATCGAAAGGGATTTTGGGTAAATTTTGGAATATTTTCCACCCCAACGAACGGTGGATGGAGGGGTTGGTGGTGGCCAGTATGTTGGATTCTAAGTTGACTTGTTGTTTTTAGGGGTGTTCTAGTAAGTGAGGAAAGAGTAGGGTGGGCAACCCAACCCGCCCCCGACGGTTTCGATTCGATCCGAGCCCATAAAGTCGAATTTTTTTTTTTAAATCGAGTTTCGGATCGGGTTGGGTAGTGCTAAAAAGAAGTCGAGGTCGGATCGAGTTCGGATTTTAAACAAACCCAACCTGATATTATATAAAAATAAAATTTTAAATTAATTTTTTATTTATATATTTTTATAATTATATATTTAAATATTTATATTTTAAAAAATAATATTTTATTAATTTCGAGGTCGGATCGGATTGAATACGATTTATACACTATCGAGTCAGGTCGAGTTCGAGTATGAAAAAAATTTAAAAAAATTAAAAAAAAATTTAGGTCGAGTCAAGTCGGGTTTGACGGATATGAAATCGAGTCGGATTCGGGGTGAGCAAAAATCCGCCCCAATCTGATCCATTGCCAACCCTAGAAAAGAGGTTTTCTTTTAGAGAGTGAAAATGTTAAAAGTGAAAAAAGAATATGTGAATTTTTTCTCTCAACCCTTAAAATTTTTTTTTTTTAATAATTGACAAGTATTTTTTTTTATTTATTTTTTAAAGATTTCATTTTAACATTGGCCTATGTAATGCACTAATTATATTTTATTGGAAATATTTCATCTTTAATTATTATAATATAATTAATTATAATTTAAAATTATATAAAATTTATTAATATTTTATATAAAATTCATAATTAATTTTTATATAAATTTTTATCATGATTAAATAATTATAATTTTATAATAAAAAATTATAAATGATATGTTTTTATTTTTTTCCATTTTTTGTTTTTAATTTTTACATCTCGGATACGTTAAATCTTTATTTTTTAAAATTAAAAAATTAGTAATGATTTAAGCAACCCTTCACTGACAAAAATGAGCATTTAACTGTGATAAAACCTTCTTCGGTTGAAAGGCTCTTTCTCTTCTTTTTTCTCTTTTTTTCAACTTTATCCATTTCTCGTGTTTCCTCCAAAACAAGCGCAGATTTTTTTTTTCAGGAAACCCAAAGTAATTTGCTGGAAAATGTCGGGGAAAGGGGCGAAAAGGTTGATTACGGGTGGCAAATCCACGAAGGACAAAGACAAGGATAAGAAGAAACGTGTCCCCTGCTCTTTTCGCACTAGTCTTCAGGTCCCTTTCTCTCTCTGTGTCCTCTTAATTTTCTGCTTGAATTAGATTTTCTTTTGATTGTTTTCGTGAATTAGATTTTTATTTTGTGAATTTTAATTATGAAGCATTCTTTAGTTCTTAGCAAAAGTATAGTTTCAGATCAAGAAAAGCAGATTTTTTTTTACTTAATTCTATTCTCATGTTTATGACTCTTTGTTGATGTTTGAATCGTCGCTATGAATAGTTGTGCTCTTTGTTGGTTCCCTTTCATTTATCAAAGGATTTACATGTTTTATGGTGTTAGTTGTTGCAAATGAGACACTTACGTGTTCTATGAACAATTGCAGTCGTGTTGAACCTTATTAAATGTTATTTCCATGTGAGGGCTAAAATGAAAAGGGGAAAGGTGGGTGGGTAGTTGAGACAATTTGCTCCTGTTGATGACTATAGTTTCCGCCTTTTCTTTTAATGGATTAATTATCTTAGCATCTTAGCGTTTTATGTATTTTCCAAAAAGCTGGGGAAATTTTTGTAAAGGAGGGTTGAGACATATGGTCTATGAGAAAAACTAGAAAGTTCCATTTGACTTGGTTTATTTTCTATTCTAATATATTCTGATGGCTGCTACAAGTTTAGTAAACTTATTGATTCATAAGTATTGTTTGGTTTTCTCTTGATTCTTTAAATGTTAACTGAGTGAACTTGAGGCACACAAAAATAAAAGCAATGAAATGATAGCCAATAATGAAGGTTTACTTGTTCTTGGTTGCAACTTCTTTGAGGGATTTATGCACAACTTATGGCGTGCTTTCTATAGTGGCTTTGTTTTGAGGTACATTATTGTGACAACAAAAATGGACTAGTTAGTTATCTGTTAAAACTCTTTTGAATTAGTAAAATTATGTATAATAAGGTTTTCTTTATTTTGCGGAAAACTATTTTTGAAAAATGATTTTTGGAAAATGTTTACATTTTTTAAATTGAAATAGATTTTTTGTTATTTGGATAAATTAATAAAAAATATTTTCCATTGTTTGGTTGTTTTCTGAAAATTTTTTTCTTCAAATAAAATTAATATAACTATCAAAATATTAAAAATTATTTATTATTAAAGTATATTGAAATTAGTTTTATTAAAATTATTAATATTAAAAAATAATTATATTTTAATAATAATATCTAATATTAAAATATTATGTTAATATTAAAAATACTTAAAATAAAACTATTTATTATTCTTTATATTATTTATTAATATTATAGGCACCAATTTTGTTTGATTCTAAAAAAAATTATTATTATTATTATTATTAAAAATACTTAAATAATATAATTTTGTTTTATATTATTATTATTATTATTATTTAATTAATTAATTGATTAAAAAAAAAGAAGAAATAGTAAAAAAAAATTTTTGTTTTAACTTTGGTAATTGAAATCAAGTTGCCAAAATGGTTCCTTTTTCTCCGGACATTGCCTAACTTAGTACCATGAAATCCAGTGATCAAAAGTCATCGGATAGGTCTTCAAAATTTTTTACAAAAGGATTCTAGAAGATCTGGGATTGAAATTCCAAAAGCTTTATAAATAGAGCTAATTTTTGCAAAAGAGAAGGAAAGAAAAAAAGAAAGGAATGCTGTTAAGACAAAAATAATATAAAACAAAAAAGAAGAACATATGAGGGAAGCTTAGGGGTTTTGCAAAAAAAGAAAAAAAAAAACAAGAAACACACATAAACAAAAAAAAAAAAAACTCAAAAACAAAAAAGACCCTTTAAGAAAGAAATTATCAATCTAAGAGGTTTAAGTTTTTATTGAAAAATCTAGTTTTAAAGGAGTGTTTAGAAAAGAGAAAGGATCGATTTGGGATTTTTTGAAAATTTTTTTAGTTACTAGATTTTGAAAAACTTTGAATTTTTTGGTGACCTTTAAAGTTTTTAATGATCGAAATCTAGGAAAATGGCCAAAATCTGGAAATTATTTGAATTTACCAGTGTCGTTTGAATTTTTTGGCAATGGCAGGCAGCGACCGATTGAAAACTGGGTAACTGTGGTGGTCGATGAGATGCGCTGTGTTTTTTTAGAGAGAGGCTCGAGCGTAGAGAGAGGGGAAAAATTAAAAAAAAAGCCTTTTATAGACATACCAAAACGACGTTGTTTTGGGTGTTTGACTCGTGCTCAACTCATGCAAGATAGGCATGTCAACCTGCGCGTTGACTCAACTTGTTTGGCAGGTTTTTCTTTTTCTTTTTCTTTTTATTTTCAATTTTGATTTTGATTTTATTTATTTTGTATTGATTTTTATGTTTTTCTTATGTTTGTTTTTTTATTATTATTACTAGTAATAATTCTTTCATAAATAAATAAATAAAATAAAACTAAAATAAAATAAAATATTGACCTAAAAAATTTAATATGCAAAAAAAGTTAATAATAATAACTATTTAAGGAAAATAAAATTTTATTGCAAGCAAAAATATTATTTAAGTTTCACTAAAGTGTTGGAATAATCTAAAAAATAATTTTTGCTAAAAAATAAAATTTAATAAAAATGATAAATAAAATAAAAATGATAAATTATTTAAATGAATCTTTTAAATGTAAATTTTAGATAAAGCTAAAAGAGTTTTATTTTTTTTAATTATTGCAAGTAAAAATAATTTTTCAGATTTTACGATAGAATTGGAATAATCCAAAATTATTTTTATTAGAACAAATGTTTATTTAAACAATGTAAAACAATAAAAAAAATAATAATGCAATAATAATAATAATTGATATTTTGAATAAATTTTTATAAAAAATAATTTTTTTAAAGAAAATTGAAAGAGTTTGATTTTCTTTAATACAAGTAAAAGATTAATATTTTTAGATTCTGTCAGTGAGTCAGGATAATTTAAAAATTTTTAAATAATAAAAAAATAATAAACAGTAAATAATAACAACAAAATAATAAAAATAATCAAATAAAATAAATTAATTAAATCGCTCAATTATCATAAAAAAAAACTAATTTTATTTAAGATCTTGTCAAAAAATGGAGATGATTCTAAAACTTGTTCAAAATTTTTTGAATTTTGTCGAAGAGTTGGGATAGTCTTAAAATTTGTTTAATAAATTTTAGAAACTCACCAAAGAGTTAGGTTGTTCTTAAAGTCCTTTTTTATTTTACAAATAAAATATCTTATTGTGAGATTTCGAGAATTTTGTGAACGGTTGATTTTCCTGAAATATTTTTTAAATAAAGATTTTCTTTAAATTCTACTAAAACGTTAGAGAATTTATAGAATACGAAAATAATAATAATACTAATTTCATAATAAAGAAATTTTTTTTTCATAAATAGATATTAAGAAATTAAATTTAAATATAAAAAAGATCGCATTATCAAAATTAAATGATTACATATGTTTAATTGGTACCGTTCTTCGAACGGGTGACCTGAAGGTGCTAAAACTTTTCTCACTAACAACCGTACTTTCGAACCTAACTTTGATTTTGTAGTCTTAAATTTCTTTTAATAAATCTTAATCAATTTTGAGATTTTTATTAAAAGATGATATTTTTGAGTGGCAATCACATCTTAGAAAAAATATTGGTGGTGAACTCTAAAAATTTTCATAAAGTCTAGTGATCGAGTCCCTCATGGACGAAAAATCGTTATAATAGCTTGACGACTCTACTAGGGAAGTTGGAGAGTCAAGCCAAGAATTAAACATGTGTCATCCAAAATTTGATTTTATAGTTTTTTTATATTTAATTTTAATTTCTTATCTCATTTTAGAATAAAAATAAGGAAAAAAAAGGATAAAAATTTGATGGATTCATATAGTTTTATTATGTTATTTTATTTGGCTTATATTGTTGCAAATTATATTGTTGATTTTATTTTAATTAATAATTGTTGCATTCCCTCATACACATGTACATTTGCATTCATGTACAAGCTCTATTCCCAGCTCCCAAATCTATCTCTTTTTAGGAGGAAGTAGAGTACTTACACTTTCGTGAGGTTAAAATATCTTCGCTTGGGCTAGCGAAATATTTTTACTCAAATTGAACCATTTTTGTTGGTAGCCCATTATGGGTGAGAATCGGGGGCCTTACTAGTCCAAAGTGGATGACAATAAGGATCAATTTGGGAACATTTTTAGCTTATATTAATTACCATACCTTACATATAGTAAACCTTAAAAAACTAACCTTAGATAGAGCCATAGCATTTTTGTATATTTTACACTAAATTAGGACACATTAGGGATTATTTATTTTAATACAATTACTAACCCTAATTTGTTCTGCTTTTCTTTTGTTTCATGATCATGCATAATCATAAACACTTGCATATGTGATGTACTTGTCAATGTGCCAATATCAGTCAAAAAATTTTTGGTCTTGCTACAAAAATACCATCATGATGTTCTCAGTTTCGAAGCCCACTGTGTATGAAGAGGCTAATGTGGTGATAACTCTATCATTAGAAGCCCAAAGCAAAAAGGGAAATTGTTTAAAAGAATCTAAACAGAAAATTTTACTTGAAGAAATCAAACTGGGGCTTTAACAAAATGACATCTCTGAGATGGTTAAGATCTGACACGTGTAACAACTCTTAGAAAGATGGTTTTCGAGGAAAAATATGATCATATTGCTTCACTCTTTAAGGTGTTTACGAAAAATCAATTGATAAGAGATTTAGTTTAGTTTTGAGACCCTGTATATAGATGTTTCATGTTCAATGAGATAGATATAACCTCAACGATTGAAGGATATACTACATTGTTATGGTTGCATCTTTCTAATCCAGATAAAATCTATTTGCAAGGTCAAAAATTTGGATCTAGAAAGAAACTTGCTTATATGATAGAGGTCTCTACTTAGAATGTGAACTCATATATCCAAACAAAAGGTAAAAGTGATTGCATCCTATTAGGAATCTTATGTGATTACATTGTCAAACACTTAGAGAATGAACGGGGCATGAGAATGATAGCTTTGGCAATTTATGGCTTAATCATTTTTTCGAAGATTCTATGGCATATTGAGTTATCAGTAATTAACTTCCTCGAACAGGTGGACAACAAAATCAATCGTGTTTCTTCTATACTAGCAGAAACTTTTAGATCATTGAATCACTATCGAATAAAAGGAAGACGTTTCATAAGGTGTGTACAATTACTCTACATTTAGGCAAAGAGTCATCTTCAACATCTTGTGGGTAAATTTTATCCTACTTATAGTAATAAAAGTAAGCCAATTAAAGAATGCTACAATGTTGAGTGGCCAAAATCAAAGACCAAAGAAGAGTGGGTATTGACTTTGCAAAATTTCACCAGTACTCAAGTTATATGAAGAGCTCTATGGATGCCATGAGAAGCCATGTTGTACAAGTGTGGTGACAAGCCATAGGTTCCATTCTTAAGACTGTGAGGAGGTATAGGTTACACTTCAGCAATGGTTCATTAACAAGTAGGATTAGAGTAATTTGTTCCAATGACTCATGACTTTTGGGAATTAGAGTTCTCTTTCAAAGAATCAAAATTTCTAGGAAAGGTGAAAAAAATTATTAGAGAATGGAAGCAAACTCAGAGAATGGATTGTGGGAGATATATAGACAATGCCACACCTAAATATTTGATATGGAAAAGTCAATGCGTCAAAACCAAAGTTGGTCCCAAAGAAAAAAAACAAAGCCACCAAAAAAATGCCTATTACGAAGAGGTCCCTGAAGACATAAAGATTATAAAGTGCAAATTTAAAGAAGAAAAAGAAATATGAGAGCCTAAAAGAAAAAGCTTAAGCATGTGATTAATGATTAGAAAGATAAGATTGATAAAAGTGAAGCAAAATCTTGAAAACTTGAAAGAGAACAAAAAAAATATTTATGAAAGATGGCATAGGTCTGTCACTTTAATGATCACAGAACTTGAAGAATTAAAAAAGAATGCAGAACAGCTTCTATACAATTTATTATCTAAGGAAAAAAAGCTTAGGCAATCCATGGAAAAAAAAGATATTACAAGGTCTCGTTGATGACTTGAAACAGCAAATGCACTATCAATGAGAACCATTCAAGTTTTGAGAGAGGAATGAGATTAATTTGAACATAAAGCACAGTATTGGAAAGAAAAATGTCTACTGAAAGAGTCTTAAGTATCTTGCTTAGTATAACAGATAAAAGAAGTCAGCTTCAAAGCAAAAGACATGGCCCAAAAAGCTAAACAAGTAAAGAAAAAAATTTACGCAAGACAACACAGCCAATGCTTGACCAATATTTTAGATAATGCTTATGAGTAGTATAAGCATGTAGGGCACTTTTTTTTGAAAATTTTAATATTGTAATGAAAGAAGTATTTAGTGAAAATAATGTGACGTTATGATGGTTCAAGTTCAGACTTAAAATTTTTTGCAAATACTATATACATAACAAGCACATCTTTTACATTTATGCATTCATGCATCATATGTATGTTCCATTTAAAAAATGTATCATGACTAAAAGAAAAAGGCCTCGAAATAATAAATCTCAAAGAGTTTCCCTTAACTTGATCAGGTGTAAGGATAGTTAGGCCATTCGAAAATATAGATCAGATCACTTATCATCATTACAACACTCGTTCATAAGTTAAAATCATGGAAAACGAGCAAGCATCTAAAATAGAAAGAATGGAAAAAGCTCAATTTGATATACGAGAGCAAATGATTAGGTCTCAACAAGAAACTAGAAAAGAAATGGCTGCAATGATAGACATGATAAGAAAAATGACTAAGGGAAAACAGGCAGCTGAAAAAGTGACCATTGAGAAAAAGCCTCAAGCCTTAAAAAAATACCAGTGATAAGGAAGATCCATTGTATCCACTAGGGTTTACTCCATCCTATATTCAAACCTATTATCAAGTGCATCCATAAATGACACAACCTGAAAGGCAGCCACATGCTCAGTTTAATTTACCTCTCTTCACGATTCAACCACATAGTCAAAGACACATTGGTCTAAACATTGGGGTAGTCATGTTAAGCCCATTATGGTCTTAGATTTAGATGATCCAAGAGAACAAAAGAGACTAAAGAAAGGCATATCTGAATAGTCTGAGAATATAAAGGTGTAGCAAAAATTAAATTTCTTGGAAGAAAGGCTACGAGCTGTTGAAAATGTGAATATTTTAGCACAATTAATGCAAGTGAACTCAGTTTGGTTCCAGATTTGGTAATCCCACCAAAGTTTAAAGTATCAAAATTTAAAAAATATGATGGAACCAAATGCCCTCAAGCATATATCCTTATGTTTTGCCAAAAAATGATCGAGTATATAGACAATGATAAGTTACTTATTCGTTGTTTTCAAGATCTTATCCATTGTTTTTAAAATTATCTTACCGAATTAGCTGCTAGATGGTATAATCAATTAGACAAAAGCCATATTCATTCATAAAAAGATTTGGCCAAAGAATTATTACTCAATATAAGCATATCACATACATGGCTCCAAATAAACTATCCTTACAAAACATAGAAAAGAAAGCTAATGAAACATTTAAAGAATATGCCCAAAAACGGTGAGAGGTTATGACTCAGGTTCAACCTCTTCTTACCAAGAAAGAAACAACCATTCTGTTCATCAATAACTTTTGAACCCCATACTATGACAAGCTTATTAGTCATACCGTGAAAAACTTTGTTGATATGGTGATTATAGGTGAGATAATAAAAAATACCATTAAAAATAAAAAGATTGATGAAGGTGATGTTTCTGGATCAAAGAAAAGAGGGTCACCCAAGAAAAAAGAAATAGAAGTGCAAGTTGTCACCACTGAAAAATCAAAACCAAGACCTTTTATCCCATACCACTAATATCCTGTATACCAACCCTTTTACCCAACCATTTTTAACATTTCCTAAAACCCATACCACTACCAATTAGTGCAAACCTAGATACTTACCTTTCAAACCAATGTTCATCCCCAAGCACTTTCACCATGACCTTCCCCTCAGTCAAACACCATAGATTTTAATATAAGAAAACCTCGAAATAATCAAGAGTGATAACAATTTTATTCAATACCTATGACTTAAATGAAATTGTTGCCTCATTTATTCCAAAAACATTTGATAGCCTGACAACTCATAAAGCTTTTAAAACCTCTATATCCGAAATAGTATGATCCTAAAGCTTCATATAATTATCATTATGGGATTCATGGCCACTCTTTGGAAAATTGTATAGCTTTCAAATGTAGGGTGCAAAGCTTGATTGATAACAGAATTTTAAATTTCATAACCAAGGTTGGACCAAGTGTAGAGGCCAATTCATTACCTAATCATAGTAGGGTATTAGTAAATGCTTTAAGTAGTATGATGACTTAGAACATCAAAAGAGAAATAAGTGAGATTAGAACCCCTATGGACCAAATATTTGCTATTTTATTAAAAGTCAATATGATTTACCCAATACCTAAAAACATAGAAAATGAGAATTTTACATATAATCTTGATCTAATTTATGAATTTTATATGGGGATGGTTGGTTATTCGCTTCAAAATTGTAAAGCATTTAGATAAGAATTGTAGAGGTTGATGGATTCTTTCCTAATTGAATTTTATGAGAAATATGAAGAAAGTTTAATGAATGTTGTGACAAGAGATTCATCTAAAAGCAGGTCTTACTAAATGAATTTTGAACCTGTTACCATCTTTTATAAAGAGAAATTAAGTGTTAAGTTTGATAAGCTAGTTTGTATGAATTTTAAACCTGTCACCATCTTTTATAATGAGAAATCGAATGTTAAAATTGATGAACCGGTTTATATAACTCTGCCAAAGGTGACAATTTAGGTCCCTAGCCCATTCTCGTACAAAATTGATAAGGCAATCTCTTGAAAATATGATTGTAATATCATATCACAGGGTTTGGATAATGGTTCATTTCAATATGGCTCATATCTATACAAGCACAGCAAACATAACTAGTGTAGGGAGTATAACTCGAAGTGGACTGTGCTATACCTCAAAAGCACTTGAGAGAGCACAAAGAGAAAAAGCAAAGAAAAGAGAGATAAGCTTAAAAAAAAAAAGATAGATTGTCTAACAATCAAAAGACTCACTTGCCTTAGTCCTAAACCAAGAATGTAAGAATCCAATTACAAAAAAAAAAAAAATTTGTGAGTTTTTGAAACTTATTAAGCACAGTGAGTATAGTGTGGTGGAGCAATTGAATCGTTTACCAGTTCAAATTTTTATGCTCTTGTTGTTGCTAAACTTTGAGTCTTATAGAAATGCATTGCTCAAAGTACTTAATGAGGCTTATGTAGCTCATAATATATTTATGAAAAAACTTGATTACATTATGAGAAATATCATAATGGGTAATTTTATATTATTTAACGATGATGAGATTCCACCCAGTGGTAGAGATGATGCTAAGGCTTTACATATCTTCACAAGATACAAGGATAACACATTGGCCAAAGTTCTTATTAATAATAGATATTTTTTGAATGTTTGCCAATGATTACACTATCTAGATTGTCAGTTGACATGTCTTACATGAAGACAAGTCCCATGATAGTGAGGGTTTTTTATGGGACTCACTGTGACATGATAGGCGATATCAAGCTACCAGTTCAAATCGATGAATGTACTTTTGATATAGTCTTCCAAGTCATGGATATTGTTCTTTCCTATTGTTGTCTTTTAGAAAGACCATGGATTCATATGACAAGAGCTATTCTTTTCAATTTGTATCAGAAGGTGAAATTCATAATTGATGAAAAGGTGATCATTATTGCTAGTGAAAAAGATCTGCTGGTGACTAAACCGTATACTATATTATTTGTTGAAGCAATTAAAAAAGCATCAAAATGTTCTTTCAGATCTTTTAAATTTGTTAATGCAACCTATATGGGTGAAAAATCAAAAGTGCCTATTCCATGTTTATCTAAAGCTTCCAAGATGGCTCTTAAAGAAGTGGTAGGAAAAAGACAACAAGTGTGGGCTGACTTGCTTGGGATGCAACGACCGTGGATGATGCTTAAGAAAGAATATCAATTTGGTCTAGGGTGAAAGCCAACTCGAAAAGGAAGAATAAAGTTCATAAAGGAGAAAAGAGAAAAAAGATCAACTTGTTTTCTAAGATAAGAGGTAGAAACTAAAAGCCTATCTTTTTTTCCCCTCTATAAAACTTTCATCTCAGCTAGTTGTATCTAACTAGATATAGCAAGAAACATAGAGAAGAGGCTTACACCATTATTAGAAAATACTATCATTGAATTCTCGATATAAATGGTGGGTAAAAAAAAAAAGAGAACGAAGATTCGAGTTGTCTATGGATGTATCTTACTCCTTTTAGTGCATGATTAAAGAATTGGCACATTGATAAGCTGCCTGTTGTTTTTAAATTTTCTCTAAAGTAATGTGTTGAACCTAATCTAAATACTTTAGTTAAAAGCATTAGATTTCTTATGTGTATTTATTTCTTTATTTTTAATTGAATAAATGACACGCATAGTACATTTGTCCATTTCTTTTGCCTTTTTCATTTTAATTCCTTGAATTACTATACATCTCTCTATATTCTTTTCATTTCACTTACTTTTAGGTATTCAAATAATGAATGTGAAGATCATCATGACAATATTTTGAGATTTGATTTTGAAAATTCTATTTATATTAGTGAACTTGTTGATCAAGAGAATGTGAAAGACCATGCAATATCTCCATAATTATTAAGATTAATAAAACAATAAGAGAAGCAAATCATGCATAATCAAGAAGCCACTGAAGTTGTTAATTTGGGAGATGAAGAAACTAAAAATGATTGGTACTTTAATGTCATCACTAATAAAGCATGAGCTGATAAAGTTACTACATGAATATGTAAATTTATTTGCTTGGTCATACCAAAATATGCTTGGGCTGGATACTAAAATTATAGTGCATAAGCTACCTTTAAAGCTTGAGTGTAAACTAATTAAATAGAAGTTGAGAAGAATGAAACTGAAAATATTATTGAAAATAAAAGAAAAATTGAAAAAGCAATTTAAAGTGGGATTATTAGAAGTGGTCAAATATCCCGAATGGGTGGCGAATATAATTTCAGTATCCAATAAAGATGGCAAAGTGAGAATGTGTTGATTATCGAGATCTAAACAGAGCAAGTCCAAAAGATAATTTTTTATTGCCTTAAATTGACACTTTAATGGACAATATAGCTAGGCATTCTCTATTTTCATTCATGGATGGGTTTTTAGGCTGTAATCGAATTAAGAAGATATGGAAAAGACTACTTTTGTGACATTATGAGAAATATTTTGCTATAAAGTCAACCCTTTCAATTTGAAAAAAGCTTAGGTAACTTATCAAAGAGCCATGGTAACTCTATTCTATGATATGATGCACAAAGAAATAGAGGTGTATGTGAATGACATGATTGCCAAATCCCGTGAAGAAGAAAATCATGTGGCTAATCTCATAATGTTATTTAAGAGATTAAAAAAGTTTCAGCTCAAGCTCAATCTAGTTAAATGCATTTTTTGTGCAACTTCAAGAAAATTACTAGTATTTATCATCCATTAAAAAAGAATCAAGGTGGATCTAGATAAGATATGTGCCATCCAAGAGCTACCACCTTCGTGCATGTAAAAAGAAGTAAGGAAATTTTTAAAGATATTGATATGCTTATTTCATTTCTTAACTTACAGCTAAATGTGACCCTATATTCAAGATTTTCCTAAAACACAGGTCAAAAGAATAAGATAAAGATTGTCAAATGACATTTGAAAATATTAAAGAATACTTATCAAACCCACCAGTATTAATGTCGCCCATCCCTGAAAGACCTTTCATCTTGTATTTGATAGTGCATGAAAAATCAATGGGATATGTTTTTGGGTAACATGATGAAATAAGAAAGAACAAGCCATTTACTACATAAGCAAAAAGTTCAATGATTACAAGTCTAAGTATTAACCATTGAAAAAATGTGTTATGCACTAGTTTGGACAGCTCGTTGGCTCAAATAGTACATATTGTATTATATCACTTGGCTCATTACGAAACTAGATCTAATCAAGTACATTTATAAAAAAGCTTTCATTGTTAAGAGGAATAGCAAGATGGCAAGTGCTACTTTTTGAATATGACATCGTGTATGTATCCCAAAAGGCAATCAAAAGAAGTGCTATTACTAAATTTCTTGCAGAACGCATTCATAAAAATTATGTGCCTAAAAAAATGAAATTCAATTTTTCAGATGAAAACTTAATGTTTATATTGCACATTGATAAAGAGCATAATGAAGATACACGAAAGATGTATTTTGATAGTATATCAAATACTTTAGGGCATGGTATATGAGTAGTTTTGATATCTCTAAAAGGAGATTACTACCCAATCACTGCAAAATTAAGTTTTGATTGTATCGATAATATGGTAGAATATTAAGCATGTGTTATGGGTCTTCAAGCTACTTTTGAAATAAAGGTCTATACATTGAAAGTTTTTAGAGACTCTACCTTGGTCATATACCAATTGCAAGGAGAATGAGAAACCAGAGACTCAAAGTTCGTTCTATACCAAAAGTACATATTATAATTGATCAAAAAATTTAAGAATATTTGGTTTTATCATTTACCCCGAAAAAAGAATCAGATGGCTGACGCTTTGGCTACATTAGCAGTAATGTTCAAGTTAAATAAAAATGCTAAAATCCAACCCATCAAGTTGAGCTTGTGAAAGAAACCAACAGTTCAAATGTTGAGGAAGAAGTTGATGAAAAACTATGGTATTTTGACATATTACAATATGTTAAGTACTAGCAATACTTGAAACACATATTAGAGAAAGATAACAGAATTTTAAAAAGATTGGCAATGGGTTTCTTTCTAGATGGAAAAATTTTATATAAGAGAAGTCGATACCAAACACTATTAAGATGTATGAATGCTGTTGAAGCTAAAAAATTGGTAGAAGAAATCCATGAAAGTGTTTGTGAAACTCATACAAACAATCACATGATGACTAAGCTGATCATGAGAGTAGGATACTATTGGTTAACAATGGAAAAAGATTGCATCAACTATGCTAAAAAATGTCACAAATGTCAAATTTATGCAAACAAGATGTAAGTTCCTCCAATGTCTTTACATGTTATGTCAACACTTTAACCTTTCTCTATGTGGGGAATAGATGTAATAAGGCCTATTATACTAAAAGCTTCAAATGGACATCGATTCATCTTAGTGGTAATTGACTATTTCACAAGGTAGGTAGAGGCAACTTCATATGCTAATGTGACAAGAATGGTGGTTTACAAGTTTGTCAAGAAATAAATCATATATTGATATAGCTTTCCAAAAAGGATTATTTCAAATAATGCTTTTAATTTGAATAATAAAATGATAACTGAAGTTTATGCTCAATTCAAAATCAAACACCACAAATCAGCACCTTATTGTCTAAAGATGAATAGGGCAGTTGAAGCAGTTAATAAAAACAAAAAGAGAATTGTTGAAAAGATGACAAATATGTATAAAGATTGGCATGAAAAGCTATCATTTACATTACATGCTTATCGAACTTTGATTCACACATCTACAAGAGCTACACCATTTTCTTTGGTATATGGGATAGAGACAGTATTTTCCATTAAAGTTAAAATTCTTTCATTGCATATTCTCATAGAATTTGAGTTGGAAGAAGCTGAGTGGGTTTACGCTCAATATGAACGGTTGAATCTCAATGAAGAAAAAAAACTAGTTGTACTTTGCCATTGTCAACTATATCAAAGAAAAATAATACGAGCTCATGACAAAAAAGTTCACCTGTGACAATTTCGAAAGGGAGAATTAGTATTGAAGAATATTCTTCCTAACCAATAGGATCTTCGAGGAAAATAGACTCCTAATTGGAAAGGCTCATATGCGATAAAAAAAGTATTTTCTAGTGAAGCACTGATCTTGACAAGAATGGATGAAGATGATTTGCCAAATCCAATCAATGTCAATGCAGTAAAAAAGTATTATGCTTAAAAAAAGGTAAAAAAACAAAATGAACTGAAAAGATATCTAAGTTAAAAACCTGAAAAGGTAACTTAAATTTAAAAAAAAAAGTATTGAATGGAGTGGGCCAATTCTCAATATGTGCTAAAAGATCTCATTAGTTTTGGGCTAGCTTGGTCTGCTGCACTTTTAGAAAGTCAAAAGCACCAATCAAGAGTTTTCAAAAAAGAATCCATGATGAATTAGTTCATGATGATCTAAATATTCGTTATGTAATTAATTGTTTTCTTTGTTATATCTTTTTGGATAATGCATGAAACACTAATAAAATACCTTTTTATTTATCTTTCCTTAATCCTTCTCATTAAAAAAAAATGTGCAATGTGTTATAATTATCGTGAAATTCAAAAGATGATGAAAAAACAACAACCATGAAAGACACATTATTTTGAAAGAGATTTAAAATGATAAGCAAAATAGTAAGGAACAAAGGTCAATGAGAAGAGAGGCCTATAAGTCATAAAAATGGTAAACATTGATTATGGAAAATGTGAAGAGAAATCTTTTTATCTAAACTTAAACTGTTGTTAGAATGCATGGGAATCAAAAGAAAAAGAAAGGAAACAAACATTAAGAAATTTTGAGGATTAAAAGAAAATGACAAAAAAAAAAAAAACCATGGTCTCTTCATTTGCATCATGAGTGCATTTGCATCATGATCATCATTCATGGCATGACATGGCAAAATTATGAAAATGTCATTCATGCACACATTTGCTACAATAGATATATACGTCTAGGACAATCTAAGACCTATAAAAAAAATGTCAAAAAGAAAAAAGATATGAACCCTCTGTTTAGAGGACTCTTTCAAATATCATTGCCTTTGAAATTTTTAAATTTAAAATTTCATTGCCTTTGGTTAAAAGAGCCATTTAAAGTTTTGTTATTTTCAGTCAGATGAGCCTTTTAAATTCAGTTTCATTACCTTTGGTCAAAAGAGCCATTTAAAGTTTCATAGCTTCTGGTCAGAGGAGCTTTTAATTTTAAAAGCCTCTAGTTTGAGGGCTCTATCAAAATTAAGCATGATTTGTAAAACCAAAAAGCATAATTTATAAGTCCTTTCAGATTTTTAATTTAAAGTTTTGTTGTCACTAGTCAGAGGAGCCATTTAAAGTTTCATTGCCTCTGGTTAGAGGAGTCTTTTAACATTTAAAATTTCGTTGCCTCTAGTTAAAGGAGCTTTTTAACATTTAAAGTTCGTTGCCTCTAATCAAATGAGCCTTTTAACATTTAAAGTTTCATTGTCTCTGGTTATAAGGAGCTTTTTAAATTAAAATTTGTTACCTCTAGTCAGAAAAGCCTTTTAAGATTTAAAGTTTTGTTTGCCTCTAGATAGAGGAGCTTTTTAACATTTAAAATTTCATTGCTTTTGGCTAGAGGAGCCTTTTGAATTTAAAGTTCGTTACCTCTGGTTAGTAAAGCCTTTTTTGAATTTAAAATTTTATTGCCTTTGGTTAGAAAAGCCTTTTAAATTTAAAGTTCGTTGCCTCTGGTCAAAGAAGCTTTTTAAATTTAAAGTTTCGTTGCCTTTGGTTAAATGGGCCTTTTGAATTTAAAGTTCGTTGTCTCTAGACAGAGGAGCCTTTGAATTTAAAGTTAGTTGCCTTTAGTTAGAGAAGTCTTTTAACATTTAAAGTTTCATTGCGTTTGGTCAGAGGAGTTTTTTAACATTTAAAGTTTTGTTACCTCTAGTTAAAAGAGCTTTTTAAATTTAAAGTTTCATTACCTCTAGTTAGATAAGCTTTTTGAATTTAAAGTTTCATAACTTATGTTTAGAGGAGCCTTTCAATTTTTCTTTCAAAAAAATTTTTTTTACGTTCAATGTTTCGTCTTTTGTATGTGTTTGCCCGAACAAAATTGGTGTCTTTTTATCTTTGCTTTATTCCTAATTATCATAAATAAGTAAAGAAGATTAGCTGTAGGCACTAATTTTGTCTTATTCTGTTTTAGCTTAAATATAATTTTGTTTATATTATTATTAAAAAAAAGAAAAAAAAAGTCAAAAAATTTTTTGGTTTTAAGTCTGGTAGCTAAAATCAAGCTACCATAATGGTTCTTTTTTCTCCTTGACACTACCTAACTTGGTAGCATAAAATTTGATGACTAAAAGTCATCAGATAAGTTTCTAAAATTTTTCACAAAAAAATCCCAGAAGATATGAGATTTGAATCTTAGAAGCTCTATAAATAGAGCTAATTTGTGCAAAACATGATGAGAGAAAAAAAGGAGGGGAATACTGTTAAGAAAAAAAGGGCGAGCTAAAAAAAACCCAATAATCACAGTTCTTTTTGACAGAGGAACCGACAGCAAACACAAAAAAAAATTTAAAAACAAAAAAGACCTCTCGAGAATGAAATTTTGATCTATGAGGTTTGAGACTTTTTTAAAAAATTTTGGTTTTGAGGGAATGTTTAGGAAAAAAAAAAGATCAATTGAGATTTTTTAAGATTTTTTGAAAATTTTTTTGGGTTGTCGAATTTTGAAAAACTTTGAAATTTTTGGCGACCTTTGAAGTTTTCGACAATCAAAATTTGGGAAAATGTTTGGAATCTAGAAATTATTTGAATTTGCTGACGCCATTTAAAGTTTTCGGTAACATCATGGTGACGATCGATCGAAAACTAGGTAACTATGGCAGTCGACGCCTTTTGAAGTTTTCGACAATGACAAGATGATGATCGATCGAAAATTGGGTAACTGTGGCAGTTGGCATGAAGCATTAGGTTTTTAAAGAAAGAAGCTTTGAAGATAAAGAGAGAGGGGAAAGAAAAAAATAAAAAAAAATAGAAATAGGCCTTTTATGGGCATACCAAAATGATGTTGTTTTGGTTGTTTGACCTGTGTAGGATCCGTGCAATAACTCACATATGACTTGACCCGTTTGGTAGGTTTTTCTTTTTTTTTTTATTTTGATTTTGATTTTATTTATTTTGTATTGATTTTTTTATTAGTTTTTATGTTATTTTTATGATATTATTGTTATTTTATATTATTACTAATAATAATTCTTTTAGAAATAAATAAATAAAAATAAAAATAAAACTAAAATAAAATATAGACTTAAAAAATATAATATGCAAAAAAAGATAATAACTATTTAAGAAAAATAAAATTTTATTGTAAGCAAAAATGTTATTTAAGTTTCACTAAAGTGTTGGGATAATTTAAAAAATAATTTTTGCTAAAAAATAAATTTTAATAAAAAAGATAAATAAAAAAATTGATAAATTGTTTAAATGAATATTTTAAATGTAATTTTTAGAGAAAACTAAAAAAGTTTGGTTTTCTTTAATTATTGCAAGTAAAAATAATTTTTCAGATTTCACTATAAAGTTGGAATAATTCAAAATTATTTTTATTAGAACAAAGGTTTATTTAAACAATGTAAAACAATAATAATAAAAAATAATAATAATTGATATTTTGAATAAATTTTTATAAAAAAATGAATTTTTTTAAAAAAATTGAAAAAGTTCGATTTTCTTTAATATAAGTAAAAAATTAATATTTTTAGATTTTATCGGTGAGTGGGGATAATTTAGAATTTTTTAAATAATTAAAAAAGAAATAATAATAAACAGTAAATAATAACAACAAAATAATAAAAATAATCACAATAAAAATTAATTAATTAATTAAATCACTTAATTATCATAAAAAACTAATTGTATTTAGGATCTCATTAAAAAGTTTAGATGATCTTAAAACTTGTTCAAAATTTTTAAGATTTCGCTGAAAAGTTGAGATAATCTTAAATTTGTTTAATAAATTTTGAGAACTTACCAAAGAGTTGAAATGTTTTTAAAATCATTTCTTATTTTATAAATAAAATATCTTATGATCAGATTTAGAAAATTTTATGAATGGTCAATTTTTTCAAAATATTTTCTAAATAAAGATTTTCTATAAATTCTACCAAAGCTTTGGAGAATTTATAGAATATGAAAATAATAATAATAATACTAATTTCACAACAAAGAAGTATTTTTTTTTCATAAATAAATTTTTAAGAAATTAAATTTAAATATAAAAAAGATCGCTTCATCAAAATTAAAGGATTACACATGTTTAATTGGTGTCATTCTTCAAACGGACGATGTGAGAGTGCTAATACCTTTTTCACTTGTAATTATACTCTCGGACTTAATATTGATTTTGCTGACCTAAATTTCTTTTAATAAATCTTAATCATAAGATTTTTATTAAAAGATAATATTTTTTGATGGCCAATCACACTCTAGAAAAAAGATTGGTGGTGACTCTGAAACTTTTTACAAAGTCTAGCGATCGAGTCCCCCACACACGTAAAATCGTTATGACAAATATATTAATATATTATTTAATAGTATATTATTTATTAATATAATATTATTTATAAGTAAAATTATACTTAAAAGTATTGATAAATAGTTCTACTCATAAAGAGTTCTTTTTCGAAAAATATTTTCTCGTTTTTAAATCCGTAAGAATTTTCAAAAAAAATTGTCTTATTTTTCGTTGATTAGTTAGTTTTCTGCTAAACAAACACATGAAAATACAAAAATTATTTTTTGAAAATAATATTTTGTGAAACAATCGAAGCCTAAGTTTGAATTAGTGGGTGAAAGAAATATTTTCACATGGAAAAAAAATACTCATTTCTTTCTAGTCTGGATTGACTATTTTGTGCCAAAATAGAATTGAGAATAGGAATAAAATTTGTGAAATTTGTGAAAAAATATTCATGCATAGAAAGGTGCTTGTGAAAGAGCTGAGCATTGATGATGGACAAAGTGTTGTCACTAATATCTAGCATTATTTGTCTTATGTGTATGAATGTTTAACTATTAACTATAACTTTTTAATTTTGCATTTTTGGTAGATCTAATGGTTGAATTGAAATTTATGCTTGTGTGACTTGCTTGCAGTTTTCCTGTTAAAGCAACATGACAAGTCATTCTGTGGACATCTTAAAAAAACATTTTGTTATAAAAAATCTTGCAATTTGGAAGATGACCAAGTTGTTGAAGAACATGATGTCAATGTCTGTGTTGCGTAAAGTCTAGATGCAATAGGAACAGGATTGCTATTATATGTTCAATGTGAGAGAGAGAGAGAGAGAGAGAGAGAGAGAGAGAGAAGGGAGGGTCTTTGTTAACTTATGAAGCAAAAGGTTTGTATGAATTGATTGTATTTCTCACTGAGTTGTCAACTTGCTCCATCCCCTTGACAATAGTTCTGCTAAGTATTTGGACTCCTTGTTTTCTTGATCACCGTGTATATCACGTACTACCCTAAACTTGTGCCATTTCGTAGTTGTGGGTAGTAGATATGCTGGTTGAATTGGTTGTATTCTTCAAAAACAGTTTGATAGGCCAAGTATCGCGAGGAAGTTTTTGCACTTGTCCTAGATATCTGGTTATCAAAAATTACGAGCATATCAATGGTTGTTTTAGCATGTGGAACTTGTCTTAGTTACCTGTAGCTGTGTTTACTGTTTATTATAATTAATAGACTCATAGACTCTGGAATCTTCCAGGTCAGCATCCTTTTCAATGTTTGAATTAAGACTATATTCCGCATCCTAAAGTGTTTTGCAGAAATTGGGCTTTCTATATGTGGTCAAGGCATATTAGCATATCATCATCTGTACAATACATGATATAATGAATATTTTATTCTACTTTGGACTCTAATATGACTACAATTAACTCTTTTTAATTATAATCAGTTGCTTCTTATTGATTTATATGTACTCCCCGTAGTTCCCAGTGGGTCGTGTCCATCGACTGCTGAAGACAAGGGTTAATGCAAATGGAAGGGTCGGAGCAACAGCTGCTGTTTACACAGCTGCCTTACTGGAGTACCTGACTGCAGAAGTGTTAGAACTGACAGGTAATGCAAGCAAGGATCTGAAGGTTAAGCGTATTACGGCTAGGCATTTGCAGCTTGCTATCCGGGGTGATGAAGAACTCGACACCTTGATCAAGGGAACCATAGCAGGCGGTGGTGTTATCCCCCATATTCACAAATCACTTATCAACAAATCCTCTAAGGAGTAGTTTATGTAATTGATCTCTTTTCGTTTTTGTCTGTACCCACAAACCTCAGCTTGTTTCCAGACAAGGTGGATACGTGTTTTCCAGTAGCTAATAATGGCGATTCAGGATTTGAATTAGAAAGATGGCTTCAAATTGCAATTCTCGTACAAACTGCTGATATTTTACACACAAGCATTCGTAAAATACTCCGTTACATCTTAGCAAAGGTGTAAAACGGATTAAGCAGATACGGTTTGACACGATATGAATTGTGTTTAATAAGATTCATTATTAAATAATCAAGTTGGATAGGCATGATGTTAGTTATGTTTGACAAGATCCGTTATTAAATAATTTAGTTGGATCAAATTTGACACAATTTGGCCAGGTAAAGGATTTTGGGTTTGGAATATGTTGAGGGCTAATGCTAATACGTGGCAAGCTAACAACACAGCACGCCTTTAGGAGGTCTGAGGGCGGAAGAGTGATTCTTTTCTCCAATTTTATTTATTGATATCTAAGGGCCTAGCATAATGATTTGACCGTAGAATTGTTGAATATAAGATCGAAAATGAATATGAACTAAAGAATTTATATCTATAATTTATTTGTTTATTTTTAAAGATGTTAGTATTTAATTTATGTTTATTAAAAAAATTATTTTTTTTGTTTGTAATCGATTCATTTAAATAATAAATTATTTATATTTATTTTATATTCAATTTAATTAAATTAAATAAATTTATTTATTAACATTAAACGAATATGATTATGAATATATATAGATATTTATATTTATGAATAATAAATAAATTATAATTAAATAAATTTAAATTAATATAAATAAATTTTAAAATAAAAATATAAATTTATTAATATTATAAAAAAACAGTAAATAAATAACAAATAAATAAAAAATAAATTTTAAACAAATTTATTTATAAATATAAATAAATCAAATAAATTTTTATCATATAAACAATATAAAAATATTATTTAAAATTATTTATTAATCTTAATAAACAAATATAAATAAATAAAAATAAAATATATTTATAAATAATTTATTAAAAATTTTATTCGTCGGTTATCACAACATTAGCTTTTGGTAAAAACTAAAACCTGTGTCGTTCGTATGCAGACATCCATGACAATAATTTAGTTTATCTGCCCAAATGATGTGATTTGACCCACAGACAATTTTGCTGGCTACGGGGCCAATTAAATACTGAAATAGGAACCGAAAACGTGACTTATTATAATTATTACGTTTCCTTCCATAAAAAATATATAATAATAATAATAATAAATATTTCATTTCACGAAAATTAATTTTAAAAAAACTAATTTTTATATTTTTAAATATTTATTTAATAAAAAATTTATTAATCCACAAAAAATAATTTATCTGTCAATGAAACATAAGATATTTTTAGAAATTATTTTTTTATTTTGAAAATAGAAATATAAATTTTTAAAAAATTATTTATGAATAAAATTATTTACCAAGCTCTTGGGTACAATTTTAGGTAAGTCAAATTTTAAACATGATTTTATAAGTTCAAATTTAATTTAAGCCAATAAATAAATATTATTATATTAATAAAAATATTTTTATTTATTTTTATTTAAAAAATTAAAAAATAAATATTAAAAATCTTTTAACACTTTTAATTTTAAATATTTTATAAGTATACTCAAATACGATTTTGAACATGTTATTCAAGCTCGAGTTTGATTTATTCTGATTTAAAAATATTATTATATTAATAAAAATATTTTTATTTAATTATAGTTAAAATATTAATATATTACTAACTTTTGAATTTAAATTTTAAAATGATGTAAAAGCATGTAAAACAAAAATAAAAAATAAAACTTTGAACATAAAAACTTGGTTTATTTTTAAAAAATTTATTTATTAAATATATAATACATTATTATTTAAGATGGAGATTTGAAACTCCACAAACAATATTTTTAAAAATATCGTATGTATTTTTTTTAATTACATTAATTTTTTTAATATGAATTCATTTTTTATACAAAGGTGATTGGAATTTTTAAATTTTACAAGTAAAATTTAAAGATTGACAAAAATATTTTTTAAATAAAAAATAATATTTGGTAAGTTTGAAATTGAATTATAATATTTGTAATATTTTTTATTATCAAATTACGACTTTTTATGTACTAAAAAATATAATATTTTTATTATATTGATTTTTTTGTTTATCTTAATAGACATTAAAAGTTTATGTGTCATCTTTTTTAATTTCATTAATGAAGTTTTTAAATTCTAATTATGGTGAATGAGATGTATATATTTTTTGTAATAAGATAGTATTTTCATGTATCTTAAAAATATGTGACAATTTTTAATTTTATTAACATTGTTTAAATTTTCTAATAATAATGTATGAAATATTTTTTATTTACAACATATTGATTTATGTCTTTTCATATGATAAAGTGAATTAGAATTATGAAATCATCACTTGATTTTGATTTATAATTTATATGATTTTAGGTACAAAGAATTAGATAAAATCTTAAATTTGAATCATAATTAAGAAGAAGATAAGTAAAATAGAAGCGTAGTTAATGAAGCAAAAGCTGGCCAATTTATTTTTTATTTTGATTTTTGACATAAAAAATTTGTCAAGAAACAACTAAAGAAAAAGATTAAGGAGAAAGCAAAAGAAAATGACAACGGACAACAAGGAGCAAGAGCCCTAAGAACCTGACCGTTTGGATAAGTAGTGGGTGGGGGTCGTAGGAACGGAGGGGATGATGATCGGGACCAGAAATCTAAAATTGCACCCTAGCACTACTCACTATGAGTCACGTCACCATCACTGGTTACGGTCCCACTATCCTTCCAGTCTGTCCCTTCTTATTCTTGACACGTGGCATTTCGAGTACAGTCTATCTCTCGTTGTTTTGAGGAAGTATCCCGGCTCCTGTTTGGGTTAGAGGTGGGGCCCCTATCCCAGTGGAACCAGTAACGGTTGGTTTTCCAAAATTATAAAATTAAAACATAAACTCCATGGAAAAAAACAAATTTCTTTTTTTTTTGCAAAAATATTTAATTAATATTAATCACTAATATATGAATGCTATCAATGATTTTAAGACCTTTTTGTTTTTTGAAAATTGTGGAGTTCAATAACTTTATTGATAGTGTATATTTATTTTTTTAAGTTACAATAGGTAGGAGTGAAAGAAATTGAAAAAATTAAAAATTAATTTAAAATTATAATATTTGATTCAGAACGAATTAATTTTTTTTACTCAATTTAGATTAAATTTAGATATTAAAAAATATATATATATTATATTCAAATTAGATTTCGAATCAAAAAATAAAAAAATTAAATTAAATTATATTTTTTTTAGCTTTTATATATTTTTTAAATTTTTATAAAAAATAATTATTTTATATCTAAATTTATTTAAATATTTAAAAATTATATTAAAATAATTTATAAAAAATAAAAATTTTAAAAAATTAATAAACGAAACTGAACTAATATAATTTGATTATAATGGGATCATATTGGAATTCAATTTAAATTCAGATTGAATTGTTAAAATTTATAATTTTTTTCATTATTAAAAAAACCGAACTAAATTCATTTTTATTCAAACCGTTATAACTCCTATAAATCATAATCAAATATAGTTTCTTTTTAATTATAATTATAATCAAATATTATATTTAATTGAATAATCAACTATTATATCATAATGAAATTATGATCACTAAACAATTAAACCTATACACAATAAAATTCAAACATAAAATTTTAAAATTTCAAGACATTTTTTTTGTCATTAAACCAAGACCTCTTATATTGCATGCATATATATATATATATATATAACTATTTAAAAATTAAAAAATATTAATAATTTTTAACTAATTATTGAATTAAATTTTTAATAAAATGATTTTATTTTTAATATTATATTTTTAATCCTAATTTTATTTCACTATTATGGTATTATAATTGAAAGAATCTGAAAATATGAACATTAATGTAATTTTTTATTACACAAATATTAATATATGTAAAATTATACATAAAATAAAAATATTTTTAAAAATAACAATTATAAAATTTTATAAATAAGATTTTTGATAGATTTAAAATAAAATTTATCTTATAATAATGCACGAGGTAAAATTCTCTAAAAATTTGTTTTGAAGAAGGATAAATTTCTAATTTACTAATAATTAATAAAGAGTAAAACATATGCCGGATTTATTTAGTGAGATCCAAGTGGTGTGGTCACATGCGCTAATTTTGGTGATTTTTCTAATATGAAGGCTACTAGAGTGCCACATTCGGCTCAGCCTAATTGCCTAGTTTGTTCCCCTTTTTTCTCTGATTTCCAATCCTAACAAGTCATCCAACCCACGTGCATTTTTCAATTTTCATATTTTCAAAAAAAAAAAAAGTATTGATTAAGATTAATTAATTCAAAGCTTGAGGAAAATTGATTTTGAAATTCCCACATGATAACATGCATGAAGAAAATTGTCACAGGAGAATTATATGAAAGAATCGTTTTTTTTTTTTTTTTTTTTTAAATTTTTAGCTGATAAGTAAATTAAACTAAATAAAAGATTGAATATGAACATCTGAATTATTATGAATTTTAGTCTTTGACTTTGAAAGATCTTATATAGCAAGTCCTGTCGGTCAAGGCTCGACTCTTTATGGTGCATATGCACTTAATTATGTAAAACTAGTTCATTAATTATTACACATAGCTAATCAATCCTAACGAATTAAATGCCAGCCTTCTTGTGACTAAATTAGGAAGAATTTTGTTTCCTAAATATTTAAGGCAACCGAAAAAGTATGAAATTTTGAGTCACCCCTACCCTGTCCTCCTCAGACTCTGCTGCTGCCTGCTTACATCTCTATGGGCTCTTTCTGTTGCTGTCAATCAGACTTGCTATCAGATTCCTTTTAGTTGATAAAAATGGAAGAATGGAAGAATCCCCTTCTCAATCTTTATTCCGTACCAAAATGAAGCTTTAGCTGAGAAAGAGAGGCAATTATTTTTTTTTGGTTTTGGTAACGGGTTGTTCAAGTTTTAGCTCCTAGTTTCTTACACAAAAAGAAAGAATAGTGATAATATAGCAAGTCCAACTAATTCAAAAAGAAAATAAAAGCATTTTTAGTTTACACAAAAGCATGAAAAAAAATGTTTACATTGAGAATCTTAAACAAAAATGTCATAGGTAACTTTTAGCTTATCTCAAAAAACTGAGTTTTTAATATTCAATTCGTTAAATATTTAAATAATAAATGTGTTACATTAGTTAACTTTTGGGTTATAGTTGAAGTTTGATTTCAGAACTTTCAATTTTGGAGCCAATTTTAGTATTATTGAATTAACAATTTATTGATCAATATTGACTATATTAAAGACATTCTAATAGATGATTATGAGATTGGGAGGATTTCTTTAAAACATATCAATCAATATTTCATTGAAAATGAAAATTTATGTGTGAGGATTATACCAATTAGAGGTAAATTAGCACATACATGTGATTTTTATACTAGAATTTGAGTGCTATCACACTGTATCTTTACCTTTGATTATTTGATCATTGAAAAAAAAAAGTTCCCAGACCATTTATCATCAATATGTTCCAAACCAAAGTTGTGGAGAGGTTCAATAGTCTAAAATTTGTTCTTTTTTGACATCTTTGATTTGAAGTAAGCAACTTTTTCTATTAGTATCATTGTGGGATTATTTTGACAGCTTAATCATGGATTATTGGATTCTTTAAATGGTTCAATTATCAATTTGAATATCAGCCCACTTCTTTGTCAACATACATGCAACATTATTTGAGAATTCTTATGTGACAAAATGTTTCTTACATCAAGACTTATCTTCCTTCTGACATAATTTTTTCTTCTTTTGTTTTCTTTTTTTTTTTTTTTCCTTTCCAAAAGCTTTTGTACCTTTTGCAGCAACAGTTAATTCATAATACACAAATTTTCTATTTTCAAATCACTAAAGTTAAGCTATATACTCATACACATAATCAAATTGATCATAAAATGAATATACTTAGGACCTATTTTTTTTTTAAATAAGTAAATGTATTTATTTCATCATGAAGTAAAAATATCTAAATTTACTTCTATGATCTATATATTATATATATTCAAGGATGTCTGTCGAGTATGAATATGTGTCTGATGCGAATATATTTAATTTTTTTGAAAATTTTTTTTTATTTGAATAATTGAATTTGATACCTACATTTGTGGGTTATGTGTACTTCATAAAATTGAAGAATTGGAACAACATTGTGTATAATGTTTTTTCTTTTATCCTGTTTTAAAAAAAGAAAGAAAACCCTAAACCAAGCTCTAATTAAGTTTGTTTTTCTTGTTCTTCTTTGTCAATAGAACTTGGTATACAGCTAAACGAACTACTAGAGTGAGTTGTAGAGTATTAACAAAAAGCATGTCTCTTTTCTTTTGATCATTTGCTTCTTAATTTAAAATACTGTCCACTAATTAAAGTTTAGTAGTAGAGACCAGACAGATACACTTTAAGCATGTGAAAAAATAATTTAGAAACATTTTCCTCACTAATCATCGGTCCCCACCAAATTTTGAAGTCTTTCTTCTTTTAATTTGCCCCAATTTTTTTATTCTTGTTTTTATAATGACTTTGTGTAGCTAACTATATATATATAGATATTTTTAATTGTTTGTTCATTGTTTTGGGTCTTTCAGTAATTGTTGATACACTTCTGGATTCATTAAGTGTAGAGCTATTTGGAGGTTAAGGTGATAAATTTTCTAGAAATGTCAAGAGAATTCAATGGCACAGAAGTTAAAATTTTGACACTTAAGTGAAATATTAAGAGAAAAACAGACAGACGAAAGGAGAATAAAGCATAGAAGTGTAGAACAAGTGACACCTTGAGGCAATGTATGAATCATTTGTGAGTGCCGATGATATGAAAACAGAGATACTGATGATGTGGCAACCAAAGTGTATAAATAATCCAAAGTTTTTATTTCATAAGCAAAGGATGACATTGCTGGTAACTTGCCTCTTCCATTGGGATTAAAAAAAATAATGGTCATATAATATTGACAAGCACCCCATACAAAACATATCTACTACCATTTTAGAAAGTCTTTGAAAACTAAAATTTAATGACCAAATAATTACAATGACAAAGCCTAACTTTCTACAGCAATAATATATCCAATTTTATTCAATTTTTTTTATAAGTTCACATAAAAAGTTTTCACATTATTTATATCTATAATAATTTTACATGCAATTAATTAATAATAATATTCTTAATTGCTAGGGTCCAGGCTAGATATGACCAAGAAATATAGGCTTATATTTATATATAAATATATGGCTAATCATACTTTTTTAATCTTCCAATTTGACTTGAGAATCTTCATCTTTCTCAACGCTAAATGGCACTTAACCCTATATATATATATCATTACAGGAAAATGAAGATTTGGTGATTTTTTTTTTTGTGTTGTTTTCTAACAAACGCTGCTAATTGATATACCTTTATAAATTTAGTGACGTTTTTTGTAGAAATGCCTTTAAATTTTTATTTAGTGGTGTTTATAGGAATAACACTACTAATCTCAAATATTTAGAGGCATTTTTTAGTTATAAACGTCACTAAATTTTAAAATTTAGTGGCATTTATATTTAAAATGTCACAAAATGATTTTTATTTTTTAAATTTATTAAAATTTAAAAAGTAAAATTTTTTCAAAATTTAACCTATATGCACCGTTTAGATCTATTAGCAGCATTTTTTAAAAGAAACGCCTCCAATTTGCAAAAATTAGTGGCGTTTGTTTCTATAAACATTGCTAATAAGCCCAAAAATCTGAAATACACCTAGCCCCTCCATTTCTGCCCCAAAAAACTGAGTTTTCCCCCTTAATTCATTTCCATTTTCCTTTTGCTAGATTTCTTTTATAATATAAGTTAGTTTGTTATCAAATTTTATAGTTTTTAATTTTTTGTATTAATATTGTTACTGGATTGAACAACCATGGATTTTTCTCCCCCTCCTTTCCCATAATTTAAACAACCATGAATTTTGAGGTTTAAATCTCCCTCTCCTTTCCCACGCTTTAAATTTTCCTTCCCTCAATCTGTCCATTCCACTAATTTAAATGGAATACAGGGAAAAACAAAATGGAAAAGATTTTGTTCTGTTCAAATTGAAAACCCTAGAATTTGGGAGATTTTCTTTTTGGATTTTGATGGTAAACTTGATAATTTCATGGCCAAAAGGTTGAAAAATGTGGTATTGAGCTAAGATGACATTAACAAATTTTATTCTGCTTTGTCCTATTTTCTTATAAATGATACCAGAATCTAAAAAAAGCTAAATCATATTAGAAGCTAAAAAAAGGTATATCATACGAGGTTTTATCTTTCTTATTCTCTTATAAATAATTGCCTTCTATGCAGTGTAAGATGAATACATTATATTGATTTGGGATTTTTGGAATCATTTTTTAGTTAGCTTCATCAAACCTGAACTGGTTGAACTAGGTGTTTGAGTTGTATTGTTATATTGTTATAATTTTTTTAATAAGATAATGTTGTTATGATTCATTACTTTTAATTAAAAAAGAACAGTATCTATGATATGTATGTGCTATTTTAAGTTTTTATCATTCTTTTTTTTTTTTACACTAGAGAGCTAGAAACTACATTTATTTTTTCAAACATGCTAAGCAGGAACCAAATTAATCAACTTTTTTCATTATAGGAATTGGATTTTTTAAGCACTGGCTGATCAGCCACAACTTGGTTCTCTGATTTCATTGACTCCATAATGCTGCCATTGAAATAATCTTTCTCTTCAGCCTGAAAATTACTAAACCTTGGATTCTTAGACATGCAGCTTATCATCTGATCATCTTCAGCAACCTTTACTACACTCTTATAAAGAACCCCTCTATGCAAATTTTCACCCTTCTTTACCACAGTGTTTGGTGTTACCGATTGCTTTATAGCAAACACGTTCTTTGCTTTGTTAACAACTAAGTTCCCATATGCCATAAGTTGAAGCAAAATCGAGTTATGACTTGGTGTTGACCCAGTGGCAACTGGGTCACCATCTTCAAACCACTTACTCTTTCCTCTTTGCTCTTGGCAAATCTTTTATTTCATTCACTGCACAACTAGGATAAAAGGGTCATTAAAAGGTGCAAAAAGTAGTTTTCACTTTGGATGCTTCCACCAGATCAATGATTTTAATTTGGGTCTATGTATCATTTTTTGAACTATGAAACTATTTGATTATTATAACTGGAACTTCCCTAACTCATGCTTACAAGGTGCTTATTGTCATTTATACTATATAAGGGAGTGACAAAGATTTATTCATCAAGTTTAGCAGATGGTGGAAAGTTGTTAATATTTTCCAGAAAAGCATATGTACTTATTCTAATTAACAAAGAGTAAGTTTTTCTGCTATAGATATTTATAAACAAGCACTTAAAATGTTACATTTATAGATGTATTGTTGATGCTTGCTGTTATCTAAACTACCAAAGTACTTTATTTGTATGACAGGACATAGATATGGGTTTGAAAATGGGTTGGAAATGGCTAAGCATGTTGCCATGATATGCCAAAATGGTGGTTTTCACAGTTAGAAAATGCATTATATTAATTATGAGAAAGAATTAGTGCAATGGAAACAAAGTGGGAAAAAGGAAAAAGAATTTAATTTGGAAAAGGAATTTAATGTTTTGGATTCATTTAAGACTTCCAGATTCCATTTGATCTTTTATATATATATATATATATATATATATATATATATTAAGACAAAAGCCCTTAGACCTAGATTATAGTTATTTGATAATCATAATAATTATGAAACATATATATACTCAAAAACAATAAGACAAAAAAAGAGGGATTAGATAATATTTTTGACAAAATATTATGTTTCTGACTATTGTTATTTAGTTGCCCACCATCCATTTTTGCTTGTCAATTCTTTTATTATATATTCCTTCATACAAGCTTGATTCTAGTTATATTAATGAATTTTATGATTATTCTTGGTCATTATAATTGGGTTTGGAATGGTTTTATTATTAAACTTAGTATGAAAGATTTGTAGTCAAAAAGCAAAGGATTCCCCTGTATATTGCATTCCTTTTTGTTTATTTTAATAATTAAGGCAAAAAAAAAAAATGGTGGAAAAGAAAAGATGTAGACATTGATAAAAAGAGTCCAGATTCGTAATCACATCAGATGTTAACTCCAGAATGTCAAACAAAATATCTCATCACCGTTCAGTCGTCTGTTCATCTTACATGTGTTTGTATATATTTATGTTACTCTCCTCATACATTGATCTTGTATGTGTTGGTATATCGTAGACACCAAATTTATTCGAATTTTAGTTAATAGTTCTCAAGTTATCGGGCCGAGACCTGATTTCAATTCAATTGGGCTTCATGCTTGATTTCAATTGACTAGACCTAAAGTCTGATTTCAATCGGGCTCGAGCCCATTTTGTTCTTTAGGCCTAACCTGCCTTTTATTTTCTTTATTTTATTAAATTAAACAAAAATATAAAAATGCAAAAATGCAAAAATGTAAAATACAAAATAAAAAATACAAAAAATAGACAAAATAAAAAAAAAGGGCTGATGGCAGTGGTGCCTTGCTAGGCACCATTGGCCACCCACCCCTCGACCACCCATCCCTTTGACCACCCATCCCTCTGATCACCCATACCCTGCAAACCAGCTTATCCACCCTATCAACACTCTTAAACCATGCAAACCTTATCCACCCATCAACACCTCTTATTCACTAACCACGTTTAGGGGTGTAATCGAATCGAGTCGAGTCGAATAGTGAAAAGCTCGAGCTCGAGCTCGACTCACAACTCGAGGCTTGATACTCGGCTCGAGCTTGATTGAGTTTTATTTTTCAAGTTCGAGCTCGATTCGTGATCGAATTCGAGCTACTCGAGCTCGTTCGATTAAGCTAGATTAATATGTAAAATAAGCTCAATTTTTATACTCAACAAGAGTTCGATTATTCATGCTGGAACTCGAACTCGAACTCGAACTTAAAATATTTTATTAATTAAAATAATAAAAATATATTTAAATATAAAAGCTCAATTAGGCTCGCGAACTATTCGAGTCAGATATAAGAATACTTGAATTCAGCTCGATCGATAAGTTGAGCTACTCGAGCTCGAGCTCGACTTGATAATAATCGAATCAAATTTGAGTTTTCTTCGAATCGAACCCGAGTAACTTGCGAGTACTAATGTATCATTTATACCCCTACCCACGCCTAGGCTCCTAGCCATCATGCCCTACCATTGTCGGATAAGATAGAAGAAACAAAAAGAGTAAGGGGCTCGTGCTTATACTCCCATGCCTAGCCCTGTGCCAGTCACTCAGGCACAGGGCACGGTTGGAGCTCTATAAATAGAGCTCCGGCCGAACAAAAAAAAATGAAGGGAAAGACTTACAAAAAAAATAAAAAAATAAAAAACATAGTCCCCTGGAACGGGGAACCCAGTGCCGAAAACACCTGCAAAAGAAAAATATCAATAAAAATCAGTTGCAACAAACAGCAAGTCAGAATTAAAAAAAAAAAAAAAAGAAAGAGAGAAGGTTTTGGTCGAAAGCTCAAGAGTAGATCTAGGCTATTTGGGTCTTGTTTTGATAAAACGGAGGCTAGATTTTGGTTCAAGGAGTCGAGGAGAGCATTTTAGTATTTTCTGAGAATTTTTCGACCATCGATCGACTACCACCGATGGCGACAGGCACGGTGGCCGACGATCGACCAACTGGTCTAGAGAAAGAGGCTCTGGGAATGAGAGAGAGGGAGAAATGGAAAAAATGATAGAAAGAAAAAAATTTGGCTTTTCTAGAAATTACCAAAAACCAAAACGACGTTGTTTCATTAAAGGACTTAAACAACGTCGTTTTAAGCCCTTGAGGATCCGCACACCCGCATCTCCTTCAACCTCTGATCGGTTTAGCCGAACCAACCCAGACCAAACCACACTGGCGCTGAATTGTCGAATCGACTAGATTGACTTTGAACCGTTGAACCAAACCGTCCCTAAATTGTTGATGCCAGACCGAACTGCCGAACTAGACCGCACATTGATCGGATCATTGAAAGGTCCGATTCAGGTAAAAAAAAATTTTTTTTTGAAATTTTTTTAAAATATTATTTTTATTATTTTAATTATTATTAATATTTATGCATGTAAAAATATTTAAATTTACCGAAATAAATTTTTATTGTTTTATAATATTAATTAATAAAAATAAATAAAATATATGATAAAAGTTTTTGATAATTATATTAACTTTAAAATAAATCTTATAAAATAATACAAAAATAATAAAAAAATAAGAAAAAATTTTTTATCTGATGATGAGATTCAAAGGTACTTCGAGTAATGATACCTACAAAATCTCTAGATGAGAAGATTTTTTCTAAATACTGCCAGTGTATTAGAGTATTTAAAAAATTTTCAATACAATAAAATTTTTTTTTGTTATAAAATAATAAATAAAAACAAATTAATAAATTAAAAATAGGTAATAAAAAATGAGAAAAAGAAAATTTTATCTGATGATGGGATTCTAAAAGTATTTCGAGTAGAGATGCTTCAAAAAAAATCCCTATGTGAGAAGATTTTTTAAATATTACCAGTGTATTGGAATATTTATAGAAAATCTTCAATTTAATAAAAATTCCTCTTTTTTTCATTTTTAAAATGAAAATGATAGTAAATATTAATAAAAATTAATAAAATTTTTGAATAAAAAATATAAATGTGTGCATCAACATGTTAGAATTCGCATTACATGCACAGCATAAATTTTTTTGAAAAATAAATTTGAACATATGAGGATAAGATTCTAAGGTATTTTGAGAAGCGATGCCTAAGAAATCTCTGGGTGAGAAATAGTTCTTTCAATGTTACCAATGTACTGAAATATTTTAAGAATTATTTCAATAAAAAGGTTCTAATTTATTTTGCTCGAATAAAAAAAATGAAACAATAAATAATAATATTTATAAAAAACTAATAAATGAAAAATTAAGAAAATTATTTTTTTAGACACCGAAAATAAGACTGTTTTTATTAAAATCAATGGATAGCACATAGTTAGTTAGTACTATTTTAAATGGGCGCTATAGGAGTGCTAATCCTTCTCCACGCGTAATCGACTCCCGAACCCAAACTGTTTCGCAAACCCTAAAATTATCATTTTAATAAATTTTAATTAATTTTAAAATTTCATTAAAAGGATATGTTTTAATAGGTGGCCAATCGCATCTAGCCCAAAAAAAAGATTGGTGGCGACTCTTTTTTTTTATTTTTTTATTTTCGTTTTCAAATTCGTCGGACGGCTCCAAAATCGTTATAACAGCTTGGTAACTCCACTGGGGACACCTTTTATTTTCGAGAGTCAGGCCAAAATTAACTACATGTTATCCTCAAATTTTGGTTTAAATAGTCCTAATCAATTTCTTAGATTTTTATTTTTCACTTTTAACAAAAAAAAAGGTAAAAAAAAAAACAAATCAAAAAGAAAAAAAATTTCCTTCATGTTTCTTTTACTATGCCTCTTATGCTTTATTTTTTTGTATATATTACTTTCAATAAATTAAGATATACTTGCACACACAATAACATGATGCATATCATGCATGAGCTCTATACCCGAGCTCTGTCTCTTATAGGAGAAAGTAGAGTACCATGCCCTCGTGAGGTGATAACTTTCGTAATGGCAAGCAAAATACTTCCACTCAAATTAAACTCTTTCCATTTGTAGCTTATAATGGGTGAGGATCGGGGTCCCTCACTAGTCCAACGTGGACGATAGTAGGAACAATTTGAGAACCTTTAAACACGTGTCAATCCAAACCTAGCATGTAATAAGCCTAGGAAACCAATTTTAGGTACAGTCTTATCCACCTTATTATAGGAAATACCTAAGAATAAAAGTTGTGTGTAATACAAAACAAAAAAAAATCTCAAAACTAAAAAAAAAATATTGTTTTCAAACCGCATCCTCACACTAACTCAATTTTGTTTCGTTTTCTTTTTTTTTTTTACATTAATCATATCATACAGTTCTGCATCGAGATATTGCTCTAGGATATGTTTTTCTCAAGAAGTTTTCATGGATCCCATAGAACTACAGATTTGCTCATCCTCAGTCAGTGTCCCATGTGAGTTGTATAATGAAGTACATGTTTAGTCAAAAGAAGCACAACAAAAGAGTGGAGATTGTTTGCCTACTGGTTATGTATTTGAGTTACCTGAAAAAGTGCATTTAGATCTCACACAAAATGATTTAGAAGACTTAGCCACCATCTGGGGTCAGTTAAATGAAGAAAAAAAAACTTTTGCAAGAAGTACGGACAAATTGCATCCCTCATTTCGGTAGTGATTGATGAACAGTTGATCATGAAAACTATACAGTTTTGGGATCCATTCTATAGGTACTTCACTTTTAATCAAGAAGATTTAATGCCAACTATTGAGGAGTATTCGATTTTGCTTGGAATAGAATTGCAGTGCCTAGGTAAAGTATTTATCCGAAAATCAAAATTAGGTTATCGTAAAAAATTGGCCAAGCTTATAGGGGTTAAAGTAGAAACTATTTATTCATTTGCGAAGCCTAAAGGTGAATATCTCGATGTCCATTGGGACTTTCTTCGAAACTTCATTCAAGGGCATTTAAATGATGATCAAGGTATAGTTGTGGTTGCTCTAGCATTGTACAGCATGGTAATCTTTTCAAAGATTTTGGGTTACATTGAGATAACTGTAGTAGACTTTTTTGAGCAAATTGAAACACAAGCAATTAATCCTGCTCTAATAGTCCTAGCTGAAACCATCAGGTCATTGAATTTTTATCAACGAAATGGAAAAAGACAGTTCATAGGATATGCATCGCTATTTTATGTATGGGTTAAAGTCATTTCAAGTGCGAGAAGAGTGCATTTTCAAAGCCATATTTTTAAAATAAGACACCAATCGAAGAGTTCTACCTACAAAAGTTAATGGCCGACATTGAAGACCAAAGAAGAGTGGGTTTTATTCTTATAAAGGCTTACCAGGGATGAAATTAAATGGATGACGCCTTGGATGCCTCGAGTTCCCTTATTGTATCATGGAGGAAATGAGCCGTGGATACCACTGTTAGAGCTATGGGGCATTGTAAGTTATGCTCCATTAATGGTGCTTAGGCAATTTGGTGCAAAGCAGTTTATTCCTGCCACTCATGGTGTGGTCCAAGTAGAATTCATTTATGGGGAACCGAATCCATTAAGAACCTCAGAGCAGTTGATCCAAGCATAGAAAAGAACACGAAGAATGAGGTTAGGGCCTCTCATCGATAAAATCACCCCTGATTATCAAATTTGGAAGGCAAAGCGGCTTAGAGATGTAATACTCCCTCCTGATGACAGCTCACATTAATTGGCTAATCTTTGGACAGAAGTGCAATTATTAGAAGTCAAGCTTGTCAAGAAAGAATTAAAAACTAAAAAAGAAGAAATAAAAAGAGAAAATTTAAGACTTAGTGAAAAAGTGGGATAGTTGAAATATGAAGCCAAAATACAAGGGAACAGATTGACAAAGATCATAAAAAAATGAAATGTGGCCAACGATGATTTGAAATATCTACACTAAAAAAATAAGAGATTACGAGTTCAATTCAAAACTAAAAAAGTCACCAAGTCTTACCTTAATCAACAACGTGAAATGGATGAGCTTCGAGAGGAAATGAACTAATAGAAGAGCAAAGCTCAAGAAAAATAAGATGAGACCACCGGAATTTATCAAGAATGTTAAAATTGGAAGGAGTTATACTCTACAACCTCAGCAAGATTGGTGGAATGCCAAAAAAAAAAAAAAAGAAAGGTTGAAAGCCATTCTCTCAAAAGAGAGAATAAAGCACTTTAAAATACTGAATGAAAAAGAATCACTTCACCAGGTGATCTAAGGGAGAGATGCAACACCAGACCACAAGAGCCATATTTCAATAATAATAGATGAGTGGCATAGAAGGAAAAAAGATTGGATCTTCACATATGATTCAGAAAGAGATGCTCACACGAGATGAAAAGCAGAAAGCTTAGGGAGGCAACAGTACATAGAGCACCTGACTAATCAAGTTTACAAGGCAGTGAAGAAAGCATGGGAAATTATTGAAAAGGTAGAAGTGTTAAGAAAAAAAGTCAATCCCATAGGAGAATGTGGACAGTGCCTAGTGAACTTTCTAGATGAGGCAAAGGACCATTATGAACAAGTCAAATGCTTCTATAGATATAATTCTAGGATGGTAAAGCCCACGTAATAAAAGTTGTATGGAATCAATAAAATTTTCTAGTGTTGAAATTCATCTAAAAGCAAATATCTCCCATTTGCATTGATACATCATGTATATCATTTTCATAAAATAAGTGAAAAAAATAAAAATTTCAACACACAGCATTCTGATTTTTTTTTAAAGAAAAAAACCTTTGTGGTAATAAAGGTTCAAGAATAGCTCGCCCATTAAAAATTTTGACCTAACCTACTCGTTATTCATACAATACTAAAACTCAAACAAGAATCATAGAGCAAGAACATGTCAGTTGATTTGAGAGAATCGAGAAAGTTTAAGAAAAACTAAGAGAGGATCTCAGTACAATAATGGATATGCTCAGAAAACTTAACAAAAAAAAATAGTGAAAGAAAATTCTAGCTTTCAAGAGCAATTGCCAGATATGGTAGATCCTGTTTACCCTCCAAAGTTTGAGCCACGACCAACCCAACCTTCTCAAGGAACTAGAGTATAAATTTTTACTATCGGTGGATATCCCCATCCTTATCCATGAATGACATCTACACCTACTTTAAGATAATTTTAAAATTTTGTTAATCCCGTTATGATGAAAAAACTACCTGAGCCAATCTTAGTTCCTTATTTAGATGATCTCAATGAGAGAAAAGCTAGGGATAAAGATACCTAAGAAAGTGAATGATACTAGTGCTCTGAAGAATATGAAGTTATTAGAAGAATGGCTTAGGGTCATAGAGGGAATGAATTTTTATGGCTTCATAGATGCAACTGACCTTTATTTCATCGCAGATATGGTCATTCCATCAAAATTTAAGGTCTTTGAATTTAAAAAATATAATGGCATGAAATGTCTAATGACTTATATCACCATGTATTATCGTAAAATAACAGCATATGCTTATGACGAGAAGTTGTTGATGCACGTATTTCAAGATAATCTTATAAGATCTACAGCTAAATGGTATGTTCAATTAGATAAGACTCGTATTCATTCATGGTAAGAGCTCACAAGGGTATTTCTTACACAATATCAGCATGTTAGGGATTTAGTTCTATATCGTCTATCTTTACAAAGTATGAAAAAAAAAGTAGTTGAGAGCTTCAAAGAATATACACAAAAATGGAGAGATGTGGCTGCATAAGTTCAACCTCCTCTCATTGAGAAAGTGACAACTGTCTTATTTGTGAACACTCTGAAAGTATCATACCATGAGAGATTGATAGGCAATGCAACCAAGAATTTTACAAATATGGTGATATCGAGTGAGATTATTAAAAATATCATAAATAATGGTAAGCTTGATGCAGGAGAGATGAGTGGAGTAAAGAAAGGTGGAGTTCCCAAAAAGAAAAAAAATGAAGCTCAAGCAGTGAACTACGTAGGGCAACAATTCAGAGGTTTCACGCCCTACCCTACGTTAGTTTATCAAACCCATTACCCTCTCATAAATAATATTACATCCATTCCTTATCCATATCAACCATACCAGCCATTACTATAATCAGCTTATCCACCTTAATTTCACCTATCTTTTCGGACACCCACCTATTCTTACAACCGTTTTGCTGCACCTACCAAACCAGAATAGAAACCTAGTAATGGTTCAAGAGCCTCGAGAACTACTTAAGCAAAAACCACTTTCGATCCCATACTCAATACGTACATGAATCTGTACCCTCAACTTATTGAGAAACATTCACTAGCCCCTGTTATTGTTGATCCTTTGAAACCTCTATTTCTCAAATGGTATGACTCTAATGCACATTGTGATTATCATTATGAAAACCCAAGCCATTCTATTGAGAACTGTATGCCCTAAAGCATAAAATGTAAGGATTAATCAATGAAGGGGTGTTAAATTTTGAAACCAGCCAACGAGGAACTCCAAATGTTAATAGGAACCCTCTACCAAACCATATCGATTATTAATAAATGCTTTAATTGATGGGCAAGCAAGCTATGTGAAGAAAAAGATAGAAGAAGTTAAAACTCTTATGGCTAAGATGTTTGAAGCCTTGGTTAAGGCTGATATGTTGACGTCAATAGAACCTCATCATTGTTTTAAAATGATTAACCCCATTGAGAGTGTAATTATCACAAAGGTGCTTTAGGACATTTTATCGAGAGTTGTTACTAATTCTGTTAAGAGGTGTAGAAGTTGATGGATATGGATCGAATAGAGTTTTACGAAGAAAGAGAAGAGTTGATGAAAGCTAAAGTGTTTACTATTGATTCAAAGAATAAATTTATGCGTAGATCAGTAAAATTTATTATGAGAAAAATTCAACATCAAGGCCAAAAAAACTCATCTCCCGACCAATAGTGACAATCAAAGTTCCTGGCTCTTTTCTATACCAGAATGAAAAAAAAATCATAAAAGTATGATTATGATGTCGTAGTTACTCCAGATACTGCAAACATAATAGGTGTAGGAGGTATAACTTGAAGTGGAAGATGTTATACTCCAGAAGCTTTAGAGAAAGCCAAAAAAGAGAAAGCAAAGGTGGAAGAAGAAGAAAGAAGTCAAAATAATCCTGTTGCAATCCCAGAAAAAGAATGTTAGAAGTTGGTCTCTAAGAGTGAAGCTTGTGAATTTCTAAAGTTAATAAAACATAGCGAGTATAGCGTGGTATAACAATTTAACAAGATGCCAACTAGAATTTTGCTATTATCATTATTGTTAAACTCAGAGTCACACTGTAATGCTCTACTGAAAGTACTCAATCAAGCATATGTGTCTTATAATGTATCCATTGAGTACGTAAAACAGCTTGTTAGCAATCTAATAATTCGAACTATATCTCTTTCAGTGATGAAAAGATTCCTCTTGAAGGTTGAAAAAGTACCAAGGCTCTTCATATTACTATAAAGTGTAAGAGTCATATAATAGCTAAGATTTTGATTGATAATTGCTTATCCATCAATGTTATACCTATGACTACTTTGGCAAAACTCTTTATTGATGGATCTTATATGAAGCCTAGTCATATGATAGTTCAAGCCTTTGATGAGACCCGAAGAGAGGTACTGAAAAACATAGAAATGCCATTACAGATTAGCCCGTGCACTTTCAACGTAAAATTTTAAGTTATGGATATTTCTCCCTTATACAGTTGCTTATTGGTTAGGCCATGGATTCAAATGACGGGTGTTGTTCCATCTTCATTGCATCAAAAAGTCAAATTCATTATTGATGAAAAATTGACATGTGTGGTTAGAGAATAAGATTTACTAGTCACTTAACTGGTAAATACTCTTTATGTAGATTAGTAGATGAAGCACTAAAATATTTTTATAGATCTTTCGAGATTGTTAACGTAACCTATATGGCTGAAAGATCTAAATTATATTCACCGTACATGTTTACGACTACTAAAATGGTCGTTAAGCAGCTCACTGAAATGAGATGGTAACTTGAAACTGGACTAAGAAAAAACTTACAAGAAATCATAGAGCCACCAACAGTATATGACAAGAAAGACATATTCGACTTAGGATATAAGCCAACAAGAGGGGACAGAATGAAAATAGTGAATGAGAAAAAAAATAAGAGATTGGCTAATCTTGGGGGATATGAGCCTGAGTCAGAGCCTATGGCCATTCCATACCTCTATGATTCTTTTCATTCGAGAGGATATATTTATCCAGATTTGCCTGGAGCCATAAATACAGGATTTATGGAAGAGTTTTCTTAGCTGACCATTCAAATGATGGATGATGAAGAAAAAAAAAGGTGAGATGAAGAGCTGTTTGTGCACCCTTATCCTTCAGATTTTGAGCTAAATAACTGGAGAGTCATAAAGCTACCTGTTGTCTTTAAAATTTTTGAAAAGTAATGTATTGTGGAACTTTAAATCTCTAATTGCTTTTATGAGCATTGGGTGATCTTTTGTGGTGTCTTTATGTTTGTCGTTTTAATAAAAGACTTTATAGATGCATCCATATTTCTTCTATTGTTTTCATCTTTATTTTGCTTTTCATTTTCTCTTTTCATCATTTTCCTACCATTCCATTTTTATGTGCCAATATTTTCTTCATTTTACCCTTTGTAGGGTCCCAAATAATGAACACGAAGATAATCATGGCAATAATCTTAGATTTGATTTCGAAAACTTAATTGATATTTACGAACTTGATAATGAAAAAGATTCATATAACTACACACTGCCTCCTGATTTGTTAAAATTAATAGAACATGAAGATAAGCCAATTGAACCCCACCAGAAAATTACTAAATTAGTGAATTTGAGAGACGGTGAAAATAAAAAAAAGGTCAAAATTGGTACATCCCTTTTACAAGCTAAAAGGCAAAAACTAGAAGAGCTACTTCGAGAATATGTAGATGTGTTTGCATGGTCTTACCAAGATATGCCAGGACTTAGTACTGATATTGTAGAACACAAGTTACCTTTGAAACCGAATGCAAGCCAGTACAGCAAAAGCTAAGGCGCATGAAGCCAAAGATACTGCTAAAAATTAAAGAGGAAGGGAAGAAGCAATTTGATGCAAGATTTTTAGAGGTGGCAAAATATCCTGAATGGGTAGCTAATATAGTGCTAATTCCCAATAAGGATGAAAAAGTGAGAATGTGTGTCGATTATCGAGACCCGAATAGGGCGAGTCATAAGGATAACTTTTTTTTGCCCTATATCGATGCTCTAGTGGATAATACTACTAGGCACTCCACATTTCCTTTATGGATGGCTTCTCATGCTATAATCAAATCAAGATGGCTCAAGATGATATGAAAAAAATCACATTTGTGACTATATGGAGAACATTCTGTTATAAAGTCATGCCTTTTGGGTTGAAAAATGCTGGTGCAACTTATCAAAAAGTAATGGTAACTCTCTTTCATGATATGATGCATAAAGAAATAGAAGTATATGTGGATGATATGATCGTAAAATCTTGTGAAAGAGAAGATCATATAGTAAATCTCAAAAACCTATTTGACAGGTTGAGAAAATTTCAGCTGAAGTTGAATCCTGCTAAATGTACATTCAGTGCCAAATCAGGAAAACTATTAGGCTTTATGGTTAGTGAAAGATGAATAAAAGTGGATCCGGATAAGATACAAGCGACAAACCAAAGATCATACCAATTTGAAATAGATAATTGTTCAAATAGTTATAACCATTTGAATTGATCCAATAAACAGATTTAATTTTTGAATCTCTTATTAATTTTCAAAATATTAATAAAATAGCATTATTTTATTCTGAATAATTTTATATGAATAGAAACAATTGTCTTATGTCAAAATAAAATGTCATAACGATTTGAAATCGATAATAATTCAAATGGACATGACTATTTGAACTTGTTTGGTAAACATATTTATTTTTTAAATCTCCAACTTATTAATTTTTAGAATATTAATAGATTAGTATTATCTTATTCCAAATAAACTTGTATGAATAGAAACTATTATTTTATGATAAAACAAAATATTATAACAATTTGAAATAAATAATTATTTAGATAGTCATAACTGTTTGAACTCGTTTGATAAACAAATTTATTTTTTAAATCTTTTAGTTATTAATTTTTGAAATTTTAATAAATTAGTATTATTTTATTCTGAATAAGCCTTTATGAACAAAAGCAATTAGTTTATGACAAAACCAAGGTCATAACGATTTGAAATAGATAATTCTTCAAATGGTCATAACTATTTGAATGTATTTAGAAAACAAATTTATTTTCTAAATTTTTACTTATTAATCTTTGGAATATTAATAAATTTATATTATTTTAGTTGAAATAAGCTTGTATGAACATAAACAATTATTTTATGACAAAACAAAAAGTCATAATGATTTGAAATAGATAGTTGTTCAAATAGTCATAACTATTTTAACTTATTTGGTAAACAGATTTATTTTTTAAATCTTTTACTCATTAATTTTTGGAATATTAATAAGCTAGTATTATTTTATTTCAAATAAGCCTATATGAGTTGATGCAATTTTTTTGACAAAACAAAAGATCATAACGATTTAAAATAAATAATTATTCAAATAGTTATTACTATTTGAACTTGTTCAATAAACATATATATATTTTAAATCTTTCACTTATTAATTGTCGAAATATTAATAAATTAATATTATTTTAATCCAAATAAGCTTTTATGAACAAAAATAATTGTTTTATGACAAAACAAAAGGTCATAACAATTTGAAATAAATAATTATTCAAATAGTCATAACTGTTTGAACTTATTTGGTGAACATATTTGAAATAAGCTTGTATGAATAGAAAAAATTATTTTATGAAAAACCAAAAGGTTATAACAATTTGAAATAGATAATTGTTCAAATAGCCATAACTATTTGAACTTGTTCAATAAATAAATTCATTTTTTAAATCTCTTGTTAATTTTTGGAATATTAATAAATTAGAATTATGTTATTCCAAATAAGTTGGTATAAACAGAAACAATTGTTTTGTGACAAAACAAAATGTCATAACGATTTTGAATAGATAATTGTTCAAACAGTCATAACTATTAGCACTGATCAGGCCAACATATATATTTTCTAAATCTATTACTTATTAATTTTAAATTAGCATTACGTTATTCCGAATAAGACTGTATGAACAAAAATAATTGTTTTATGATAAAACAAATGGTCATAACAATTTGAAATAAGTAATTATTCAAATAGTTATAACTAATTGAACTAGTTTAGCAAACATATTTATTTTTTAGATCTATTACTTATTAATTTTCAAGATATTAATAAATTAATATTATTTTTTTGAACAAATTTATAGGAACAAAGACATTTATTTTATGACAAAACAAAAGGTAATAACAATTTAAAATAGATTATTGTTCAAACATTCATAATTATTTGAACTGGTTTGGCTAACAAAATTATTTTTTAAATCTCTTACTTATTAATTTTTGAAATATTAATAAATTAAATTTATTTTATTCCAAATAAGTTAGTAAGAGCTGAAAAAATTGTTTTACGATAAAATAAAATGTCATAACTATTTGATATAGATAATTGTTCATATAGCCTTAACTATTTGAAGTAGTTTGGCAAACAAATTTATTTTTTAAATATCTTAGTTAATAATTGTCAAAATATTATTAGATTAGTATTATTTTATTCTAAATAAGCTTGTATAAATAGAAATAATTATTTTATGGTAAAACAAAAGGTTATAACAATGTGAAATATATAATTGTTCAAATAGTTATAATTATTTAAACTAGTTTGATAAATAAAATTATTTTTTAAATCTTTTATAAAATTTTGAAATATTAATAAATTAGTTTTATTTTATTACAAATAAACTTGGATGAGCTAAAATAATTATTTTATAACAAAATAAAATATCATAATAATTTAAAATAGATAATTATTCATACAGTCTTAACTATTTGAATTGGTTCGACTAATAAATTTATTTTTTAAATCTCTTAGTTATGAATTTTTAGAATATTATTAATTTAGTATTATTTTATTTCAAATAAATTATATAAATAGAAATAATAGTTTTATGGTAGAACAAAAGGTTATAACAATTTGAAATAGATAACTATTCAAATAGTCATAACTATTTGAACTTATTTGATAAATAGATTTATTTTTTGAATCTTGTACTAATTCTTGAAATATTGATAAATTAGTATTATTTTATTTCAAATAAACTTGTAAATCCGTTTGTTTAACCAATTCAAACAGTTAAGACTATATGAACAATTATTTATCTCAAATTGTTATAACTTTTTGTTTTGTCATAAAACAATTATTTCAGCTCATAGAAACTTATTCGAAATAGAGTAAAACTAATTTATTAATATTTCAAAAATTTATAAGAGATTTAGAAAATAATTCTATTTACTGAACCAATTCAAATAATAATAACTATTTGAACAATTATCTATTTCAAATCATTATTACTTTTTATTTTGTAATAAAACAAATTTTTTGTTAATAAAGTTTGTTCAAAATAAAATAATACTAATTTGTTAATAAATTGTTATGACTATTTGAGCAATTATTTATTTCAAATTGTTATGACTTTTTGTTTTGTTATAAGACAATAGTTTCTGCTTTACAAGCTTATTCAAATTAAAATGATACCAATTTATTAATATTTCAACAATTAATAAGTAAAAAATTTAAAACATAAATATGCTTATTGAACTAGATCAAATAGTCTTGACTATTTCAATAATTATCTATGTCAAATCATTATGGTCATTTGTTTTATGATAAAAAAATCATTTCGGATCATATAAGCTTATTCAAAATAAAATAATACTATGTTATCAATATTCTAAAAATTAATAATTAAGAGATTTAAAAAATGAATCTGTTTAATGAACAAGTTTAAATAATTATGACTATTTGAACAATTATCTATTTGAAATCACTATAACCTTTTGTTTTCTCATAAAATGATTTTTTTCTATTCATACAAGCTTATTTTGAATAAAATAATACAAATTTATTAATATTAAGACAATTAATAAGTAAAATATCTACCAAATAAATATATTTATTGAACAAGTTCAAATTTTTATGACTATTTGAATAATTATTTATTTCAAATTGTTAGGACCTTTTATTTTGTCATAAAACAATTATTTTGGTTCATACAAGCTTATTCGGATTAAAAAAATATTAATTTATTAATATTTTGACAAATAATAAGTAAAAGATTTAAAAAATAAATATGTTTATCAAACAAGTTTAAATAATTATGAGTATATGAATAATTAAATTTTTTAAATCATTGTGACCCTTTGTTTTGTAATAAAACAATTGTTTCAATTCATATAAGCTTATTTGAAATAAAATAATACTAATTTATTAATATTCTAAAAATTAATGAGTAAGAGAATTAAAAAATTAATCTATTTATCGAACATGTTCAAATAGTTATAGCTATCTGAATAATTATCTATTTCAAAACATTATGACCTTTTGTTTTGTCATAAAATAATTGGTTCTATTCATGCAAGCTTATTTTGAATAAAATAATATAAATTTATTAATATTCTAAAAATTAATAAGTAATAATTTAAAAAATAAATATGTTTTCTAAATACGTTCAAATAATTATGACTATTTGAATAATTATCTATTTAAAATTGTTATGATCTTTTGTTTTGTCATAAACCAATTGTTTTTGTTCATAAAAGCTTATTCAGTATAAAATAATACTAATTTATTAAAATTTTAAAAATTAATAAGTAAAGGATTTAAAAAATAAATCTGCTTACCAAGCGAGTTTGAATAGTTGTGACCCTTTGAATAATTATTTATTTCAAATCATTTTTATCTTTTGTTTTGTCATAAAACAATTGTTTCTATTCATACAATTTTATTTGAAACAAAATAATACTAATTTATTAATATTCTAAAATTAATAAGTTAGAGATTTAAAAAATAAATCTGCTTACTGAACAAGTTCAAATAGTCATGTATAATTGAAATATTATCTATTTCAAATCATTATGAAATTTTGTTTTGTCGTAAAATGATTGTTTCTATTTATACAAAATTATTCAGAATAAAATAATACTAATTTATTAATATTTCTAAAATTAATAAAAGATTTAAGAATTAACTTTATTTATCGATCTAATTTAAATACATATGACTATTTGAACAATTATCTATCTTAAATCATTATGATCTTTGTTTTGTAATAAAATAATTGCTTTTGTTCATACAAACTTATTCGAAGTAAAATATTGCTAAATTAATAATATTCCAAAAATTAATAAGAGCTTTGAACAATAATATGTTTATTAAACCAGTTCAAATAGTTAAGACTATTAGAATAATTATCTATTTCAAATCATTCTTACCTTTTGTTTAGTCATAAAATAATTATTTCAGTTCATACAAGCTTATTTAGAATAAAATAATAGTAATTTATTAACATTCAAAAAATTAATGAGCAAGAGATTTAAATAAAATAAATCTATTTATCAAACAAGTTCAAATAGATTTGACTATTTGAACAATTATCTATTTAAAGTTATTATGACCTTTTATTTTATCATAAAACAATTGTTTCATTTCATAAAAACTTATTCAAAATAAAATAATACTACTTTATTAATATTTCAAAAATTAATAAGCTTGAGATTTAAAACTAAAGTTGTTTTCTAAACTAGTTCAAATAGTTATGACTATTTGAAAAAATATCAATCTTAAATCATTATGATCTTTGCTTTCTCATAAAATAATTGTTTTTTATCATACTAGCTTATTCGGATAAAAATAATACTAATTTAATAATATTCCAAAAATTAGTGAAATGTTTAAAAAATAAATGTATTTGCTGGACCAGTTCAAATAGTTAAGACTGTTAGAATAATTATCTATTTCAAATTATTCTAACCTTTTATTAATATTTAAAAAATTAATCAGTAAGAGATGTAAAAAGTAAAACTTTTTACCAAACCATTTTAAAAAGTTGACTATTTGAATAATTATCTATTTCAATTTGTTATAACCTTTTATTTTGTCATCAAATAATTGGTTCTATTCATACTATTTTATTCAATATAAAATAATACTAATTTAATAATATTTTAACATTTAATAACAAAGAAAATTAAAAAATAAAATCTAATTGCCTAACCATTTTGAATAGTAAGACTATATGAATAATTATCTATTTCAAATCGATATGACCTTTTGTTTTGTCATAAAACAATTGTTTATGATCATAAAGCTTATTTGATTAAAAATAATACTAATTTAATAATATTTCAAAAATTAATAAGAGATCTAAAAAATAAATGTGTTTGTCGAACCAATTCAAATAGTTAAAACTATTAGAATAATTATATATTTTAAATCGTTCTAATCTTTTGTTAGTTAGAAAATATTTGTTTCATATCTTACAATCTTATTTGGAATAAAAAAATTAAATTTATTAACATTCAAAAAATTAATAAGGAACAAATTTGAAAAAATAAATCTGTTTATTGAATAAGTTCAAATAATGATGACTATTTGAACAATTATTTATTTACCTTTTGTTTTGATATAAAACAATTGTTTCAGTTCATAAAAGCTTATCCAAAATAAAATAATACTAATTTCTTAATATTTCAAAAATTAATAAGCAAGAGTTTTAAAAAATAAATTAGTTTACCAAATAAATTCAAATAGTTATGACTATTTGAACAATTATCTATTTAAAATCATTATGACCTTTTGTTTTGTTATAAAACAATTGATTCAATTCATACAAGCTTATTCAAAATAAAATAATACTAATTTATTAGTATTCCAAAAATTAATAAGTAATTTAAAAAGTAAACTTGTTTACCAAATCAATTCAAATAATTATGGCCATTTCATTAATTATCTATTTCAAATCATTATTAGCTTTTGTTTGGTCATATAACAATTGTTTTTTATTATAAAAGTTTATTCAAAATAAAAAATAGTAATTTATTAATCTCTCAAAAATTAATAATAAGAGATTTAAAAAATAAATCTATTTATCGAACTAGTTTAAATAGTTATGACTATTTGAATAATTGTATACTTCAAATAGTTATAACATTTTGTTTTGTCATAAAACAATTATTTCTATTCATACAAGCATATTTGAAATAAAATAATACTAATATAAAATATTTCAAAAAATTAATAACTGAGAGATTTAAAAAATAAATTTGTTTGCTAACTAGTTTAAATAGTTAAGACTATATAAATCGTTATCTATTTCAAATCATTTTTGTCTTGTCATAAAACAACTTTTTCAATTCATGCTAGCTTATTTGGAATAAAATAAAATAAAATAAAATAATTCATATTAAGAAACTAATGAGCAAGAGACTTAAAAAATAATTCTATTTATCCAACCAGTTCAAATAATTATAACTATCTGAACAATTATTTTTTTTCCAATCATTATGATATTTTGTTTTGTCATAAAACAAATATTTTTGTTCATATAAGTTTGTTTAGAATAAAAGAATACTAATCTACTAATATTTCAAAAATTAATAAAAGATTTAAAAAATAAACATGTTTATCAAACCAGTTTAAATAGTTATGATTATTTGAGCAATTATTTATTACAAATTGTTATGACCTTTTGTTCCGTTATAAAACAATAGTTTTTGTTCATACAAACTTATTTAGATTAAAATAATATCAATTTATTAATATTTCAACAATTAATAAGTAAAAAATTTTAAAAAATAAATATGCTTACCTAACTAGATTAAATAATTATGACTATTTGAATAATTATCTATTTCAAATCGTTATGACCTTTGTTTTGTTGTAAAAAAAATCATTTCAGTTCATATAAACTTATTCGAAATAAAATAATACTAAGTTATCATTATTCTAAAAACTAATAACCAAGAGATTTAAAAAAAAAATCTGTTTAACGAACAAGTTTAAATAATTATGACTATTTGAACAATTATCTATTTGAAATCACTATAACCTTTTGTTTTGTCATAAATGATTTTTTTCTATTTATAGAAGCTTATTTCGAATAAAATAATACAAATTTATTAATATAAAGACAATTAAAAAGTAAAAGATCTAAAAAATAAATTTGTTTACCGAACATGTTCAAATATTTGACTATTTGAACAATTATTTATTTCAAATTATTATGAGCTTTTGTTTTATTATAAAATAATTTTTCTATTCATACAAGCTTATTCGAATTAAAAATTATTAATTTATTAATATTTTGACAAATAATAAGTAAAAGATTTAAAAAATAAATATGTTTATTGAACAAGTTCAAATAGTCATGAGTATTTGAATAATTATTTATTTCAAATCATTGTGACCTTTTGTTTTATAGTAAAACAATTGCTTCAGTTCACATAAGCTTATTTGAAATAAAATAATACTAATTTATTAATATTCTAAAAATTAATGAGCAAGAGAATTAAAAATTTAATCTATTTATTGAACATGTTCAAATAGTTACGACTATCTGAACAATTATCTATTTCAAAATATTATGACCTTTTGTTTTGTCATAAAACAATTGGTTCTGTTCATGCAAGCTTATTTTGAATAAAATAATATAAATTTATTAATATTCCAAAAATTAACAAGTAAAAATTTAAAAAATAAATATGTTTTCTAAACACAGTCAAATAGTTATGACTATTTGAACAATTCTCTATTTGAAATTGTTATGACCTTTTGTTTTGTCATAAACCAATTGTTTCTATTCATAAAAGCTTATTCAAAATACAATAATACTAATTTATTAAAATTCCAAAAATTAATAAGTAAAAGATTTAGAAAATAAATCTATTTACCGAGCGAGTTCAAATAGTTATGACCCTTAAAACAATTATTTATTTCAAATCATTTTGATATTTTATTTTGTCATAAAATAATTGTTTATATTCATACAATTTTATTTCAAATAAAATAATACTAATTTAATAATATTCTAAAAATTAATAGGTTGGAGATTTAAAAAATAAATATTTTTACTGAACAAGTTCAAATTGTCATATCCATTTGAATTATTATCTATTTCAAATCATTATGACATTTTGTTTTATTGTAAAATGATTGTTTCTATTCATACAAAATTATTCAAAATAAAATAATACTAATTTATTAATATCTTGAAAATTAATGAGAGATTTAAAAATTAAATCTGTTTATCGAATCAGTTCAAATACTTATGATTATTTGAACAATTATCTATCTCAAATTGATATGTTCTTTGTTTTGTAATAAAACAATTACTTCTGTTCATACAAGCTTATTCAGAGTAAAATATTGCTAAATTAATAATATTCTAAAAAAATAAGAAAGAGATTTAAAAAATAAATGTGTTTACTGAACCAATTCAAATAGTTAAGATTATTAGAATAATTATCTATTTCAAATTGTTCTTACCTTTTGTTTAGTCATAAAATAATTGTTTTAGTTCATACATGCTTATTCGAAATAAAATAATATTAATTTATTAACATTCAAAAAATTAATAAATAAGAAATTTAAAAAAATAAATTTGTTTATGGAACAAGTTCAAATAGTCATATCTATTTGAACAATTATTTATTTAGAATAAATATGACATTTTGTTTTATCATAAAATAATTGACTCAGTTCATAAAAATTTATTTGAAATAAAATAATATTATTTTATTAATTTTTCAAAAACTAATAAGTTAAAGATTTAAAAAATAAGTCAGTTTATCAAATCGGTTCAAATAATTATGGTCATTTGAATAATTATCTATTTCAAATTATTACGAACTTTTGTTTTGTCATAAAACAATTATTTTTCATCATATAAGCCTATTCAAAATAAAATAATATCAATTTATTAATATTTCAAAAATTAATAAGTGTGATATTTAAAAAATAATTTTGTTTACTGAGCCAGTTCCTATTTGAACAATTATCTATTTCAAATTGTTATAACATTTTGTTCTATTATAAAATAATTATTTCAATTCATATAAGCTTATTTGGAATAAAATAATACTAATTTAATATTATTTCAAAAATTGATAACAAGAAGATTTAAAAAATAAACCTATTTGCTGAAACAGTTCAAACAATTAAGATTATATGAACAATTACATGTTTACCAAAAATTTTGGCCTTTTGTTTGGTCATATAACAATTGTTTTTCATCATTCTAGCTTATTCGAAATAAAATAATATTAATTTATTAATCTTTCAAAAATTAATAAGAGATTTAAAAAATAAATTTGTTTGATGAACTAGTTCAAATATATGATTATTCGAAAAATTGTAAACTAGTTCAAATATATGATTATTTGAAAAATTGTAAACTTGAAATCGTTATAACCTTTTGTTCTATTATAAAATAATTATTTTTGTTCAAACAAGTTTATTCAAAATAAAATAATACTAATCTAAAAATATTCAAAAAATTAATAACTAAGAGAATTACAAAATACATTTGTTTGCCGAACTAGTTCAAATATTTAAAGACTATATGAACAAATATCTATTTGAAATCATTATGACATTTTGTTTTGTCATAAAATAAGTTTTTTTGAATTCATACTAGCTTATTTGGAATAAAATAAAATGAATTTATTAATATTTTAAAAATTAATAAGTAAGAGATTTAAAAATAGTTATATTTACCAACCAGTTCAAATAATTATGATTATTTGAACAATTATCTATTACAAATCGTTATGGCATTTTGTTTTGTTATAAAACAAATGTTTTTGTTTGTACAAGTTTGTTTGGAATAAAGTAATACTAATCTATTAATATTTCAAAAATTAATAAGAGATTTGAAAAATAAATCTATTTATCAAACAAGTTCAAATAGTTTTGACTATTTGAGCAATTATTTATTTCAAATTGTTATGACTTTTTGTTCTATCATAAAACAATTGTTTCTATTCATATAAGCTTATTTGGGTTAAAATAATACTAATTTATTAATATTTTGACAATTGATAAGCAACAACTTTAAAAAGTAAATATGTTTATCGAACTAGATCAAATAATCATGACTATTTGAATAATTATCTATTTCAAATCATTAGAACATTTTGTTTTGTCATAAAAAAATTATTTCAATTCATATAAGCTTATTTGAAATAAAATAATACTAAGTTATTAATATTATGAAAATTAATAATTAAGAGATTTAAAAAATGAATTCACCAAACAAGTTTAAATAATTTTACTATTTCGACAATTATCTATTTGAAATCACTATAACCATTCATTTTGTCATAAAATGATTTTTATTGTGCAGACAAGCTTATTTTGAATAAAATAATATAAATTTATTAATATTAAGACAATTAATAAGTAAAAAATTTTAAAAATAATTCTATTTACTGAACAATTTCAAATCTTTATGACTATTTGAAAAATTATTTTTTTCAAATTGGTATGACTTTTTGTTTTGTCATAAAATAATTATTTCTGTCATACATGCTTATTCCGATTAACAAAATATTAATTTATTAATATTTTGACAATTAATAAGTAGAACATTTAAAAAATAAATATGTTTTCCAAACAAGTTCAACTAATAAGAACTATTTGAATAATTATCTGTTTCAAATCATTGTGACCTTTTGTTTTATAATAAAACAATTGTTTCAGTTCATATAAGCTTATTTGAAATAAAATAATACTAATTTATTAATATTCTAAAAATTTATGAGAAAGAGAATTAAAATGGGAATCTTGTTACCGAACACGTTCAAATAGTAATGACTATTTGAATAATTGTTTATTTCAAATCATTGTGACCTTTTGTTTTGTAATAAAATAATTTTTTAAGTTCATATAAGCTTATTTGAAATAAAATAATACTAATTTATTAATATTCCATAAATTAATGAGAAAGAGAATTAAAAAATGAATCTTGTTACCAAACATGTTCAAATAGTTATGACCATTTAAACAATTATCTATTTTAAAACAGTATGACATTTTTTTTTCTCATAAAACATTTGGTTCTATTCATGCAAGCTTATTTCAAATAAAATAATAAATATTTATTAATATTTCAAAAATTAATAAGTAAAAATTTAAAAATAAATATATTTTCTAAATACTTT